>OV121093.1:2527026-2568353 GCA_921293015.1 Phorcus lineatus | reverse complement strand
AGGTCTTAGTAGCCTATAAAGTCCAATCAGAATAACGGCGAACAATTTGAACTTCATTGTGTAATAAAATGAAATATAATAATTACAAAGATAGATAAATCTAAAAAAATATTGAAATACAGATTTTATGTTTTACTTTAAGTTCGGCACAACTACGAAACAAATTCACTTGTACCAAACTCCGGAACCACACCGCTGTGAATTCCTACTCTATAAATGATAGCAAGAATAAAAACAGTATGCAAAAAGTTAAAGAGCCACTATGTGAATTTATTAACATATTATTTACCTTTGATACGAACCTAAATGTCATATGTGGTGATATAAAATCAAAACATCTTAACTTTTCATGTCCAAAAGACATACGTATGACGAATACTGGTCTTGCATGAAAATCTAAAAACAGCCTTATATGTGCACAGAGGTGTAGATATCACGTCCAATAACATGGATTCTAGTTATATAACTTAACAAACACTATCAACTCCTAACTGCCCTCCTGGCTGTTTTAGATAAGTCTTCAAAATTACGTTTGACTATTTGACGCGCGCCACTGTCCGGTTTTCGATCATAATTGCGACGTTATACCTTCATATTGTCACTGTAAAAAACAATAAGCTTTAAAATGTGTCTTTTTGGTGGGGGAGTAGTAGGAAGTCGACACTTAGAAAATCCAAAGGAGCATAGAGTCGACAGGCGGCAGACTTTGATGTTTCTTGTTTTTTTCAACACAGGATTAATTTCGCAGTTAACTAAAAACTCGGATTTACTCTACTCACACTTTGCGGGGAAAAATGCGAAACAGACTGCCATTAAGAGAAAATGTTACTGAAATCCACATATTGTTAAAGTAAGCATATTTAAGTGCGAAACAGTTCTGTCAACAGATCTGCCAAAATATAGCATATTTATACTCACCAATTTAGACAATAATAAAATGTGTTCACCAATTTAGACACTAGTGAAAATGTGTTCACCAATTTAGACAATGGTGAAATTGTGCTCACCAATTCAGATCTAAGTGTAAATAGATAAGTGTTACTATAAAAGTAACACAGAGGATGGAAGCGACCTTCTGATTACGAGATGGCAAATGCAAAGTTAAATTTCACAATCATTCCAGCTTCTCGAGGCGGTCGTTACCTGTGTATGGGTGGCTACATGTACAGGGTTAATAAGACACGAGGTGATGAGTTGATATTCTGAACAATAGGTGACATGCCTGACGATCCGAGGTGTCATCAACTCGCCGACTACATAACCAACAACTGGATGGAAGGCGACCTCCCATTAGAAACAAGGAACCACAACACAACTGACTGTCCTAGAACCAACAACTATTTAGAAGACTGGCATGGACGACGATAGCAGATTAAAAATGGTCATCCGAATGTCTTTGAACTTTCTTAAGAACGAACGGAATAAAAATGAAATCACGTTGGTGCACATTGAAGCTGGACATCAGCTCGCGGCCAGAAAAAAGCGATACACCAATATGGACGGACGTGTCTCTATTCTGAAGGAACGCCTTGCAAGTGATCAGATCTCTCCGATGGCATACACGGATGACATTTCAGTTTTACTGAAACTGTTATAATATGTAAATGGAATTATGTAATTATATTCTATTATGATATGTTGAGTAATGAAATTAAAATACGTCATAACTTAGTCCTGACCCTTTGAGTATAATACATATGGCATAAACAAAGGTTTATTTGGGAAACATTGAGGAAAGAAATCTTTAAAAAAAAATTGCGCGCTACTATCCCTTCTTCAAAGATTCCCTTGTTCCAAAACGCCATTGTTCCATGCATCTCATGGCATTTAAAGTCTATAGAAACTTAACGATCCTACACTCTATGACATATTCTTATTAGAGATAAATGAAACTATCTTAAATTATAAAAACTTCAAAGATATGGAAATATCGCATTTATTAGTCAGGAAGTTATTCGGTGTGTTGTCATGGAAACCTTTGCCTATATCCGTGAAAGTTAGTGGACATTTTCAAGAAATCTTTGTAGTCCTTTGACGGTTTTCAGTGTAAACCAAATCATAATAATTAATAACATTAAACAGGCATGTTAATAAGATGTTGTGTTTGTTGCCATGATCATAGCGTAAGCAATGACGTAAAATAATTTGAAAGTGGTGCATTGTTATTGACATCAAAGCGGTATCAAACATTATTTTTTATACATATTTTTTTAAAGGAATATCATATAAAGTACAACGATGAGGTCACCTACTAGAGAGACAAGTAATGGTCGTAAATCACGCGAGAGCGGTTGTTATTGAAGACGAATTCTCATACCTGAGGTGACGACATGTTTTAAACAGCATTTTGTGTCGCGGTCAAACAAAAGCTTTAAATTTTAACTCGCGAAAAGGTGTGTTGAATTTGTCATGTTATAAGTTTAATAACTAAGAAAGAGTGGTTACTTAAATGAAAATAGTTTGAAACATACGGCATTAGGTCTATTTGTGCTATTCTTATGGTTTATAGAAAATGGTTACAGTGGTCAAGTGGTAAGCTTAGTGGCCTCAGACGCAAAACGACCCGGGTTTGAATCTACCAGGAAACCCACAAAGTATTTTACCAGGGTCTCATACGTGTATTAGGTGTTGTTCTTGGGTATCATAGCCAAATCACAATATAATGACGTCATACGTGCAGTTTTCCCTGTAAAGGTGTATTGACATGTAAAAAGCTACATGTGTATTTTACATTTGTAACATATTTGTACTATAGGCCTGTGGCCTTTAAGTATTGAATTGAATAAAGATATAATTGAACGTGCAGCGGTATTACACTAGTTTCATATCGCCGTATGAATATAACGCTGCAGTATCTTACACGGGCGAGTAATAAACCTGGGTCTCATACATGTATAGGTTTTGATCTTGGGTATTGTGGCCACATTACAAAAGATATATACATAACTAATACGAGATATTTTAGTCCACGAGTGGCCCCTAAACATCTTCAAAAAGCGATTCAGGACATCAAGGCTATGTGAACAAACATGGAACAAAACCTGTGATTGTGAGTACATTTTTACAAAACATGTATATATCATAAACATTCAAAGTCGTTTGTCGTTTGTTTTGTCATTTGGTGGCGTTTCTCTTATCCTCAGTTTAAGTCACATTTTCTTAATAGAAGCTACGACTGTAAAATAAGTTTTCATTTAACTATTTGCTAAGATTTATTTGTAGTTTCAATCAACTGAATGTTCTTACAACTAAAGGTCGAGAAAATGCAATTAATTCCAATCACTTGCTCAAGGGGATGGTAAAGACAGAGACACGAGAACTGACAAGCTTCCCAGTGTGTAAAGAATTGAACATGATACATAGATGACTTCATTGCCCGCGGGAAAGATCACTGTCTTGAATTAGACGTGTAAGAGTCAGATTGAAATTCTTTCTTCTTGCTTCTTGCATGGATATGATCTAATACCTCACGTAACGATAAACACTAAATAAAAGTCTCTAAATACATCAAGAGTCTAAAGGACTACACGCTTTTGCAGTATGATAATGCAGTCAGTAATCGTAATCTGCTAATTCAGTTACTATCATCGGCAACCACAATCTGTTATTGACGATAATGTATTCAGAGAGCACAAACTGCTATTGATGATCATGCCAGCAGTAAGCACAATCTGCTATTTTAGCAACAACATTCTGCTATTTTAGCAACAACATTCTGCTATTAAAGTTACTGCCTTCAGCAACAACAGTCTGCTATTGAAGTTAATGCCTTCAACAACAACAATCAATTGAAGATAATGCTAACAGTAACCACAATCTGCTAATTCAGATAATGTCGTCACTGAGCACAATCTGCTATTGTTGATTATATCATCACTAACGAAAGTCTCGGATTCTTGTGTAAAATCACCAATAACCAAAGTCTCGGATTTTGCCGGTGTGTGTAATAAAATCAATAATTAAATATCGGATTCAGCAGGTGTGTGTAATATCACCAGTAAACAAGGTATCGTATTTTGCCGGTGTGTGTAATAAAATTAATAACCAAAGTATCGGATTCTGCAGGTGCGTGTAATAAAATCAGTAACCAAAGTATCGGATTCTGCATGTGCGTGTAATGTCATCAGTAGCTGAGAAAGATTTCTTTCAAATTATTAATGTTTTTCTGAGTGTAAAGAATTCAATATAGAATTGAGATGACTTCATTTCCCTTGGGAAAGATCACTGTTATCGTTAAGAAGCATGGAAAAGAGATTAAAAGTTTTCCTTTCTAAATCTTCATAAACACTAGACATTAAATAACAGTGGACAAAATTCTCTTAATGTATCAAGGGCCTGGTGAAAACAATATATTGCAGATAATGTCTTCATTAATCAACCCCTCTGTTTCTGCAATTACTGCGACCAGCAGTTTCTTCCTACTCTCTAAGGTCTATCATTCCTGTACGTACGTCCATTGAACAGCTGGAAGCTGGGAAGCAGGCGCGAGTTAGAAATGCATTGTTATTATCTTATCACTAGTTGTGTATCGCATTTGCTTTTTCAATCAATAACGTTCAGAGAGATCAAGATTGATATTCCCGATATCGAAATGATAAAAAATTAGATACGTTTGGATATTCAACTTCTAGATGACGTCATGACATAACACCTCACGATCATGATTTTGGAAGATGTTAAATAACATTTCCCTTTCAACTGAGATAACCTGCATTGGTCCATGTTAGTATTGTGCCAACGTTAACTGTGAATTGGTTACAAATATGTCGGGTATCTTTTGATATCAACAACTTCATTTCTGTATCCTAGAAGCATTTGATATGTAAAACGTCCTCCAAATGACACTGTATTCAAAAACAAAGACAGTTTGCATCTCGAAATAACAATGATATCAGTCACAATGGATGTAAGTTACGCTGGATATCAATCATTCTGGGTATCAGAGACACAGGATATCAGTAAGACTTGATATAAAAAAGAACAGGATATCAGTAAGACTTGATATAAAAAAACACAGGATTTCAATCAGACTGGATTTTAAAAAACACAAGATATCAGTAAGGCTTGATATAAAAAACCACAGGATATCAGTAAGACTGCATATAAAAACCACAGGATATCAGTAAGACTTGATATAAAAACCACAGGATATCAGTAAGACTTGATATATAAAATACAATATATCAGCAAGACTTGATATAAAAAAAACACAGAATAACAGTAAATCTAGTATAAAAAACACACGATATCAGTAAGACTTGATATATAAAAACAAAGGATATCAGTAAGACTTGATATATAAAAACAAAGGATATCAGTAAGACTTGATATATAAAATACAATATATCAGTAAGACTTGATATAAAAAAAACACAGAATAACAGTAAATCTAGTATAAAAAACACACGATATCAGTAAGACTTGATATATAAAAACAAAGGATATCAGTAAGACTTGATATATAAAAACAAAGGATATCAGTAAGACTTGATATATAAAATACAATATATCAGTAAGACTTGATATAAAAAAAACACAGAATAACAGTAAATCTAGTATAAAAAACACACGATATCAGTCCGAATTGATATTAAAAAACACAGGACATCAGTAAGACTTGATATAAAAAAACAAAGGATATCAATCAGACTGGATATAAAAAAACCCAGAGGATATCAGTAAAACTTGATAAAAAACCCACAGAGTACCAGTAAGACTTGATATAAAAACACAGGATATCAATCAAACTTGATATACAAAAACACAGGTTATCAGTAAAACATGATGAAAAAACAAAGGATATCAGTAAGACTTGATAAAAAACACAGGAATTCAGTAAGACTTGATATAAGAAACACAGGATATCAATCAGACTGGATATTGTTTTTCTGAACATTTAATCTGATAAAAGTATATGAAAAGGGGAATTCAATCACAAATCGATATGTTATATCATCTTTGATGCAACGTACAAAAAAGCGAAATATGTGAAATACATAATGAATAAAAAGAAAAGGAAATTTTGCTCGCAGTTGATATCACGTAATCCAAAATAATTATGTTATCCAATATCGTCTGTAGAAACCAGAGCGCAGAGCACAAGGTCTGTGTTCGAATCTCGAGGGTGTCCTTCATAACCAACTTTGAGACAATGTATTAATAATTCATAATAATTAACAGTTTCTTCCAGAAACGCCTAAGACAGACTCACAATCACATTACCCACTGAAACGCGTCTATCAATACCGGACGGAAAGGCGATAGATATATTCCTAATAGCGACAATCACAGTTTTGCCATATGTGTCCACAGGAACAGTGACAGTGGCTGTCTTAAATAAGTTATGTTCCACATGAGTGCATAAATGACTAGCACACCAAACTATATAATATGAGCTAGGATCACTGACTCAAATGATAATCATGTTTAAACTGTATACCCCTGTCATATGTAAAAGGACAGTTCTATCGTTTTTTTGTGGAAACGAAATTCAAGAGGACATTCCAGTTTATATAGGTATGTTATTAGTACAGGATTATAACATAACCCAGTTTTTATATGATGCCAAAGGTAACATTTTTGTTGGTTTAACTTTGACAAGATAAACGAGAGCTCATTATTGATAAAATGAAATAGGAATGAGAAATGAAGGCATTCATCGACGATACGAGTGTAAAAAGCCTTAACATAACAAGGCATTGTTGATTTGTTTTATTATAAATCATTTGTAAATGTATGAGTATTTTATCCATATATATAGTTTATTTCTCATGTGTCGTAAAATAAGTAAAATTAGCCATTTCCAAAAACAAAATGGCGGACGGGATGCCGATAGGTCATTTAAGTTATCCTTTAATTAGCAATATGTTACATATTGAGGACCCGCGCATAACCTACACACGATGTTTGTCGTGCTGGTGATAAAGTGATGACGTGAATGTTTGGGAAATCACAATTTGATATGTAAACCATTACGTTTGAAGATAAAACCAAATGATAAACTCGAAATTAAGTTCTACCACACCATATTTTTCTTATCATGTTATTCAACCAATTTCCAATACATGAAAGGTATTTCAAAAGATCCTCGTAGAAATGCTTTTCCCATGGGTGAAAATAAGCAACAGACTCTCAGAAAGTTGTCTCATTGGCCAACAATTTGTCTCCAGACTGCTGCCTCGGGCGAACATTTGTGTTCATGTGGACTGCACCAATTACTGACTTTCTACCTTTTTTGGGTCTCTATCTAGCATTCGGCTTAAGTCAATATCGCGACATCCGCCTGTACTTACATAATATTGCTGATTCAGTGAAACAATATGTACTATGAGATTTAACTCCTTGCATTGTGCGAAATCAGCTATGCTGGAAGCGCCTGTAAAATTTCCAACCTCCTTACATTGTAAAATGAATGGTATTCATGTCAACTTCTTTATTCTCTTTATTCTGAGAACATGACGTTTCGGCACAGCGAGTTTGTCGTTGTCAAAAGGCTGTTTCCTAAAATGTTCGATTATTATATTTTAAAAATAGTAATGTGAAAATACTGAAGTCCTCGTTTTCAAGTCTGGTTAAGCCGAAGACAACCACTTAAGTAAGTGGGTCCTTATCAATTGAATATCAACAATTTATATCGAGATGGGCATTGACAGTTACATGAAACCACCGATAAATATCATCGGCCAGTGTGGTGATTAAAAAACTTGAAACTCTTTCAGTTTAGTTTTGAAATCATAATTGAGGCTAAATAATCTCCCAGGTAGATTTTGTTTAAAAATCCATAGTCTTTAAGACACGCGATTATGCATCAATCTAATTTAGCCCGGGGACATGATTGACATTTAATGATTAGCAGGTGTGTGGTTTCCGGCGAATTCGCCGTTAACGTTGAAACGGTGAAATATCAAACGGGTCTATTGTAAAAGGCCACTTGATTTGTGAAATTGTTTTTTTCAATATTTCACTCCAGATCTGTATTTGCTTAGATTTGACCTTTCTCACTCTTTTTATGAAACTTCAGACTCTAAACTTCAGAAATGACCCTACAATTCCGTACATATTTCCAGTGGACCCTTGACCAAACATATATTAATTGTCTTTCCGTCGGCTCGACTTGTACGACTTCAAATGAAGGGGTAAAGTTTAAATGTTTAAATTGGGAACGTACTTTTTCCTTTTTACAAATCTAGCAACTAGACATCTGGATAATTCAATTCAAAATACCAAAACCTTCGACATGAAAAAAGCAAAATCCTCCCAAACGTACAATATGTAAGAGTTATGTAAACCATGGAGAGCAAAGTATAGATGTTAGTTTAACATCTATTAACGTTGATGTAAGACATGGACCTATAACTTCTATAACCTGACTGCTTATTTCAGTTTGTCATGGCGGATACTGTTACGTACAATCAAAGATTAATGCATTCACACAGTAAGCTGCGACGGCCACTGGGACTCAAAACGCTGATGTCCGGTGTGTTATTAACTGATGGCTTCCTGTTCCCTGACGAATCTTACATCCTTCTCACATAATGGACTCTCAGGAGACAAATAGATCTTCTCCTTCTGCAGGACGAACATCACCCCCACAGAGATCTCCTAACTCCTTCTATCAAAGCTAATGTGAGCCATATTTCGCTGTTCTTTCCAAATACCCCTTGCGGTGAAAATCTGGAGCACAAACACGGTCCCTATATTTTTCCAATCAAATATCGTATTACATCTCCGTCTTGCAGGAACAATGTACACACCTAATAGGTAAAGTTATTACAATGTTCTAATTGGTTATGGTAACGGTTTAAACGCATAGTATGAAACAGTGACGCTGTTTGGACACGTAACTTTGATTGTAAGAATCCGGATAAGAAGATATTCTGCAGATCAACGTCTCTATTGTTAAAATTCTGACGTCTCAAACTAAAGAGGTTAAATTGCTATCCAGGAATCTTCCTGCTCTTGTGCATGCCATTTCTCGTTCTCCCCACAGAGGTAGCTCCGTCATAAATTTCTATACAACCTATGTCTTAATACGAAGGTTTCTCGGGCACGAAATGTAGAACGCTGATTGGATGCAATCAAAGTTAGTAGTTCAATGAGCGACCCCGTTTCAAAATGTATCATTCAAATCGCCAAATTTATTTCCATAAGCTTTCCAAAAGCTAAACTTTATTCGAATATGCACCTTGCACTTTGAGTCGTTATTACAGAACACATACGCCTCATTTTGAGACTGCATCATTGCATAGGCCTATACGATAACAAATATGTTATTCAGGCATTCGCTTTTTCATTGGCTGACTAATGCCAGGTAGTTTAAATTGCAATATTGCGCCGGTAGGGCGAACTTACTGAATCCCGAGAAACCTTCGTATTAAGACAGAGGTTGTATAGGAATTTATGACGGAGCTACCTCTGTTGGGAGAGACTGGCCATTTCCAGATATCTGCAAGGCTTGTAAAAGTCAGGGTTAGTCGTAACTAGAGAAGAAACGATTTCATAACCTCAGAGAAGGATTGATGACAAACGAAAAAACTACAGCTGTAATTGAAAACAATGATACGCAAGAAAGGTACCCGTTTACTGCAGAATACACGTCATTTCAACAAATTCTCAAATTCTTCATGTTAGCTAATGATTATAGTGTATGATGTTAAGAATGATAATTCAATTTTGATTAACAGTTCATAAAGCCGAGGTTTAACAGCGGTTACATTCTTTTTGCATTTTTCAGTCATAAAAGACAGTTAGTCTTATAAAAAGATGGCATTCACTAGAGTTTTAACAAATATCTATTTAGAATCTATTTCAGATAAGAAATTGAGAATGTTTCATAATTAAATTATGTTAGCTAACCCTGTTTTCTTTGAGTCTTGAGTCTCCGAATGTATATCAAAACCTTACTTCATATGTGAAAGAAAGTCTTGAAGTATGTCTTTTCATATTTTACTTCCCAGTTGGTGGATGAACAAAGTTGAATTCATATGAGATAGAAACCTTCTCTCACAAGGCCTAAGGTGATCGTAGGTCACTCAGGCAACGCTAGTTCATTTTCGAAGAATGGGAGTAAAGCTTAACCTTATTACATATGCCAATGCTACAGGAGCGCCTGGAGTTAAACTTAAGATTTAATCAGCCTGCTAGTCGACTAAAAGACTTAGCGCGCTCCTCACTCGCGTCTCACTTCAGAGCTAGAAATAAGGCATGTTAAAATTCGATTAGCGTTCAAGACATAATGCTTAACAGCTTAACAACATATATGTTCTTTTCCATTGCCTAAATTGTTGCAGTCAACTCCTAATAAAGACAAGAAAACTTTGAGAACTTGAGTCACGACCATCTTGGACGATTCATGCACTAAGGGGCAATGTGTTCTTAACCTTCAAACAAGTACCGACTCTTGAGTGTACACTTTCTTTGATAAAGATGAATTTCCTTATTTTACTTCCCGGACTTCACAGACATTTATTATTTACACTCGTTTATCATGACGATGAACCTTTTAACACCTCAGGATCGAGTGAACGTGTAATATAATTGCGATCATAAATTGAAATATTTGTGTAAACGTAAATTCTGCTAACGCCTTGTTGTCATGGCGATGAATTAATAAAGTAAAACCGTTCCTTTGAACAGATCAATTTTAAAACCCTAAGTTGATAGACTCCTGTATTGTGCAAGCAGGAAATGATAGTTGATGGCTGGGTTACTATGAAACAGAGAATCATGCAATTAAAAATCATTAAAGCCTCAGTTCTTGTGAACAAAGGAAGGTATTTTACGAAGATAACACGATTATATGAAAGCTTGGAGAACACAAAGCAGCCCGGATGTAGCGCAGAAATAAAGCTCGCTTGGGAAGCATGTAGGAGATTCACTGTAAACAAAGACAAGTGATGTCACGTGGAAGCCTTTGTGATAATAACAGTGCTTTTAATCTCGTGCACAGAAACGGGATTCTTTGAGAGTTTGAGACGGGTTACCATGGTGACTTACTTAATATTTTCGTGGTGATTTGACAATATTTCCGTTTCTTTTGAAATTCCCATCTCTTATAATGACAAACTTCAGACACCTTTCATTTTCAAGCTTACGACATCTTATTAAATATTCCGCCTGTTTTATCATCTATTTCAAACAAGCGTTGCCATGGATAAATAATAAAACATTCTTTATGAAAGAGTTAAAGAAACACATGCATTGAGCAGAAGAATGTAGAAATAAGATATTGTGTGTAACTAATGACATAATGATCGAATATAAAATTGAGTCTTTTTTTCTAATAAATCTGTAATTTTTAAAGTCTTTGAATACTCCTTTTCTTAATTTGTACTCATATCGTGAACAGCAGGAACAAAGTTTATATATTATTCAGCTTTAAAAGTAGAGTTTAAATTCATATCAGGTGGCTAGCTCAAACAAAATATTTAAAATTCATGTTCATTGTTATATACTTTACACTAATACGGTTTAAAAAATAAAATGCTTATAATTACAAACCATTGAATATCGTGAACGAATATGTACATTATTTTGAAATCTGATGCTTTGCATCAGGTGCAAACAAGTTTGACATTTAAAATTGACAAAGAGACTTTGTAAATGTTGTTGAGATTTACCCTTTTGATATTGTACCATTTGCTTGTATTTTATGAATTTACCGGAAACCACGCACCTGCGAATCAACACTTAGTCAATGAAGTCCGTGGGCTTTCCGGATCGATGTGTGTTTCAATAAGGCACGTGTTTTACAGTACTGTTGACACTGACGCGCCTCGATGGTTGGGTCGATAACCACACAAAACTGACATAGAAAATTGTTTAGTTTTGTCGGGGCTTTTAAAAGCAAACTCGAGAGTTCCAAGTACTTGAATACGTACCCTTGTTTTAGTTTTGACAATGCTTGAGTTTGAGTAACAGAAATCGATCAAACACCTCTATTTAATATTTTTCAATATTTGTATCCAAGATTTAAGATTCAAACAAGCACAACGTGTTTAAAAATGATATATCATAATCATTAGCAATGCGTGCTCGAGTGTTTTATTTTACGCTCTGGTTTTGTTGTCAATTACTTAAAAGACCGTTTGAGTTTTAGGTTACGAGAGGTATCCCAAAAGTTTCAGGCCTGACCATGAAAATTGAAGATACTTTACAGTGTATACGACTCATTTTGCGACACAATCCCACCGACCTCAATGCATTGGGTCCATCGTTTTTCTAACCAATATGAAACCACTTATTGTCTAATGCCGTTGTCACGTTCGGTTTCATATGTATGGCCACGGAGCTCTTTCATCGGTAAAGGGAAAAGAAAAAAAGTCTGAAGGGGCAGGATGTGGAGAGTAGCCAGATAGGGGAACACTGAACCGAGTTTTTACAGGAGTACTGTACGGAGTCGGCCACACCTTTGTAAAGTTTCAACCCTTTATTTCCCTATGATCTTTTTATGTAAATGCCGCAGTTCATTTGCTTGAATATAAGCCATTGCTTGAAGAACAAATCAACCATTATTACGCGCAAGAGGTCCCAGAAAAGTGATTGGAGTTGGTGATGTAACATGGTTCCTCTGCATACCTTGTCTCTTGATCATCGTCTCGTCTTGTTATCGAAATCAGCCAAAACGATTCTTAATCTGCGCGTTGTTCGTCAAGAAGTTGCTGATTAACAAAATACGTTTTAGCTTCTGGTCAGGGCATCCTTTCACAAAGCCCTAAGGTGATCGTAAGTCCTTAAGGTAACCTTAGTGCAATGTTAAAGTATGGGAGTTAAGGTTAACCTTAGTAAAGGTTGCTTTGTGAAAGCAGGCCCTGGTCTTTGGTCCGAACGTATCGATGCTAATGTATAATGTGTTCAACTAATGTTTAATGTTCGTGGTGATGTCATAGCACTGTGACGTCTTCATGTTTATGACGTCATAGCATTGCGATGTCATTACTTGATGATGTAAAAGAATTGTGATTTCGACTGTAACAGGGCATTGTTCAAAATCCTAGGAGATATCGCGTGACCTTCCACAAGCGATATCTCCTGTGGAACACAGTTTTGGATGATAATGAATCTTTTAGGCAATCGTTTATCATATAAAATTAAAATTTCAAAACACCTAATTTTATGTTCTCTACAAAATCCTCTTTAGGTTATCAAATGTTTGTTCCTTTGTACTAAGTCAAAGGAATTGAAATCGATATTGGACATTTTATTCGAAATTTTACGAAACCTAGATTTTAAAAATACGACCCCTTCTGTCTATTTCAAATGACCAGACGATCCCTTTATCAGTTCACGGATGGCGTTTTGCACATGGACAATAGGTAAACCTTTGTCAGGTTTTGCTGAAGTTATTTTATTGACGTCCAAAATAAAACCAAAAAACATGCAATGTGTACTACGATTCAGTGAACAAACTTTAGGTATGAAACTGTAAACAGTGTAGCGTTGATTGTTGGAATATAGTTTGCAGAGGTTTGGGGCTTTATAAAATAACAGCTACATAATTTAAGAAATAAAGTTCGCTCTACCCCAATGTGTTTTGTAATAAAGTATAGTTTTGCCCTGAACTATTATAGTTAAAGCACGAGGACGGTAGTCCGAGTGCTTTAACGTTATAATAGTTCAGGGCAAAACTATACTTTATTACAAAACACATTGGGGTAGAGCGAACTTTATTTCTTTTCTAAGATGCTAAAATGATCTAAACGGGGACCACTCTGATTTAAATAATCTCGAAATAAAATATAGTGTTTATATTGCTCACATTCATAATCCATGAACAGGGCTAACTGCTGGCTATTCCAAGTATGGAACCCAACCCCTAGTTTAAAATGACATTTAGTTGGTTAAAGCTTTGATTACTGCAGTTTTTCACTTTTACTTTTTCATATATTCAATTTTGAATTATATTTTCTTCTTATTTTTTTCTTTAAAAACTTAAACAAACAAATGAACACCTCTTGCTTTTTTAAAAACTTTACTTTTACAAACTCGTGCAGTGCGGGCCACATTGCCCATATAAGGCTTATTACGTGGTTATCATTCCACAAAGAATTATGGGTATTGTTTGTTTTGGAAGCGTGATGGCGGACTGAATCCATACATCTATTTTGGTTAGCTGCTGTCATAAACGTTGAAGGTGATGTTTTAATCTCTTATATAATCAGACTGTTCGGGCTGTGCACCCAAAATTACTTAATTATTAGGTTGACGTTATCACATTGAACCTGGTAGAGACGGTTGACGTGAACCAACGGGGCGCCGTGACCTGACGTGAAACAATGCAGTCACTCGACAGTCGACAAGCATTTGCTTTCCATTATTCTTTCCGGTAAATAGAACTAGATGATTCGAAACTAGTCTCCATTTAAAGAAACATTATCGGGAAAATCGCCACTACGATAGACATTGATACGGATAAGACATGTTGATGGAAAGAACCGAGATGAAAGGTTACCAAGGACGCGTGATCACGAGGGGGCAGCGGGGAAGAGCGGATATAACGTCATTCAATTGTTACGTCATGAAAAAACTATACCTTTATTGTCTGATAAAGTACTTTTTTTCCGATTGTTCTTACCGCTAGGCATCTTAGAATTTAGAATAAGTGACGTTTGATGAGATATCCGTTGCCATTAAGAAACTATTGAATGTTTCATTGCGTAATTTCATTAAGGATTAGTCAATATTTCATCCTCCTCCATTGCGTATGTATATCATCGTAGCTCTTAAAATACCCTAATAAATGTAATTGCAGGTGCTTTGTGTCCCTGGTTATTCATGGCATTGTATAGCAGGTGCTTTGTGTCCCTGGTTATTCATGGCATTGTATAGCATGCACATTGTTTCTCAAATTCAAATTCGAATTGTTATTTCTTTACGGACCTGTTTTAAGCTACTGCCGCTGCTGAGGCCAGTCGGTCCATTAGCTGGTCGTTAATAAAGCGATATGAAACAGTTGTCTTGACAGAGACCAAGGTATTGTATGAACTTCGAGGTACAAATACTGTGATGTAGCAGTATTCAAGTAGTTGAAATGAAATGGTTTTGTCAGGCCATTTTTACATGGTATATACATGTATGTCTGGCTGACAGCCATGTCTCAATGTTGATATGACATTGGCAGGCAATTTAGATGCAACCATTTCTGATTTATTATGCAATAATATCGGCTGAATGTTTTCTTCATACAAATGTATCTATTTATTTCTTCATAAATCCTTTGACATCATTAAAACAATACCCACTTGCAAGCTGAGTGTTTTACAAATGGCTTATTGTGAAAATTGGTATTGCGTTGAGTATCCAGTCTCCCCAATATTGGAATAAGAATGCAATAATGTGTTTGAATGATTATAGTATATGATGTTAAGAATGATGACTCAATTTTGATTAACAGTTCATAAAGCCGAGGTTTAACAGCGGTTAATTCTTTTTGCATTTTTCAGTCATAAAAGACAGTTAGTCTTAGAACAATATGGCATTCACTAGAGTTTTAACAAATACCTATTTAGAATCTATTTCAGATAAGAAATAGAGAATGTTTCATAATTAATTATGCAAATGTAACAATTGAAAAAGAAGGTTCTATATGAATTATTGTATCGGTGTGAGAATGAATTTTCTTCAATGTGAATGGATCATGGAAATTTATCAAATTAATTATTTTGCAAAATTCATTTATCTAATTACAAATAGCAGAAAAAATATATATTGTCAATCGTAGGATGACAGATCAACCCGATATTCGATATGAAGGAGTTTACGTTACTTGTATATTGGATATTGGTGCTCGGTCATGTCATAATCAGCTGTTTTAAGTCAGGGTTAGTCTTTTACTATCAACTTTGTCTAAAGACAATGTTACAACTGTTCGATTTGGAAGCGTCTGGTAAGAGTGCTATGATGTTTATGTTAAAGATTATTTCATTCTTACATTGTTTTCAATGCTTTGTGTGATTTCGATGCCTCCAACCTCCATAACCTAGTGGAGCAGTTTAGATCTCATTTCGATGAGATTGGGATAAAACCCCAAAGCTACCTATTTCATGATAAAGGGAGGTGAAACCTAAGAAAAGAATGTATGTAAACTGTTTGGAAACAAATCAAACGACCATGCAGTAACATAACCAGTATTAGTTAGTATTAGTACAATATTAGTCAAACCCATCAATGGCAATATAGAGACAATGCTTGACGCCTTACAGACGTTTAGAACAGGGAATAAATACGACACCAGGCCACCACTACAACATCCAACATCATCATCATCCCTGCATCCATCATCTTCACCAGCATCACCACCACCACCATCACCACCATTACCACCATCATCATCATCACCACCACCATCCCAAACCAGCTTGATAATTGAAGAGGCGCATTCAAGAAAGGTCCATGTTTATGTATATAACATTCAACATGTCGACTCTTTGCCTCCACCCCTTTAATTATTGCCACAGCAAACATTACAACCGTCACAGCCATCACTCTTTCTATTTGCATTTCTCCTTTATGAAAATAAACAAATAAAGCCACCAGCATCACCACCACTATGACTCATTTCTTCTGCTTCAACCACCATTCCAATTTACCTCAAGAAGCTACAACTATAAAATTGTTCCGGCTTTGCAGCTCCATCTTCTGTATTCCTTGATTAAAGGATTTGCAGATCTACTTTAGACACAATCTCTCTCACTGCTAACGGATTAATCAATTTAAGCAAACTTGTTGCCTGCAGTTTAAGTAGTTTGAAGATTGCGCCGCTGCACCCTGTGAACGAGTCGAAGCAATTTTCTTGATTCGAACACCAGGTGTGGTGAATTGGTTACAAGACAATGGATTACTGGGCATCAGCAAAAAGCTTAATGTGAACACGTATCAAATGAATAGGCTTACAATAGAAAGGCGTTGGAATTTCAGGTTTTCCAGTTAGGATGATATCAGTGTGAATAAACAGGGACAGAAATATAGACACAATCTTACAGTTCAGCATTGAATTTCAATAAGAATAAAATGTGTTCGATATTTGCAGATATTTCTAAGCATTTCGTGGAGAAGATTTTAATTAATAGCTATATTGAATGAAAAAATTACTTCCGATTGTGAATAAAGAACTCAATCGAATATTTACTCTATAGATGTTGATACTTTAAAAAAGGAATAACAGCGTCCTTTAATAGACAGCAGATCGTTGGTGTAATTTTGATTAAACATGTTGATATAAATGACGGATTATAGTAATTCAAATAGAATTCAGAATTAAGTTATTCCATTTCAGATAGGCTCACTCCTATCCTGTCAGTAAGATCTAAGTGACACAAACTAAAACATTTAATTGAGTTTGTCCGTTCATTTAAGGGTTCGCTGCCACGGACAGAAATATCGCTAAAACGGCGTTAGACACCAACTCACTCACTTACTCACTCAGTTAGGGTTGCTTTGTATGTATAGAGACTTCATTCAAAATGTGCTTCTGTTTACCCAGCAGTACTGATTGGGTACCTGGTCTAGATTGTGTTGGAAGTGACCTTTAAGCGCTGTAAGCGGCAGCTTGGGCTAGACCAGGGTAAAAATGCAGGGAGCGCCTTGAGCATGCATTCGGTGTAGATATTTGCGCTATATAAATACCCTAATTACTATTACTATTATTATTATCATTATGTAACAAGGGACGATCAGCGTGTGTATCTGATTAGTGATGAGACAAACCAACAGAACAACCATCTTGTATCAAATCTACTGGAAGCTTAAAAAATGCTTCGAAATTAAGCAAAAAGTACACAAATCACTAAAATTCTCAAAATGACATTACATGTTACTTTCATGATATACTATTATAACAGAACATTGTAAATTGCCCAGTTATTGGGATGTGGCATAGATTGATGACAATAGCAATTAGGTATGTTTAGATAGCGTGAATGATTTACAAATACGCTCAATAAACAACGACCGCATTGAAATGAGAGTAGGATAGGAAAACCCATTCCCCTGCCGGAAATGCAATTGTCGTCTGCTATTTCAGTGTTGGTCACGTGACGTCTGGGACAACACTGTTTTTAAATAAAGTAGGTTAAACTGTTCAAATGAGCTGTCAATTATAAGTACCCTTATCAATGCTGCTGAAATTAGGTTCCGAAGCAGACATCAGAAAATAAAGTTAATCAATTCACTTCCCTCATTATCGTACAAGTGTTTGAGAGACAGACAGCGTAAAATTGTTTTTTCCGTGGCACCTTTTTTTAGATCTTTCTGTATAAAGTGATCTTACGAAAGGGGAAAAAATTTCACTAATTGCAGAAAAACAATTAAATGAGTACCTTAACGAACAATCTCAGTCCAGTAAAGCTAAGGCATCTATTTCCCTTACTTCAATGTTTATAAGGTGTTCATTCTAAAATGGCCGCAAAATTCGACACCAACGGATAATTGGGTTGAGTAATGAAATGTTTGACCCTCTGAAAATGATATATTTTGCACTTTTTTTCATCTTATTCTTATCATGAGATATAAAACTTCGCTAAACGTGTTAAAGTGACTTAATGTGGTATCCTGCATAGAAGCATGCAACCTTTACCAGGAATCAAGTATCAATAAAGCACTTGGAACTCGGAAAAAGAACAATATGCACAAATTCTCACATTGTTTGGCCAGTGTGTTCAAAGGATTATCTTGTCAATTCTCAATAGTAATCAAGTGTGTTATCCAAGTTTCCTCCGCAAAAGGTATGGTAAACGTTTAAAATATCATACATACATCCATGTATGGGTTGTTGTTTAGACACTTCATCAATGAAGACGTTATTGCCATGGCGCTAAGTTTCTAAAATGAAGCTTTTATATTGATCGAGATATATAACTTTTCTTTCATTCGTCTATGAATATTCTACTTCTTGAAAATATCATACATTGATATACTTGAAACAATATATCTCAATTGTAGGTCTTACTATAATTTGGCCTGACTATAATTTCTCGACCTTGAAAGATTTGAAAAACGTATCTTTGAACAGGTGTTTTGCACGAGTATTTCACAACTCTGCCGTGATGATCTCGCTTCGTAATGCCTCCATATGTTTCTATCACGATAGTGAAGAGCTATAATCAACAAATTGATCAACTGTTTCGCTTCACTGTTGGAAAGGAAGCGAATTTGTACAATTCGATATGTTCTCTTCACGTATGTTTCGCGTGAGTGATCATCCAATACTTTCCTCGATTATCCCTGATTACGGACAAACTTTCAAGATGTATTCAGCAAAGGAATACCTTGAAACTAATGACACGAACAATGGCGTTTGTCTTGCACCGAGGATGAACGAGTTTCCCTGGTACCTGAAAACTTCTATAACGCATGTTACGCATGAGTGAATTTGTAGTTGCTTTACGTTCCGTCAGTCCATTGTTTCCAGTCAAAGACATAGCAAAACGATTGTATCAGCACTCTTAAATGCGTAAACCCATGGACGATTAATGTCTTGTAATGTTTGATCATTCAGATAGATATATTGAAACGACAACGGAAGTCATACCCGGAACTGGACTGAAGGCGATAGAAATACAACTCCTTCAAAGCAGTTTGTTCCCCTTCCTGTTTATCTAGGTGCATGTCGTGTTTTAAGATTGTTTTGTTTTTGTCATTTGCATTACAACGAATATCCTAGAAATAAGCATCTTAAGACCGTGTGCTCTGTTGGAGACCGTTTATCAAGGATATGTATCAAACAGAAAGACAACTAAAGCATGAATGTATTGATTCATTTATTACTTAAAGATGTAAAAAATACAAAGTGTAAAATTTTTCAAGTTCCATTTTAACTAATTTGAAATATGATTAATCGAAATTACCAAATGAGAAAATACTTCTCCACAAAAATGTATGATTACTGTTTTACGTAGTTGACCAGGTACTAGAAATTCTATGAGAAAAAATCCCCTCTCATATCAGATTTTCTTGTTATCATCATCAGAAAACAATTTGTTATTTCTTTGTAGGAGAAAGGGGCCATGTGCTGATTGTTATATTTTTTTCGATCCCATCAATTATCTTTCGTGAAAGCGATATGATAAATTTGCACGTGTAGTGACAACTATGTTGGTCTAGAGGTAATTTTGATTCGTAAGAACCTTTTAGAACAATGTTCTGAATTCGTATACACACAAACACACAGTTGTAAGTAAATCGGTTAGAATTTCTAGAAGCCATTTCGGCTTCGCATGTCAGACCAAAATATTGCTGTGAATTAAAATGTTCAATCCCATTATAGAAAACAGTAATCTTCAGAAAGCAGATGACAAGACATATATTGTTCTAAAGCACCTCTTCGCATGTTCTGCCAGGACGCTATCCACTTTAATCACTAGTTTAATCCGATTGCAAATAATCAGTGGAGAGAAGTTGGCATCAAGCCGATCAGAGCGGCAACACAATCAGTGGAGTAGACACAAACAGCTAGGGCTGGAGTTCAGCGTCTAGCTCTACAAATCTCAACAGGAGATCTGGGGTGGTGGGTTGTGGTTTGCAATTGTGACCACATTATCATTTCATTACTTTAAAGTTTGTGACTTCACACGTCTTGGTAATGAGGAATAGAAATGTGTTGGGATAAATTCATTATCATGTTAGAAGTCATCGCCGATAAGTGTTACACCAGTTATGTGCTTATACCAATGAGATATCTATCGTGCAGTTCTATTGCAGAACTGGCACGAGTTTGATATTGATGCGAGCGATGGGCTATTTCTCAAATTAAAGCTGTATATTTTTAACGCATTTACAACTTCTGAAATTCTGATAGAACGTTAATTGATGCTAATTTGGATGTAAAACTTTTGCAGATATAACAGTTCGTAATATATAAGAGATCAATAGCGAGAGAGAGGATTGATAAACAACCAAAACAGGTATGAAATGCTCTTAGAAACTTCTCAATATTTTATATAGGAAAATATGGTGTTAAAATCTGAGTGCTGTCTATAAATACATTGTCCAATAATCTGTGCAAAAAACCTATGTCTGTTTCTAATATCTATACAAAATTGAAGTCAAACTGTATGGAAGGCATTTAGTTAGCTTTGCCATTATCTTATTTTCAATTGTAATTCTTCATTGAAAAGGTTTATTTCTTGCAGGGGAACATTATGCCGGTTAGCAGCCTGTCCTAATTCCAAAATCAATATTATAAATCCTATGATTATAAGACACGTTCAGCTTAGAGACTAAATGAAGTCTATTGCTCAAGTTGCTTACTGTCAGGATAGCATAATCACGCCAAACTACTGGTCTAATCAACCACAATTCAAAGTCATAAATCCTTACATTACAGGACATCTCCACAAATGTTCACTTCAGAGTGTATCGTCCGTTTTGCTAACTTTCAGGATAGCTTTATCTTGTCCAACCACTGGTCTTATTAATCACACTTCAATGTCATTAATTATAAGATTACAGGACATTTCCTCAATTATTCACTTCAGAGACTAAACGCAAGTCTAATGCCCACGTTGCTAACTTTCAGGATAAATTTATCTCACCGAAACGCTTCTCTAATATACCGAAAATCAATGTCATAAATCCTAAACATCATTTTCTGAAATGTCCATGTCAGAGACTAAATGAAGTCTAATGCTCACGTTGCTCACTTTCAGGATAGCATAATCTCACCCAACCACTTGTTTAATACACCAGAATTCAATGTCATTAATCCTAAGATAACATGACATTTCCTTAAATATTCACTTCAGAGACTAGACGCCAGGCTATTGACCATTTTGCTTACTTTCAGGATAACCTTATCTCGCCTAGCCACTGGACTAATATACCCAAAATCAATGTCATCATTCCTGAAGTATTATAGGTGACGTATTTCCCGGGCCTGTCCAAAATCAATTAGCATTGGTCAGTCAGTGGTCAGTGGAGGTCATCTCGATGACCAGTTCTCCCGCAAATTAGATATCCCGTTCAGGAGTTTGCTATTCTGGTCTGTATATAATCTATTTACTCATATCATGCACGTAGGTGATATCAAACGTTTGTCCTTTCCAACTGGTTTGAGTATGCGATAGTTCCTTTTGCTATATCTTGTGATACTAGGTTCCTGCATTACTACGATATGTCTTTCTATAGTACGTAACTGAATATAGAAGGATAGAGTTAATTATATTTTTCATTTAAAATTATTTTTAAACAGCAAATGGAACTTTACGATCTTTCAAAAAGGCTGATTCCTTGTTTCTCACATGAACTCTTTTACTTCTTCATTATTTGGTTTGAAATTGAAAATGAATTGACAAAAATATAAACCACTCTTTATATTTTGATAGGGCAAAATCAAACAACTGCAGTTAGTTTCAGATAATCAACCACCGCTGACACAGAAGCCAACTTCACATGTATGCCTTTGTCACTTAAATCTTTTTTTTAAAAATGGGAATAGGGGAATGGATGGAGTAAGAACATGTGTAGCAAATAATGCTATGCACTACCGGATCATAACTTATAAAGTAACACGACCCTAAGATCTTAAATCACACAACCCTAACATATACAGTTTACACTTCTAACATTTAAGGATACACGAACCGACATCATCCTGCTAATTCAGCGTATATGAATCCGCTGTCGGTCCTACCTAATACCCTGATCTCTTTCGGACTGAATCCCTCGTTTTGCTAGCTATCTAACCAGCCAATGAGACGACTCGCTTTCAGCAACAGCGGCACAACCCGGATAGAACAATCGGTTGAATTTAAGCTACTAGCTCCAAGCTCCTTAATTAACGACATTGCATTGGCTGAAAAAAACCCAAGTGAGCATAGCCACGAATATCAAGCTGCCAGCCATACGAGAGATTTAGCCCGAAAGAAATCAGGGTATAAGGAGTGGTTTATTGTTTAACGCCGCTTGGGCAATATTTCAGCCAATCGTTTACGCTGATTTAGCAGGATGTCCTAACATTTACAGCTACACGACCCCAACATTTGAAACCTTGCAACCTTTAAATCATAACAACTATCCCAGAAGAGGATGATAAGAAATATTTCAGTTTACCATTGTGCAAGTGATAATAGTTAATTAGTCTGAAATGAAGAATTTTATATCCAATATTAGGTTTCATGATAACATTGCCTCCATATGATATTTAGCAAGTGACCAAATCCAATACACATAGAATGTTATCCATTTGACAATATCATACACGTCAAAGGGGGGACGAATATAATTTGATTTTTCAGACAATCAGTATGCAGACAGTTACGATGTACGAATCTGGTGAGGCGATATCTGCTTCTATTCTGCCTATCTCCTCGCATAGAAGTGTCAAAGACTGACATTTCGCCTTATGACTTTAATCGATTTACCTGAAAGTAACACTTACAGTCGTCAATAGTATACATATATAGACATTCGGCGTGTCAGAATTCAGACACTCTATTGTCTGGAACTGATCTGTTTCATTATCCGAAGTCGTAACGTAAGATTTATAATTCTCTTTCAGTATTCATAACAAACTTTGCATCTTGCTTATCTGAAATTCGTCAGTTTATGTAATTCATGTGCATCGTAAATTATATGATTCTTTCAAGTTACGAAAATAATATTTTAAATGAGGAAACCAGAACTGAATGTGCGGAACTCATGTCTCGGTAACACAGCTGGTGATTGCATCGAACAGCAAATACTATCAGACATGTATCAGAAATTGATTTAAACAACAAGTTTTCACTGAGAGAGAGGCCCATTTCGCACAAACTGTTCCTGGAATGCCCTACATTGGTGAAGACCAAAGTCAATACAAACTAAAAGCTTCGGATGTTGCAACCGCTTGTGTTTCATCATTCAATAAATGTGCAATTATCATGCTGCTTTCACGCTCGTTGATTATTGATTTCGAGTCGCTGTGAGAACGTTTTTCATTTTCACATGTAACATACGATATGTCAGTCTGAACGTTTGAACATTCGGCACTAATGAACATGTTCTATGGAAAAAAAAATAATCTTAATTCCACGATGATAAGAAAGTCAGAATAACATCTTTCTGTCTCCATCTGTCTTAGTAACGGCATTTTCTTTGCTTACAAGCATATGTCAAATGAATAATGTTGTGGACGACTCCCTTGTATGCCCTGTGTGAAAGTGTAAGTAACAAATATGAGTATTTTTAACTTTATCTTCGTTTTGGAATGATTTAACTATGATAACATTGTTTATAACGACTCTTTAAATGTATTTCATATAAGCTTTCTGTTCTAAAAGACGTCCAGCATGTAGCATTATATGAATAAAAGTCGTTTCTGAAATGTATTGTGACTATCATCACCTTAGCATAGCATCCTGCATGTTAAAAGATGTACGTTCAGTATGAAAAATGAAATGCAAAATGATAGAAATTGATTGATGGCTTAAATCGACAAAATTGTTAAGTTTGATACTTAAGATTTAACACTTTAAGACCATTCCTGCCTGCATAGACTATATGCGTGTATACTAAATCACTATAATTATTATTCACAAGATAAAAGAAACGATACAAATCAAGCTATACTATACATCTCTGGTAGTCGTTGCCCCATCAAGGAAGTGATGAAATGAATATTCTTATGACGCTAATTCCAGGTACAGAGGGACACTATATTGTGACACAGAAGAAAAGTTACTTTCTAATCAACTAGTGAATCTTAAACGCGACAATCTAGGTACATTTAACCTGTTTTCACGTACCCTTCTATACAGCAAGGTACTAGAACCTGTTTTCAGGTATCCTTCAAAGCAGCTAGTAAGTCTTAAACGTGACAGTCTAGGTACATAACACCTGTTTTCAGGTACCCATCTATACAGCTAGGTACTTCAAACCTCTTTTCAGGTATCCATTACAGCAACTAGTTAGTCTCAAACGCGACTATCCAGGTACATATAACCTGTTTTCAGGTACCCAACTATACAGTTGGATTATGCAGTGCAGTGTTGATGAAGTGGCTTCTCGGGCATACTATCAGCAGGGATATCACTCCTAGATCAAACATTTTGGTGTCGCCTTCTATATGAAAATAACACGCTAAAACCTAACTACTGCGCTTCTTAACTGAAGGCATCGGGGTCTGACAGATCTCGCATGTCTTGCTCGTGTAAAATGTCATAGGGTCTCTAGTTTGAATTATTCTAGTCAAGAACTCTATTTCTGATATGTCTATCTTCACGTTAGTGTAATACTGACATTCACGAAGCGGAAATCTAATGGACAGAAATCATTTAGTTTACAGTGAAGAGCGAAGGGAATTGGGCCTATCAGTCGATGCAAATTAGTTTATCACCTTCTACAAGATCCATGCTAGAACGCAAAGAAATCTCATTGGCGGTCTGCTCTCTGAATTAATCAAGTCACGTGACTCTTAGGGTCACGCTCATTGATGACTTTGGTCACGACGATAGTTTTGGATATTTCTTGATATTGTTTACATAGAATGCAAGCAATGACTATTGAGATAACTTTATTACTGGGAGTCAAAACTATAAAAACTACCGAAGACCTGCATAAAAGTATCGAAATTACCTGACGCTGATTTATAAGCTGTGATTGTCAAATCTTTCATTTCGGCGGTCCTTGACAACATTTTCGACTTTTAATGTGTCTTTCATTGATCAATACTATTTCTTGTCTATGTTTATTGGGTTGTGTAAATTGATAAGCAACGTGCCTTCATAAATAACATTGACATTTCTGCACCCAACGTTTGCTGTATCTTGAAGAAGGTTATCATATTCCTAATTAAGCTCGTTATCATTCCAGAAACTATCGATGTGGTTAGAGATGAAAGGGACACTTTTCATAATTGAAATTGGGCGCCGACAAGGATGTCTGCTGGTGTCTTAATATTTGATGTAGGTTGCCATTTTTTTTTATTGAAAAAAGAAAATTCGTCATAATCAGTGATCCTATATAAAGCTTGTGCCTCGTAGTTGGATATGTACAGAAGACGATACTTATATTTTTGCTATACGAAACTACGAATTACTATTTAATCAGGTCAAAAAGACATGTTGCATTTATGAACTTTTACTGAAGAATATATTTCGTCTTATTACACATTAACAAACATTTACACTGGAAAAATATTATGAAATGGCTTTTTCCACATGATCCTTTTGTACAAGTTTCGGGATATGCTTTTCTTTTGCTAGAATTGTTTGTATAGATTTTTTCCCCCACTCATACCATTGATTTTTTTTTATATGATATCTATTTTCTCACCTATGACATGTGGGACATAACTTTGGGTTGGAGTGTCACTTGCGAAGCATCATATAATTATATCAAGTGAATCAATACTGCAGAATTGAAGGGTGACCTCATCAACCCTCGAATCAATACTACAGGATTGAAGGGTGACCTCATTAACCCCCGAATCAATACTGCAGGATTGAAGGGTGACCTCAGCAACCCCCGAATCAACACCACAAGATGGAAGGGTGACCTCATCAACCCTCGAATCAATACTACAGGATTGAAGGGTGACCTCATCAACCCCCGAATCAATACTACAGGATTGAAGGGTGACCTCATTAACCCCCGAATCAATACTGCAGGATTGAGGGGTGACCTCATCAACCCCCGAATCAATACTACAGGATTGAAGGGTGACCTCATTAACCCCCGAATCAATACTGCAGGATTGAAGGGTGACCTTAGCAACCCCCGAATCAACACCACAAGATGGAAGGGTGACCTCATCAACCCCCGAATCAATACTGCAGGATTGAAGGGTGACCTCATTAACCCCCGAATCAATACTACAGGATTGAAGGGTGACCTCATCAACCCCCGAATCAATACTACAGGATTGAAGGGTGACCTCATTAACCCCCGAATCAATACTACAGGATTGAAGGGTGACCTCATTAACCCCCGAATCAATACTGCAGGATTGAGGGGTGACCTCATCAACCCCCGAATCAATACTACAGGATTGAAGGGTGACCTCATTAACCCCCGAATCAATACTGCAGGATTGAAGGGTGACCTCATCAACCCCCGAATCAATACTACAGGATTGAAGGGTGACCTCATCAACCCCCGAATCAATACTGCAGGATTGAAGGGTGACCTTAGCAACCCCCGAATCAACACCACAAGATGGAAGGGTGACCACTGAAACCCCCGAATCACAGTCTGTTCAATGTTCATAGGTTCATGTAGGCAACTGCCTTATTGCAATAACTACTCTAACAATTGTCCCTAACCCGGAAACCAGAAAACATCATATATACTGGACGAAATAAATGAGGGGATGTTATCAATATTCACCAGGAGGTCAATGTAGTCATACGCCATTATCAATAATTTAGGAATTTTCATTTCAAAATATTTTAATCCAGTGTATTTCCCATATAGCATGGTCATTTTCCTTATCACTGAAGGGTTACATCCATTGTTATTTCAACAGACGATGATACTCTGGAGCACGAGACGTAATCAATCTTATGAATTGGTCTTATGAAGACAAGAAGTCACGACCAATTGACGTTCAAAAGTGCAAAATGACACAGCATCATCATAAGGGTTGAATAGCTAGATTTCTCTATAGGAACTTTATGACGATCAATGTATTCGGCATCTTATATGAATAATTATAAAGTCATTGGAACATTTGCGAAGTAAAACTGGACGTCTATAACAGATCTATAACATAACTATGCATTAACTATTAATTTTTAAATTTTTAATGATAATCAATGATTTTTAAACTTTTCTTCGATGAAAAAATCCGCATAAAATCGATGCATAAATAGTTTTCTTTCTTGAAATAAAATCTTTTGTTTGCATATAAATGTTTTTGTAAAGTTTGCTTATAATGTTTTGTACTGGTAAGCTTCAGATTCTTACATGTATAAAAACATGTTTAACCATATAAATGTATGCATATTTTGGTTGTTTAATACTTAAGAGCCGGCATACCATGAGTGAATGTGAACATTGCTCATATAAAGCTTTTCTCCCACAATGCCATCTGATCGTTATGTCTCCTGATAATAATCTGACATTGGAGCCTCATGATGTCTCGCTATGAGATATCGCTATGAGATATAGGAAGATATACGAACCCTTCAAAATTGGCCAGGAATGTGTATGTATATAGGATACAGGATTTGTGACTTTCATAACTAACGTTTATTATATTTAAGTGACACACTTTCTGAAAGATTGCCTGTTATCTGTGACGGGTTTGATGAAATATGTCCCGGAAGAAATGATGATTTCTTGTCAATATTCATGCCCGTTCTGATAATAGGCGACTTACTGTGTTATCTCTTAGGCCAATGAGAAGCTTAATTACAAGTGATTTATTATAATTGTCATTCGTAGATTAAAGGGTGCAATTTCTATTTTAATATTGTTAACATTTATTTGATCAAATGTAACACCAGTAGCCAGTGCATATAGTTAAATAAAAATAGAATAAACATAATGAGATTTTACATTTTTCTATTTCAACAGTTTGTGAATATGTGTGGATAATGAATTAACTTTTACAGTTTGGAAAAAAAGTATCGTTAGTGAATTAGACATTTTGCAACTTTTCTTATTTACACTGTATAAAGAAGTGGTCTTAATCAACAGTTGTTAAAATACTACAGATGATTTACAATACGCATCAACACGACCATTATAGCTCTGAAATTAGAGAAAACAGAAGGATATTTTGCACCACGTGACCATGTAGAGAGATCTATGGTATCAATTACTCTGACTCTGCAAGAAAAATACCCGATTATTTGATTTAGCTCGACAAATGATTTGTTTAGCTAGGCCGATATGATTAGATCTGTGCTCACAATCTGACAGTATATCATCAAATTATAAAACAGTGCCACTGAGATCGTGGATATGAACGAAGGGTTTTAGATTCAAAGATACAAATAACACAGTGAACTGGAAGTAGCGTGTTGTTACTTAAACATGGCTTGTTAAAATGTTTGCTTTTGAAATGAAAGGGAAAGAGGGTAAGACTTGTTATCTTGGATTCATTATCAACACTTTAATATTTGCAATTAAGTGTCTACACACGTATCATCAACTTTGTGAAATTCATTATGGGAAATGCAATTATCTCGCTGGTACCAAAAACATAGATTGAAGAAACTTGTGCAAGAAGATAGATTACAGAAGCTGGTACCAGAAGACAGATCACAGAAGTTGGTATCAGAAGATAGATCACAGAAGCTGGTACCAGAAGACAGATCACAGAAGCTGGTACCAGAAGACAGATCACAGAAGCTGGTACCAGAAGACAGATCACAGAAGCTGGTACCAGAAGACTGATTTCAGAAGCTGGTACCAGAAGATAGATCACAGGAGATGGTACCGGGAGACAGATCACAGAAGCTGGTGCCAGATGATAGATCACAGGAGATGGTACCAGAAGATAGATAGTAGAAGCTGGTACCAGAAGATAGATAGTAGAAGCTGGTACCAGAAGATAGATAGTAGAAGATGGTACCAGAAGATAGATCACAGAAGCTGGTACCAGAAGATAGATCACAGAAGCTGGTACCAGAAGACAGATCACAGAAGCTGGTACCAGAAGATAGATCACAGAAGCTGGTACCAGAAGACAGATCACAGAAGCTGGTACCAGAAGATAGATCACAGGAGATGGTACCGGGAGACAGATCACAGAAGCTGGTACCAGATGATAGATCACAGGAGATGGTACCATAAGATAGATAGTAGAAGCTGGTACCAGAAGATAGATAGTAGAAGATGGTACCAGAAGATAGATTTCAGAAGCTGGTACCAGAAGATAAATCACAGAAGCTGATACCAGACCGAAGATCACAGAAGCTGGTACCAGAAGATAGATCACAGAAGCTGGTACCAGAAGATAGCTCACAGAAGCTGGTACCAGAGGATTGATCACAGAAGCTGGTACCAGAGGATAGCTCACAGAAGCTGGTACCAAAAGATAGATCACAGAAGCTGATACCAAACCAATGATCACAGAAGCTGGTACCAGAACAAAGATCACACAGGCTGGTACCAGAAGATAGATCACAGAAGCTTGTACCAGAAGATAGATCACAGGAGATGGTACCAGAAGACAGATCACAGAAGCTGGTACCAGATGATAGATCACAGGAGATGGTACCAGAACAAAGATCACACAGGCTGGTACCAGAGGATAGATCACAGAAGCTTGTACCAGAAGATAGATTTCAGAAGCTGGTACCAGAGGATAGATCACAGAAGCTGGTACCAGAAGATAGATCACAGAAGCTGGTACCAGAAGACAGATCACAGAAGCTGGTACCAGAAGATAGATCACAGGAGATGGTACCGGGAGACAGATCACAGAAGCTGGTACCAGATGATAGATCACAGGAGATGGTACCATAAGATAGATAGTAGAAGCTGGTACCAGAAGATAGATAGTAGAAGATGGTACCAGAAGATAGATTTCAGAAGCTGGTACCAGAAGATAAATCACAGAAGCTGATACCAGACCAAAGATCACAGAAGCTGGTACCAGAAGATAGATCACAGAAGCTGGTACCAGAAGATAGCTCACAGAAGCTGGTACCAGAGGATAGATCACAGAAGCTGGTACCAGAAGATAGCTCACAGAAGCTGGTACCAAAAGATAGATAACAGAAGCTGATACCAAACCAATGATCACAGAAGCTGGTACCAGAACAAAGATCACACAGGCTGGTACCAGAAGATAGATCACAGAAGCTTGTACCAGAAGATAGATCACAGGAGATGGTACCAGAAGACAGATCACAGAAGCTGGTACCAGATGATAGATCACAGGAGATGGTACCAGAACAAAGATCACACAGGCTGGTACCAGAGGATAGATCACAGAAGCTTGTACCAGAAGATAGATTTCAGAAGCTGGTACCAGAGGATAGATCACAGAAGCTGGTACCAGAAGATAGATCACAGAAGCTGATACCAGACCAAAGATCACAGAAGCTGGTACCAGACCAAAGATCACAGAAGCTGGTACCAGAAGACAGATCACAGAAGCTGGTACCAGAAGATAATTCACAGAAGCTGGTACCAGAAGATAATTCACAGAAACTCTTACCAGAAGATAGATCACAGAAGTTGGTACCAGAAGATAGATAACAGAAGTTGGTACCAGAAGATAGATAACAGAAGTTGGTACCAGAAGATTGATAATTGAAGCTGGTACCAGAAGATAGATCACAGGAACTGGTACCAGAAGATAGATCACAGAAGCTGGTATCAGAAGACAGTCCTCAAATATCCAAGGAAGACGAGGAGATTTTGTTTAGACAACACATGTGACAGCTTGATTGTTTCTAATTCGGAGGGGTCGTTGGCTCAGGAGACAGTTGCGACCTATAATTAAGACATCCGTACTATTTCGGCCTGGTTCTGTTATTCATGTACTTGCGATTGAGAGTGGGAAATCGATTATTGTGGTGACAACTGAATAGGGAGGGTGGTTATGGAATATAGCAAAAGGGAAGGGGTATCATAAACGGTATCTAGGTTAAGGTGAAGATGAAATGAAAAATCTGTCACATTATCGAGAAGGTGTTTGCTTGATGTTATACTTTATATAAACTTTGTTGAAAATCATTGAAACGAATACTAAAATGTTTGGAAATTACAGAGTGCTTTTCAGCTCGAATAAACCTTATAAGTTAAAAGTTAAAATATGCATTTGACCAAGAGAAAACTAGTAACAAGTATCCATTGTCTAAGCGATATGGTAGTAAGTTAAAACATCTAATTACAAAATGATTTTCTTAGACGTATTTAGGCGATTCTGATTGGACGAGGACTCTCGAAAACATGCAACCATTTCTCGATGTATGCAGAAAAATTTCACCTAGTATTGTCACTGGCGTTGAAGAGCCATTCGTTGGTTGAATTGTTCTTCAACAATTCTTTGAAGACATTATATCATTTTTCTCAACAAATCTCTGAGGACTTTTTATCATTTCTCTCAAAAGAAGGTGTTGAGAAACAACTTTCACGTTTAGAGGTTGTCAAGCGAAACTCTTTCCATCCTGTCAACAAATACATTGATATGAACATGTGAGAGAAAAACATCCATTTGTCAGGAACAAACACTATATTCACATAACTTTTGAAATGTAAATATTCCTTTTTCTATTCGTTTGACATTTATCAAATAACAATAAATCCAATTTTATCGGGGCGTCAAATTCTACAATATTTCATCAAATACACAAACCACAAGCAATGTCAGTTTTAAGCGCTGTGTTCGACCCTAATCTGAGGCGAAGACGCCGGGTAGTATTGGGTGAACGATAAGCTCAGCAAGAGGTGAAATAATCACTGGTGATGTCATCTGCAGTGTGAGATGTGTGCCGACAAGGCTGTTTAAATGAACCCATCCTGCTTCATCAGCGTAATTGAATCCGCTGATTGAGCTCCTTCCATATACCCTGATATCCTTTAGTCCAAAAGCCTCGTATCGCTAGCTATCATACCAGCCAATGAGACGACACGCATCCAGCAACAGCGGCACAAACATTCCGTTAGGTTAACAAAAGTAGCTTCAAGCTCTTTGGATAACGACATTTCATTGGCTTAAAGAATAACAGGTGAGCACAGCCACGAACATCAAGCCGCGCCAGCCGTACGAGGGATTTGGCTCGAAAAAGATCAGGGTATATGGAAGGAGCTAGATCAGCGGATTCAATTACGCTGATGTAGCAAGATGAAATGAACCTGGTATATATAGTTTGATGACAGAGAAAAGCTTTTACATCTAGAAACTGATTGTTTAAACATTTTGTAACAAAGGTTAATCAGTGTTTGCACATATATGTTTTTCAATGCTACACATTTTCTTAAACAATACTACAATCTTTTTTATGTTTGAGACTTAATTCCTTATATTACTTAAATGTAATATGTTAAATCTTCTATCATGTAAGGCACACATATATGTTACTGAATGTAGAGGCAACATGTTTAGATAAAATTCGTTTGCATCCTTATGTCAGAAGATTACCAAGGACTCACTTTCCATCCATATATGTACATAGAGAAAAAAATCTTAATTGGAAGTAAGGACTGACACAAACTGATTATATGTCATCACCTTGGGTCAAAAAGGGTTGTGATAACAAAAGTTTGAGGGAGAAAAGTGTTTTTTCGAAATAAATTATTCAACATCTACTATTGTCAAGCTGATACAAAATGGCAAATACCCAAAAATCAAATTTACTATATATATGTTGGTTGATATATTCTTCTACCTATTTTTATCACTGTAGTGTGTTAGCTTTACAAATATGAACCGGGTCTCATAGCCCCATGGAAACACAGTAATGCAGTTCTTGCAGTTACAAATTGCAGATAGAACTGCATCCTATGGATTTCGGATATGTTGCAACAAGTATCTATAACTCTCCATAATACTCTCCATTTTAAAAATGCTTATCTGACATCAACTGACTTGAAACGAGAAAATTTGCAAAAAATATAACAAAACTCAGCACGTAATAGTAGTTTTTAAACTAACGTAGTTATTTTACTGTTATCAATCATAAAGTCTTCAGCAAGACAATCAAAACCGGATAAACATAACATTCCAAGTATCCTTGATAACGTCCAATTGTCTGATGGTTGCAATCAAAATGAAATATTATCGGATTTGTACCAAAATATGTAATTGTATCAAGTTCTCCGAGAGACATTCATTTTGCAAAATAAGTCCTTTTGATGCTCTATAATGGTAACGACCTATGTCAATACAGTCTAAAAGCTTTGGATGTTGCTCTTTGGTTATTGATTATCAGCACTGTGAAATAGATTTGTTTTCACACATAACATACGTTCTGTTATGAAGTGCTGAAATCTAAGTAGTATACATATTGTATAATTGGGAAAAGTCTGAATGTACAGTGATGTGAAAACAAGATTAAAAACTCCCTGTCTATATCTGTGTGTGTAAAAAAATGTTTGTTAAAGTGCATTTCCGCTTTATTGGTATCAAATGTATATTTGTAAAAATGAAACTTAAATCTCAGATAAATCTAATAACCACTGCACAACTATAACTTTCACGTTGAAACGGTGCTTATAAAAATTCATTATCATCGTCATCGTCATCGTCATCATCATCTTCACCATCACCATCATCATTGTCATCGTCATCATCACCATCATCATCACCACCATCATTGTCATCGTCATCATCACCATATTTGACCGTTGGTCAAGGCAGTCTGAAACGTGTTTGTCTGCATCTGAATGTTGAAGTTCACAAGAGTCATTTCCAAATCAAATTATAGCACCGTTAGTCAAGGCAGTCTGAAACGTGTATGTCTGCATCATAACGTGGAAGTTCACAAGGGTCATTTCCAAATTATAGCACCGTTGGTCAAGGCAGTCTGAAACGTGTATGTCTTCATCATAACGTTGAAGTTCACAAGGGTCATTTGCAAATCAAATTAAAGCACCGTTGGTCAAGTCAGTCTGAAACGTGTATGTCTGCATCCAAACGTTGAAGTTCACAAGGGTCATTTCCAAATTATAGCACCGTTGGTCAAGGCAGTCTGAAACGTGTATGTCTTCATCATAACGTTGAAGTTCACAAGGGTCATTTGCAAATCAAATTAAAGCACCGTTGGTCAAGTCAGTCTGAAACGTGTATGTCTGCATCCAAACGTTGAAGTTCACAAGGGTCTTTTCCAAATTATAGCACCGTTGGTCAAGGCAGTCTGAAACGTGTATGTCTGCATCATAACGTGGAAGTTCACAAGGGTCATTTCCAAATTATAGCACCGTTGGTCAAGGCAGTCTGAAACGTGTATGTCTTCATCATAACGTTGAAGTTCACAAGGGTCATTTGCAAATCAAATTAAAGCACCGTTGGTCAAGTCAGTCTGAAACGTGTATGTCTGCATCATAACGTTGAAGTTCACAAGGGTCTTTTCCAAATTATAGCACCGTTGGTTAAGGCAGTCTGAAACGTGTATGTCTGCATCATAACGTTGAAGTTCACAAGGGTCTTTTCCAAATTATAGCACCGTTGGTCAAGTCAGTCTGAAACGTGTATGTCTGCATCATAACGTGGAAGTTCACAAGGGTCATTTCCAAATTATAGCACCGTTGGTCAAGGCAGTCTGAAACGTGTATGTCTTCATCATAACGTTGAAGTTCACAAGGGTCATTTGCAAATCAAATTAAAGCACCGTTGGTCAAGTCAGTCTGAAACGTGTATGTCTGCATCATAACGTTGAAGTTCACAAGGGTCTTTTCCAAATTATAGCACCGTTGGTCAAGGCAGTCTGAAACGTGTACATGTATGTCTTCATCATAACGTTGAAGTTCACAAGGGTCATTTACAAATCAAATCAAAGCACCGTTGGTCAAGGCAGTCTGAAACATGTATGTCTGTATCATAATGTTGAAGTTCAGAAGGGTCATTGCCAAATCAAATTAAAGAACATTTAGTCAAGGCAGTCTGAAACGTGTATGTCTGCATCATCACAAGGGGCATTTCCAATTTCAATTGTAGCAATCTAAAATGAAAATGTCCGGATTTGCTATAAACACAATTGACATTGTGTCTGGTATCATGTGAAATGTCAACGTGTCTCTAATTAAAGCATTCGGGTCGAGGAGGCTATTTTCGATGTGTCTTTATTCACGCTAGTGTAACACTGACATTCACCAAGAGACCATCAAGGGACAGAAACCATTAAGTATACATTAAAGAACGTAGAAGGTTGTGCCTATGGGTCGATGCAAATTAGTTTACCATCCTCTTCAAGAGACCTGCAAGTTCACAAATTAACTATAAGAAACCGTTTGGTCTGTACGATTATCAAGTCATCCGACTCAGATTAACGTTTTTTAAATATGCTGTCAAGAAGATTCTTTGGTGAATATTGCTGCTATCAACGTTATTTGTCTGATAGAATTCCTCTGAAGATCATTGTAATTGGTGTATCATTCAGAAAGAATAGTAGCAAAGAGATCGTTGAATTTATGGATGTTAAAAACTGCAACAGTATTGGATATCTGTATGGAATATTAAAATCCAGTGAATCTCACTTATAAACTGTATTTGTCAAACCCTTGGTTTTGGAGACCTTTAAGATACGTTATCATTTTCCAAAAGATTCCATTTGATCAATCCTAGTTTTAGTTTATGTAACTTGAGAAGACTGTTCAAACGTTTTTGATAAAAATATCTAATTCATATTCACAAAGATAACCAACGTGTCTTCATAAAGACGAACGACCTTATATGCATCCAACGTTTTCTGCATCTCGAAGAAGGTTATTATCTTCCACATAAAGGTCATCATCATTCCAGTGACTATCAATGTGTTTAGTTGATGATCGACATGAAAGTCGCCTTTTAAATAATGCATGATGGGCGCTGACAACGATATCTTCTAATGCCTTTGTGAGATTGTCATGTAACGAAAGAGAATTTTCTCGACATGTTTTTAAGCTATTTGTACGCAAGGCTTATAGTTCAGCGAGACTGTTGATAAAAAATTAAGAAGACCAACTTTTATTATGCTAAAATATCAAGTGTATAGATGTATAGAACATATTTTGTTAAAGCTGAATTATTTGCATTGAATAACAAAATTTGAAAAATGTTAAAAGAGTATGATAAGAAACGAAACATATTCTTTGTTTGAATTTGATGAAAAATAGAAATTGATTGATTTACAAATACAGTTTTGGAAAGATATACAAGAAAGATTGTCCTTATTTCCACTAACTGTAAAAAACGCTACTAAAAAGGAAAGGACATGTTTGGCTATCACGATTATTAGTTAAGACCTGTGACCTGTACCTGGGGTTGTACCAATATCAGGTTTATATGTTCAGATTTACTTTTCCGTTATTATTTCTATCAGTGGCATTTGGTAAAGAATAATTGCTTTAAAGGCACTGTAGCAAATCTATCACATCTGAACTCATGAACTCTCTTACAAGAATTGATGTTCTTTAATACATATATCATTTTTAATATTTTATCCTGTCCATTAGTGAAAGAGGTAAAATGTGTAAGACGTAAAGAGAATTTGGAGGCATTCTTTTGGATACAGCAACAATGATGTCAATCGTAATTCAGATATTAGGGTTAATTAATTTTGAATTTGAATTTATCCTACGATCAGCTTAACAGCAAATACGAATCAGGAATATTTACTGATACATTAATTGCTCTGAATAATAAAGATAAGGGGAATGCAGTCAAGCTTACAATTATGTGATTAGCTGTAAATTCTGATTTGGTCATCAATTCATGTACAATATCCTTGTGATTTTGTGATTTACAGTCAGTAACATCGAATGCCACGAACAAAGATAATGGCAGATATAATCTTTATAACAAAGTTAACTTCCTTTACTGCCTTCACACGGAAATCTAAAGTTTGACAACTCATGTTGTAATGCTCTAAAGTTTAGAGTGTGATCGGTCGAACTACTCGTCACTAACCCAAATTTCCCAGTTGTTTAACAGTTGTCGAGAAATGGAATCATTTTCAATTGTGAACAACATATGTTAAAACGCGTGGTTGTGAAACCCTTATTGGTCATAACTAAATAATGACATGCGACATTTGTGTCACATGACTTTTAAAGTCATTAATCTAACGTCATTTGCGCCACTGTCCGGTTTTTGGTCATAAGTGCGACGCTCTTCCTTCATATTGTCACTTTAAGAAAAAAAAGAGTTTTAAAATGTGTCTTTTTGGTAACAGTCAATACTTCGCGATCAAATGACACCATTGATTAAGTTTGCCAAATATGACTCCAACAACTCAGGGAGTGGCTCTTTAACGAGAAATGAACAAACTCCCATGTTCGTTGTAGTTGTAATCATGCAGCTAACTAATTACAAGCATGTATCATGATACAGTATGATAATACGAAATTTGTGTACCCATGAAATGTGATGAACAAGTACCTTTTAAAAATGAGAATATACCATATTTCTGAAAAATCATATTACCACGTGTGTTTTGATACTGGAACCATCTAAATTATTGTGACAATCATTAATGTGAACTGATGATCTTCACTGAAGAAATTCATGTATCGTTGAAATATAAATTAAGAAGTTTCTCATGGCATACAATCAATAATGGTGAACAGTGCTCATATCAAGCTATATAATAACCAATAACACCTGATCCATGTGATCCTCTGAATGCAAATGGTAATATCCCTGGAACATTGGAGCCCTCTTAACTCACGCTATAAGATATTTAAAGATAGAGTGACCATTCAACATAAGCCAAACAGTTATGTCAATAAATATACAATACCGACAGGATTGTGACTTACAATATAACCGACAATCATATTTGAGTGACAAACTTTAAAGAACGATTGTCTGTTATCTGCAATGGCTCTTATGAAACAAGAAATATTGATTCCCTGTCGATATTAATGCCGGTTTGATTATAAACGACTTAGTGTCTTACCTCGTGGGTGCAATATATCTAAGCATTAACAAAATTAAGACCCGTGTCGCTAATTAGCAGGTGATTAATCATGATTGAATGTTTTGTTATCATCATTTATTTACATTGAGTTTTGTTTATGTTAAGACAAAGAAAACAACATAGTCTATAAAGTGTCGCAATCCCCCTCCCCCCATTTTAATATGGTATGATAGTTTCGAAGATTGTGGAAGAAAACAGTATAGTGTTAATACATAAAACTTAATGATGGAGAGATTGAAAAACATTCTTTTGACTATGAATTAGACTAGAAATGACCACTCTATGACCCCATGGTGTATAAAAGTTTTGCTCTTAATTATAGGTTTCACATTGGTGCAAAAAGACAACAATAAAGTTTGCTCATAAATTAAATTTTAATTACGAAACAATAACTGGAATTGGTTCAAATTATCATTCAGGGATTTGGGGTACAAACATCATGAGTATCACGAACTTCCACCATGCTTCGCCTAATACCCCTCACCAGCCAATCGCTCTTGTGGCAATCGTTACCACTCCTCGTGTAATGCCGCTTCCATTTCATACATGTTCTGAGGAGGGCGATACCTGCGTTGTACTAATCGGCCTTAAATGTCACAAACATGTTCAAGTTTTAAGACCCGGACTCATTGCAGACGACGGGAGTTGTGTCAGGACATTGTTCTGGATAACCTACCTTACAGCTCTTGAACGATGCGATCTAGCATTATTGTTCATGAATGCAGGTCTCGTTGCAAGTGCATTGTTGTCGAAATGGGGCACGACAAGAGCTTCAAGGATGTAGCGATCTCCTGTCCAGTTACCTCGTATGGTCACAAGATCAAGTTTGCAGTCAAACGAGAAGCACCTCCACACCATCACAGATCCCCCGCCATAAGGCACTCTTGGCATGATGTTTCGTAGAGCATACGCTGTTCCTGGACGCCTCCAAACACTGACATTACATCCACCGAGTGCAGAAGGAACCTGCTTTAGTCTGACCATTGAACTTTCTCCCTTCATCTTCTGATCTTGAGTTGATTTCTGACATTTTGGTGACTGAACAGACCGTGTGGAAGCCATTGGCGTTTCAGGGGTGTGGAAGCGAAATGATACCTTCTTACGAGCCTTAGCAATGGTCAATCCTCTCTCACCAAGGTGATACGTGGTCTGCTTGAGGGTGTGCACTTCATCAATTCATTGGTTCGTGTTTCTAGCTAAACGGCCTATGGTAGAGTAATGACGTCCAGTTTTCTTGCAATTTCCTGGAAAGAAAGACCCGCTTCGAGAAGACCAATAATCTGCCACTTAACAGCGTCTGACATTGTAGCACCCGGAATTCTGGGTTGCAATGGCTTAAACTCCTTGTATCAACGATTTTATAACCGGAATTGATCACAAACCCATACTGCAAACTTCGGAAATCGAAGAGCAAAGTGCAAGTGCAGCTTGTCCCGTTTTAATGAATACGATACAATAAAACCTGCTTCTTAGCAACACATTCTTTTACCATATATATATATATTCATCAACAGTTTGTAGACACGCCATCAACAGTTTGTAGCCACGCCATCAACAGTTTGTAGCCACGCCATCAACAGTTTGTAGCCACGCCATCAACAGTTTGTAGCCACGCCATCAACAGTTTGTAGACACGCCATCAACAGTTTGTAGACACGCCATCAACAGTTTGTAGACACGCCATCAACAGTTTGTAGACACGCCATCAACAGTTTGACGCCACGCCATCAACAGTTTGTAGACACGCCATCAACAGTTTGTAGCCACGCCATCAACAGTTTGTAGACACGCCATCAACAGTTTGTAGACACGCCATCAACAGTTTGACGCCACGCCATCAACAGTTTGTAGACACGCCATCAACAGTTTGTAGACACGCCATCAACAGTTTGTAGACACGCCATCAACAGTTTGTAGCCACGCCGTTAACAGTTCAAATTTAATAATGTTGCAGCATCACGTGTCTTTTTAGAGAGATCATTGATATCAATTACTCCGACGAGATTATTTGATTTACGTCGTCACATTATTAGTTTAGCTAGGCCGATATGATTAGATCCGTGCTCTCACTCTGACGTTATATAAACAAATTATCAATAAGAGAGCGAATGTTTAAAAGAAGAAAGTACCGATAAATTAACAATGGCTTGTAAATTGTAACAATTGTATTGTGTGGTTTGTAAAACATCTTACGTTACAATTTTTGCTTTGGGAAATAGGGAATGCAAAACTTATTGAGAATCATTGAGTCTAATACACGTGTGACTGGATACTGGAATACATCATTAAACCTGAATATGAACCTTTGATAATTCAAAATAACGATTGTATGAAGATATAAGGATATCAACAGGTGTAAATGATATGTTTATAACTTTGTAGAACATCATTTTGGCAAATTTAAAAAAACCCTTACTTTTTGAGTTCATAATTCTTTACTGGACTCATTGTACAAATAACAGTTTAAGATGAGGTTGAATAAGTTGATTTGAGGTTTAACACAGTAATTGTGGGGATCACCTCATTTATAATCACAGAAGCTGGTACCATACATTTAATCAAAGTAACTGGTACCAGAACAAAGATCACAGAAGCTGGTACCAGAAGATAGATCACACAAGCTGGCACCAGAACAAAGATCACAGAAGCTGGTATCAGAACAAAGATCATAGAAGCTGGTACCAGAAGATAGATCACAGAAGCTGTTACCAAAAAATAGATCACAGAAGCTGGTACCAGAACAAAGATCATAGAAGTTGGTACCAGAACAAAGATCACAGAAGTTGGTACCAGAAAAAATATCATAAAAGCTGGTACCAGAACAAAAATCATAGAAGC
>OV121093.1:2147026-2522026 GCA_921293015.1 Phorcus lineatus | reverse complement strand
ACTTCAACAAAAGATCGAGCTCGGAAACAAATCGAACTTATATTAAAACAACCACGATAAGTTTCATCAAACATTTAAACGCACTAAAGTATACAGAATCACCTAAAATATGGACAACTGAACTTATATCGGCAATCTTAACGAGTAATGAAAATACTTGCTTGTGCATTGTGTTGATGATGAAAAGTGTCAGAGTATTTTTCAGGATTTTTAATGTGGCCTTAGTAAGAGCCAAAATACCTTATAACTGCGTTAAGTTAAAATCGCCTCCTCAAACTTGCATCTTTTTCTGTTAAATGCTAAAATTATGATATTTTCATGTTTTCACCGAAAATCGGAAAATGGCTCTATAACTGTTAAAAGTTCGAAATTATGTGTCCAATTAACGTATATATGGGTTAAAAGACCTTCTTAACACTATCAGCCTATGTTTGTCTTTGTGTCTTCTGTAAATAAGTTTCCGAAAATACGTTTGAATTATTGGCACGAGCCAATTTTCGGTTTTCGATCACAAATCACGACACTAAAATACAACCCGTTTAACGTCACTCATCTGAACTGATAAGCATAGGATTCTGATTTTCTGAAACAAACACTACTTCTCGATAAAATAAAACCATTTATGACTGAAGTTTGACATAATTGATAATTGACCCTAACAACATACTCTTTGTTCCTTTGAATAGTTGTATGATTGATTGTCTAGCCCGACAAGTATTTACAAAGATAACATCTATGACAGGTTATTCATTCTTAGTTCAGTTAGTAACCATGGAGTTACAAATGAGGCATCCAAACTTATAATGATATGATATTCTATATAATAAAATTGACAATATTCTTAATTCATTTTGTCCATTATATATTTTAAAATGAGTAATACAACAGACTTATACAACTTATGTACAATCATTTCACCGTATATGTATTAAGTGTACCAGTGATAGTGAAAATTGATGAATTCTTTGCAGAAATTCATCCATCGTTGAAATATTAATTCTTGCTTGAGATATGTTATCTCAAATTTGGCATACCTTCAGTAATTGTGAACATTGCTCATATAAAGCCATTCAATCCGATCGACCGATCTATATTGCCCCCTAAAAGCCCATGCTAATATCACTAGGACATTATAGCCCCCTAAACGACGCGCTATCAGTTTAAGGAAGATATATGAAACATTTAACAACGGTAAGCAATCTACATAGGATATAAGTACAATATAGACATGATTTGTGACTTACATTATCAATGATTATTATATTTGAGTGACACACTTTTCATAATGATTGCCTGTTATCAGCAATGGTTCTGCTGAAGTATGTCCCGGAGGAACTGATCATTTCCTGTCAATATTTATGCAAACTCTGTGATAAGCCACTCACACTTCTATCTCTTCGTTGCATGAGTCTCTACATTGAAGGTGATTTATGATAACTGGATGCACTATTATTACCATTCTATTCCCAAAGATTATTAAGTTTGTCTAGATAATTTTCTGTATGGCTGCAAACTGTTAATTGCATACTTCGAACAAACACACAAACCCACAACCCCTACAATTTTTATATCAATAATTGCAGCTAAATTCTGTCAAATTCACTAATTAAGTAAGGCTGTTTACCTTAGGACAACCATGGTGGGGTTTAAACATACTGAAAATAACACTTAAATATCATAACGATACTAATAAAGTAAAAGCTGTTATTTAACATTTAGTGTCACATTTCGGTTGTAATTTTTTCATGTTGTACACGAAGATTACATGTTGACTGCATTTATCATTGATTCCATATGTAGTCACAATATGTCTCTACATCAAATTAACATAAATAAAGAACGTTATTGTCAAGCATCCGTTTTGAAATAATTTTATGAAAAAATGAAGATAGAAAAATCGTTTTCAACATACTTGTCGATAAAGTAAAAAACAAATATGTAATCTGCTCACACTATTGTTGTACCCGCACAATAAACAATGTGTAGACTGCATAAATGGACTTTATTCCATGATTGAGAGAAGCGAGTTGGATAAACACATTTGTCACTTTTGTCCGCAATGTTGCAATTGATATTTGATTGCCAGATTACATCTGGGGACTCTCAAACTGACTTACATCCCGTCTGCATCACAATATGTTTATGCATTGCATTTATTTGATGGATACTATTTCCCATTCAGGCATCAAATAATTCCAAGAATCTCCTTTGTAAAAATTAAATGAAATACGCACATAGCTTGTGGATGAAAAAACGACAATGTTGTTCTGAATTTTATCCTTAAAATGCCTCCGGTTTGTAAACATACACGTGTCGTTACAAACAGTTTTAGCCAGCCAGTTCAGAAGAAAAGACTTCAATTTCTGTAGAATAGTTTAAGATATTCTTTCCATCACCAAATGTTACAAATAAAATGTCCTTTTGAATGTAGTTATTTGGAGAAACAAGAAAATACCTTCACTGAGAAAATACGTTCACTGTAGGAAGTTTTCTACTGTCTCTGGGAAAACAAAAAAAAAAAAAAAAAAACAAGTGCAAAGGGAAAATTTTCGAGTATTTTTTTGTACATTGTAGAAAGCTGCAACGAACTGTTTAGTTAGAATCCTTAATTTTCAATTTCATCCAAGTGAACGAAATAGTTTACTAACAGTTTGTATAACTTTATGAACCAAAATATTCAATTGTGGACACACCAACTTATGGTCAATTTCTTTAGTGAATGAAATTTAAAAATTATTCATACAACCAGTTTACTAATAAATGTCCTCAGTAAATGCAGTGGTCCATAGTATCAACCAAGAAATACGAGGAAAATTCAATAAGATTGTAGTAGGATATAAAACAGAAGCCAATGGTTTGGGATATCGATCTATTTTTTTCGATATGATCTCCTGGGACCTCAATAGTTATATCTAAACTATGGCCTATAACAATAATGACAGCAACAATGATGTCTTCAGGGGTGTACAGCTACATGCCAAAAGTTTGTTCACATACCTGACTATACTAGTGCAAATACCATGTAATTTGAGACGCCTTTGAGGTATCTAACGTTGCGAATACGAACGTATAATATTGAATATTCAATACACATATGCAGATCCATTCTCCATTAAGGCAAAGGTTTATCGTATCCCACAATTACCCGTAACAGTTTTGGCGTTTCATTTAAGTGAGCAGGGGTCAAAATTCCGAAAACATTAATTTTTATTTTTCTCAATAAAATCCTTTATAAGTTATCAACTTCTTTAAAAATTATTCACGTTTGTTTGTTAGCTTAAAGTCAATGTGATTATGTTTGTTTTAATCTCAGAGAGTCGATATGGAACATTTTGTTCAACATTTAACGTAATCGAAATTTCGAAAATGTGACCCCTTCTGTCTTTATCAATATGCCAAAATTGTCAGTATTGCTGAAGTTATTCTATTTACGTTGAAACGAAACCCAATGATATTTGCACTACGATTCAGTGGTAAGTGAACAAACTTTCGGTATGCAGCTGTATAATACTCACTTTTATGAACTTATTGACTTCCCCTCGCAAGTTCACAAAGAGAGAAATTGTACTCTTTAGCTTTAATAAAATTATCCTCATTATAAAAAAGGCCAGATAATGATTATTGAAAGACAGGAGAAAAGGTTTGGGTCTGAATCATGAGAAAAATATAATGATGTTGAGTTGAGTTTTTGCAGCAAAAATGATGTCAATGAGCAATTATCTCCAGCCCTCGAGAAAATTATTTGATTATATGATTTACGTTGACAAATGATTCGGTTAGCATTGCAGTGATTATTAGATTTGCGATCTCCTCTTTGATGAGCCTTCAGCAGATAGCGTATAGAAGCCATTGAGAACGGATGTTCTGACCATAACCTTTATTGTTTCTTAAAACCTAGATTTCCTTCAGTTGTGAGCTAAGAATCTTACATTAATTAAATAATAGGGCCTAATTTAAATGAAAATAGAGAGAGTCCATAGATGTTTAAACCGTGACAACGTTTGAGTGTATTAAGATGGTGTGGCAAGTGAAACAGAGGTTTATGTTGTGTGGTATATAAGCCTGAGGGTTATGTTGTGTGGTATGTAAGCCTGAGGGTTATGTTGTGTGGTATGTAAGCCTGAGGGTTATGTTGTGTGGTATGCAAGCCTGAGGGTTATGTTGTGTGGTATGTAAACCTGAGGGTTATGTTGTGTGGTATATAAGTCTGAGGGTTATGTTGTGTGGTATATAAGTCTGAGGGTTATGTTGTGTGGTTTGTAAGCCTGAGGGTTATGTTGTGTGGTATGTAAGCCTGAGGGTTATGTTGTGTGGTATGTACAACAGATGGTTATGTTGTGTGGTATGTAAAACAATAGGTTAAATTATGTGCTTTACCGAAGAGATTAGAGTGAATCTAAAGATTATGTATGAGATGCATGTAAATCATTGTTTTCGCGGTTACAATATCGATCCTGAAATTAATCAAAACCTTTGTTCAATCCAAATAATCCTTGAACTTGTATCGTCTTTAGTAAAACACATTTTCGTGACTTTGATCTTTAATGTATTTATTCAGTTCAGGAAATAAAAAAATGACAACTGATGATTAATGAACATGATATGTTACAGATGAGAATGTAAACATGTTAATTATCACATACGTTTCTCTGTGCTCAGTGTGCCAATTACAATTCCAAAGAGACGACCCGCTAGCTAATTAAAAAAATTATATTTCAAAAGCGGCCGCTACTTTAGATATTCTTCAAGCAATTAAGATTCAGGAGGCCACACACGTGCATCAACTTAGGCGTATCTAACCCCAAAACGTCGATACGAGAGGAAAAATCCTAAAAATCAGAACAAGATGAGAAGTCACAGAAACCAGAACCATATTATAATCCTAATACGTCGGTACTAAATAAGCTATAACAACCGGTAACAGAAGATAAGGCACTGAAGCCGGTAACAGTAAATAAACCTCGGACGTCGATGACAGAAGATAAGGCACTGAAGCCGGTAAGAGAATACAGGGCACTGAAGCCGGTAACAGAATATAAGGCACTGAAGCCGGTAACAGAAGATAATGCATAGAAGATAAACCATTGAAGCAGATAACTGAAAATAAGGCATAGAAGCAGATAACAGAATATAAGGCACAGAAGCCGATAACAGATGACAAGCAACTAACTTCCATAGAAGAAAGCCGTGGAGAAATTGCCCAGACAACAGAGATGACAGCTTGATCAATAAAATTTCCGAGGGGTCGCTGGATCGGCAGAAACTGGCGACCGTTATACAAGACATCTTAACAGGTTTGTCAAGTGTGACCTCGGTCTGTTATTAAAATGGTAACACAATATAATCAGACGGCCATAAAGTCAGACTCGTTAAAACAACATCCGTTATGGTAGGTTGAACTGGAGTTGACTACACTGTTACCTTTCCCAATTAATGGACTGGTCCAAACAATAAGAGAACATTGATACAGAATGACTTTATTTATTGTTTATATATTTATGTGCTCCATCTCTTGCTTCTTGTACTACTATATGTTCATTTCAAACTTCATTGAATGGTCATTGAAACGAATAATGTAATTTTGGAATCTGCAACTAAAATTTTTAATAAAATTTTAAAATATGCATTTGACACATTGTGCATTGTATGATGTACTGATGAAACTCTAATCTAATTATTCCTCTATCCTTTCTGTACATTTGTTGAGCAAAATAAGTCATTAAATAATTACAGAAAACGGCGCTGCGTATTTCATATCATGCTTGGCATTACCAATCGAATACACTCCGCTCCTCTTTCAAAGCGTCATTAAAATGATTGGTCAACATATAGTCGAATGGTATTATATCATGCTTAGAAGTAATTGAGAATCTTCTATAAAACAAAAATTTCTATCTCGATAAAGCAAATCAAATCTCACCATACCGTCATTGACATGACAGATAAAATTCATCTCTTTTCAAACTCCAAGAAGAAGATCCTTTATCAACGTACCCTTTGAAACGGGAATATGCCTTTTCCTTTAGGATCTACCTTGATCAAATAACAGCATTCATCTGATCAAGTCATCAAATACTATAAAGTTTCATCAAACAGACAGACAACCCTCATGCGATGTCAGTTTCATCTCCAGATCGATGTGTTCGAGTGAGTCCTCCGTATACAGAGACAAAGGGACGCCAGAGTGGCGTTGGGTAGAAGATATCCTTCGCGACAGCTCCAACTGATATAATCATTGGCAAAATGATTTTCAGTGTGAGTTTTACGTTGACATGACCGAATTGAATGATATTTCTCCTTGGTCTGTATACTTGGACGGATCGAACTTCTGAGATTCCGAAACCTTTTTCAATCAGTTTGTAGCCGAGGTAATCAATGTTCAAGAGTTTAATCTGTTACTATGGGCCCTTGTGTGGTGGGCAAGGGCTTACAATATTACAATATCAAGTTTATACTGGTACACACACCTTTATAAACATGTTAAGTGTTACGTAACTGACGATTTTAGTTGTTTTCTTACAGTTAAGAAAAATATATTCAGCATCGTTCTTTAACGTTAAAATACTTCTCTGTTGCACTACGGAAGGGACAGTACCTCGGGTACAGGTACATCACTATAAGACTAAATGGCATAAGGTTAATTAAATTTCTAAAGCAATATGGAAATCAGAAGGTAACTTCATGAACGTTAAACTACATCTCCGTAGCACTAAGAAACGCATAAGGTTAGTTAATGAACGTAAAGTTCCAACTTTAAAGCAATAAGAAAATCATAAGGTTTCTCCATGAACGTTAACTTCCAATTTTAAAGCACATCACAAGTTTTTCACTTGTGTCTCAGTGAGAGGCAGGGAATAACCCTCCAAACAATGATCGGGTAACCCACCCATCCAGCGAGCCACGCCAGAAGTTGCTGAACTTTACTGACAGCAGTCAACTGAGCGACGCACAGTCCTGACCGCGTACCACCAGTTCGGTTTCACTATCAGAGATCCAGGACTTTATTTTACAGACGTCATTAAGAAAATACGAAAAAAGCGTATCCCACATTGTTTTGATTGTAGTTGTACTATTTCATCATGTGATCATCAATGATACATTTGTCTAAATGCCTTTCCTTCTGTATAGATGCTTCAATGGGTAGGATTTATACCTTCTTTTATTGATGAGTTTCAAATGTTGCTATCAATATGATCTTACAATCTTGGACTTTTACTCTGACTTGTTCCAGATATTGCCTTTATCGTGAATGTTAAATGAGAAATATATTTCACAATAGATGAAATACTAAGAGACGAAACCGATAAGTTCGAATGTAGAATACTTAGATAAAAGTACATACTTGATAACGGTGTTCTATTTACGATCAAAGTACACAAAAGGATGATATAGAATAGAATAGAAAAATCACAACGTCTAAGTCCATTCTGTAATTAAGTTATAGAAAAAGACTGCAATTTGATATGTAAATATACATTGTATAAATAGCGCTTGAAGTTGTTACTTACCATTATTAATCACTATTATAGGAGCAAGTACGAACTAAGATGTATAATACCAATGGAGAGCATATCACAAGTACATGAATATGAATTGGAGAGAATAATTGTAAAGGTTAAGTGGATCTTTCCTTATCACATATATCACATCTCTTTACCATGAAATATATAATTTTATACCTTGTTATATACAGCAACACTGCATTCAACTGCTTGTAATAAATATATACTTTGTATATTGTTCTGCACAACCGCCTGAGACTTTTTGACAAGTTTTAAGACAAGACTTGTCAAGTACATAAGATGGGAAACGTGTTATTTAACTTGTTTGTATAGGAGAAAAACAATATAAAAACATTCTCGAGAATGTCAATGAAATTTAATCACACAACGCTATTTGTCTCAGATTTCTACTGAGAAATCTTTATAAATCTTGCATCGTTCACAAAAACGGTGGAGAGAAATGTCAGGCATGTTGTTTAAAAATTACTTTGAAATGACAAATGCCATTTTGAAACTAACTTTCAACACGCTTTGCTGTTGATTGAACTTTAATAAGGATAAACACGCATCTCAAATATGGTATATATGGTTTTCAAATACTATTCGAAATCAAAAGACAAATAACTTACAATTTAAAGTGCACTATCAAAGCGCCACAACATGACTGTTGGGGTCACATATGTCAAATTTAATTAATTGTGCATTGTAATAATTTTAACACCTTTATAAGGAAATGAAGTGAATTTATTGTTCCTCATTGGATTAAAAGTTCAATATATAAAGATCAATTTTGAAATACATTTCGTGAACACTGAAAAAGTTCCATTTATGACATAGAATAGCAAAGTAATGAGTGAGTGAATGAAAGAATTTGTGAATGAATGTATGTATGAATGTTTGTATGAATGAAATACTTTCTCCTTAACGTACAAGTATTGACAGACTCTAATGACAAAAGTCTACAAAATTTCAGCGTGGATGTGTAATGTGACGGAAGACAAGTTCTATTGATTGTCATTTTCATTATCGCATAATTACGCCGATATGGTCCAGGTAGTAACACCGTCATCAAGCAGGTGATAACTTTTTTATTACCTGCACAAAAAACGGCGCTTTTCATGCACAATGGAGATGACTTTCAACAGAACTTGTCTTCTATATCAGCATTCAGCATCAGCATCAGCATTCTAGAATGCCCATTAGAGAAGTGGTAAAAATTACCTATATCTCCTACCGCATAAAGTTGTATAACTCTTTTTAGATATGTCGATATTTTTGAGTATGGATGATTATACAAAATGCCCTCAACTGCAACCGATAGCTTCATACACAAAGAAGGTAAAATTGTTTCGATGCAATTTTTAGAATGTTACGCAATTCAATCTGTCTATTTTAGCTAAATAGGACATTAATATAAATGATTAATACATAATGACACCAAACAATGTGATTAAGTTACCTTTCTTAAAGGCAATTTTAGGCTATTTGGGCTCAAATACCTAATCGATGAAATTGCAGCATTTAACATGATGAATTACTCATAAAGGTTCCAAGGACGGTTTCTAAAAGGTTTGAAAACGTGAAATAATATAAGACGCTTTCGGTGTTTGAAAAAGAAGATTTATTTAATCCAAGCTGACAATAATACAGACAGATCACAGGTAATATTTGTTATGATTAGCGTAACAGTTAATGTTGCTTGTTTTCGTATAAAACGTCTCATGGTGCAGATACTTTGATATTTGTAATGTTCATTCACAGATGAAACAAGGTTTGAAGAATCATTGGGGCGGGATAGCGCAGTGGTTAGCGCGTTCGGCTTCGGATCAGGAGGTACGTGGTTCGAATCCAGCCAGGGGCTCGGCAACTTTGTCTGCATTGGAGAACTGTTCTACACGCAGTCAGGTTTGGGTGCAATGCTACACTGAAATTCAGCGCAGTACCACCCATGGTTCGCTAGTTCCAGCCGATGCTCACAGGTTTAACCGCAATGCATAGCCACTATAGTGTTGCGGGCTTTCTCCCTGCAATAATACTAGCAGCCGCGATATAAGTGAAATAATCCCCAACTCACCTCACCTTGAAGAATCATATGCTGAAGATTTTGATTTGGTATCAAAATTACACAACTAGGAAAATACATATATAATACGACCATGATATACTTTTAAATGATGATTCTGAATTTCTGCCTTTTATAGAAATTATGAATAAAACAGGCGTTGAATGATCGTTTAAAAACACCTGTGCGTTGATAGATTAAATGATACATTTTGAATCATTAATCTAAATTTGTCAAACAGTGACAATAAACACAATATACGCTATATTTTTTTGTTATGGATTTGAAGACGAATTTAAAGGAATAAAAATTTTGGGTTTCTACGAAAAGATTCATCTTGTGCAGCTAGAAAAGTATAAAAGATAAAATCAAAAGTGGAACACATCAATTCACAAACACGTCCGCAATGGTGCGTCTGTAGCAATGAAGTGCACGGAAGAGGTGCTAAAACATGACAAATCAGTTGTACATCGTATATATACACTACACAACGGCATCATTTGACTTTGCTGAAAATAAAATTTTCAAACCTAATGAAACTGTCAAACTCAGAATTCTACAACTTTATAATACAAATAAAAATGCTGAATTTTCAACGAATACCTAAATTATTTCAGAAAATCTTTTGTGTTCGATAGGAAGTTAGACTTGAAATACGACCTCGAATAATTTTGTATCTTCACAAGGCTGCTCAGAATAATCATTGAAAAATCAGAACATCATTGACTCGTCGTTATAGATGAATACTGAAAACGAACCCTGTACGAGCCAGCTCTTATTAGAGAGCCACTCTGTGATTGTCATAAAATGTATTTACCTTTGATACGAACCTTTATTACCCATATGGTTGATCATAAGTGATGACATATTTTCAATATGAGCTCATGTGCACATATCACTTTTGCCTAGCAACGATTGTTTCAGCGCGAGTTACCGTATTATGTCGTCTGTGACGTCATCAAACCATTGTTCGTGACGTCACTGGAGCGGGCCGCCGCAAAGAAAGCAGGCCACTTTCCGTGTGTTTTAAATGAAATAGAAGCGGTAATAAAGAAATTATAACCCTCGGAATTGTGTCATATGACTTTTACGAAACTCGTGCGAACTTGTGTATAACCCTCGCTTTCGCTCGGGTAATAAAAAAATTCGCACTCATTTCGTAAAAGTCATATGACACACTTCCTCGGGTAATAATCTCTACAAATGTCATATGTGGTGATATAAAATCAAAACATATTAACTTTTCATGTCAAAAAGACATATATTACTGGTTTTCCATGAAAATCTAAAAACAGCCTTACAAATGCACAGAGGTGTATATACCACGTCCAATTTACATGGATACTAATTATACAACCAAACAGACACTATCAACTACTTGCTGCCCTCCTGGCTGTTTTAGATAAGTGTCCAAAAGTGCGTTTGACTATTTTTAGTTTTAAAATGTGTCTTTGGTAACAGTCGATACTTTGCGATCAAAAGACACCATTGATTAATTTTGGCATATATGACTCCAACAACTCTCGGAGTGGATCTTTAACCTAGACACTTTTTAATTTACTAGACACAAGAACACTTCTAATTGCTTGACCACCATCCGCGGATGTTGTGTTACATGTGATATGAAAACGGTATTAGAAGCTATACCGAAACGTCGCTTTCAGTAAAATATAAAGAAGTTGAGACTCCATAAAAAAAGTCATTGTCTTCCTTAAACTTACAACTTCTAGAATGCCACCCAAACAGTACATATGATAAGGCTAATTAAACCAAGGAAGTGGATATGAATTTCATTGAAATCAGACTAATACATTGAATACTTTGAATACTTTGAATCATGATCGCTTTAAATAATAATTTAGACATGTCGAACCAATAAATTCGACAAAATCACAAATACTAAAATGAATTTGGTGTGTTGCACAAGCTACTTGTACATGTACATGTGCGCATCTGATCAATGTCGTTATATTCTGTTATCTAATGTTTTTAGTATATATACAACACTGTATTCACTCCATTTGTTATAAAGTAAAAGTAGAAGATACTAACAGTTCTTTTTACATGGATAAAGTCATTTTCCTTTCACGTTCATGACAACGTTTTTGTAAACGCATAGGGCAGACTCGTTTTATCAATTTCTTAACCAAAAGAAATTAACGTTTTCTTGTAACTTAGGAAAATAAGGAATTGTTATGTACGACCAAAAAGTGATTCCAACGACAATCTCGTAATGAACAGGACCTGTCTTCCATTAATACTTCATGTTCCGTTAGAAGCGTGTTCACTTCGTCTTAAATAGTTCATGAACTCCTGACATTTTGCTTAGCAGTTTCGACTTTCGCAAGACTATAGTTAGGAGGCGGTTGACGCTGTAAGGAGAAATGCGTAGGCAGAGCTACATATGTGTCAGTTTCGTATTCCAATCATTCAGGGACAAAAAGGCGTTTCATTCCCTTTTGAAAGGTGTTGAATTCAATCTAACAGAGATATGAGATTTTTGAAAGGTTAAAAATATGTATGTTTAGATTAATGTGTTTCAATAAAATTTTCAAGATGCTCCTAAGAATCTTTTGGGTACAATTTTTTAACATGTTATGAATGTTGTCTTAAAGGTTTTAGAAAGTTGTTTGACTCAGAACGTTTATGATCATGAAACTATTGTGACAACAAATTTAATTCATCCTAACGATTTCTGCCGATATAACAGTGTTTAAAAAGTATTTAGAAGTCCAAAATGTTTTATCAGAGTTATAGTGAAATTTGTTTAAAGGAAACAAGCATGTGCCCCTTCAGATATATACCAACGTCATACCAATGTTGATATGCCTAGGCGTTAAAAAAACCCACGGGATAAGAAACTAACCAAATGACAAACACATTTTAAATACCGATGTGGAGCAGTTGTCGATTGATGCCAATTGTGCAACTCACTGGTGTCCGGGACCGTCAAAGCAGCGCCACCTATGGTTATTGTAGTTGTATATTTCAAAGGGAGATATAACCAATGGAAAAAGAATGTAAGTATCGCTTCGCAAGCATCTAGAAATATCGCATTGATTGATTGAAGGATGGGTGGATTGATGGATGGATTGATTGATTGATTTTTTGAGGATGTATGGATGGATGTATTGTCAGAGTATCAGCATTTTCACTTGTTTCATTACTGTAAAAGTAACCTGATCGTGCTCAGATACATTCTGAGATAAACCCTGACCAACCAACCCTTCCAACCAACAAACCATCCATCCGTCAATTCCCCACCCACCATCAATCTAACATTCAACTATTTATTCCTGTAACTATTCAAACACCAACATACACAACGGTGAAGCACCGTGGCGAGTATAGCAGTAGAAGTGCGGAGCTTCCGACAACATTTCTCTATAATTGATTATACTTGTACCACGGTCCTCAACTATGACTTCTGATCTCTCAGTGTTGTAAGCAGAGTAGAGCTGTAGTGACATAGAAGAGATGTAACGGAGTTGTTCAAGATCACAAGTTTTCGGAAAGGACATTGGTTTTATTTGTTTAACGTCGCTGTAAGGTCTCAAGACAATGGTTTAAATGCAATAAAACAGACGAAGCCTTAAATTGGACAAACATAGCCATTGTCTAACCAGATGGGCGGAACTTAATGTCGTAACTTGATATTTTCTGTTGGGTTTCTTTGTCAATAACTTAATGATTGCCCATGCATACATAATGCTTATAAGTCATATTTTCAATAAATTATAGATTACCCAAACATACAAAATACTTATAATTCATATTATTATTAACTTACAGATCGCCCTAGCATACATAAAGCTTATAGGCAATATTGTCAAAAACTTAGAGATCGCCCTCGCATAAATAATTCCTATACGCAAATCACGTTACATAATGCTTGTGAACGATATTGACTTATATTTTGTTCTGGGCCTCCTTTGATAAAGACCTAAGGTGAGTCCTTAAGGTAACTTAATACACATTGCCATATTGCCAATACACTGGCTGTCCTTGAGCTCGCCAACTAAAGGTGATGAATGTTGATGAAACTCTATCTATCGATATCAATGAATCCAATCATATCCACAGTACATGACCGACGACTGACATTTAATTCATCAAGTATTAGCACTTTTATAACAATCTCAGAAGTATCAGATTATAGTGCAGCTAATCAGGACAGAATTCTGCTGAGTGTGCACAAGTATTGAAATATGATTCAACAATCATTTTCATTATATGTCAGATTATAGAACTGCAAAGTCGGCAAAACCTAGACCTGCATTCGCATGAAGATTGAAATATAATTCACTTAGCATCATACATTCGATAGCTTCAAGCACAGATATATACGAAGATTCTCGTTCTTTTGTTTACATTGCTAGGTTGACACTATCGTTCACATTTATGTCAGAAATTGTCTTCATTCGCTATCAATAATCTGTAACAGAAATGTTCTAACGTGGATAAATTCTGATCAGTAAAGATTTTGCCTTTAGTTACACGAGATGACCACTGATGTGTAAAATACTGCACGCATAGGTGAATACGGGGATTAGGAGAGTACATTTCATATTACGCAATTCAGTAAGGTCATTTAGTGTAGAAAAACTACCACTAGGAATTACAAAAAGCCTCACCCCACACCAGTTTTGAAATCGTGGGAATCCCTACGATGGAGCTGCTCGTCACTAATTTCAAGAACACGACTCCAACTCACAGCACAATCATCAAGCTTTCCGAATGCTAGATGATCAAACATTGATCCTTGAACGACGTTTGATGTCCATGATTCAACAAATTAAGACCGTTTGCTTTTTCAGTCAGTGTATATAGAGAGCGCTGCGCTGAGGGTTTGATCGACCGGTTTTCGATCAGCTTATTTACATTGGTAATGCCCCTTTGTTTTTTTCAAGCTAAGTCATCAACTTTCAGAGCATTTAATTACTGATTTCGAACGGCGCATGTTTAAAGCAAATCTGTTATTCATGTGTGCGCCTGATAAGCGCCTGGGACACCCAATCTAACATGATCAATTTGTAAGCCGGCAAAGATGTCAGGTTTTATTGTGTGCGAGGTGAATGAATCTTTACCGGAAGGGGGAGCTGCATGGAATCTCACCTCATAGAATATGTGTGCTGAAAAGAGTTTACCGTTTAAAGTTTTGAAACGTTTTGAGTTTTAAAACTTCATTTCGATAGCTTATGAATGTGTCGTAATGGCAGAACGAAAGGTTTTGTTTGGCTGCGACAAAGAATACATACTGCTTACAAACATTATCGGTTGGTTGCGCTTTATTTGGAGCAATTAGTTTTAAGAGGATTTAGAAGCCGGAATGACATTATTCATGACATGGATACCAATGTGAGTAATCAAGACGTTTCGATAGTTGAACACTAAGAATGATATCGAGTGATTAAACATGTTGATAAGCTGAACCTAAACGAACAAGGCATATTTTTCTATCAAGAATGAATATGAACTAAGGTGTATGAATATGAACTGAGGTGTATGAATATGAACTAAGGTGTATGAATATGAACTAAAGTGTATGAATGTGAACTAAGATGTATGAATATGAACTAAAGTGTATGAATGTGAACTAAGGTGTATGAATATTAACTAAAGTGTATGAAAATGAACTAACGTGTATGACTATGAACTAAGGTGTATGAATATGAACTAAAGTGTATGAATGTGAACTAAGGTGTATGAATATGAACTAAAGTGTATGAATGTGAACTAACGTGTATGACTATGAACTAAGGTGTATGAATATGAACTAAAGTGTATGAATGTGAACTAAGGTGTATGAATATGAACTAAGGTGTATGACTATGAACTAAGGTGTATGAATATGAACTAAAGTGTATGAATGTGAACTAAGATGTATGAATATGAACTAAGATGTATGAAAATGAACTAACGTGTATGAATATGAACTAAGGTGTATGAATATTAACTAAGGTGTATGAAAATGAACTAAGGTGTATGAAAATGAACTAAAGTGTATGACTATGAACTAAGGTGTATGAATATGAACTAAGGTGTATTAATATGAACTAAGGTGTATGAATATGAACTAAAGTGTATGAATATGAACTAAGGTGTATGAATATGAACCAAGGTGTATGAAAATGAACTAAAGTGTATGAATATGAACTAAAGTGTATGAAAATGAACTAAGGTGTATGAATATGAACTAAGGTGTATGGATATGAACTAAGATGTATGAATATGAACTAAGGTGTATGAAAATGAACTAAAGTTTATGACTATGAACTAAGGTGTACGAATATGAACTAAAGTGTATGAAAATGAACTAAAGTGTATGAATATGAACTAAGGTGTATGGATATGAACTAAGGTGTATGAATATGAACTAAGATGTATGAATATGAACTGAGATTTATGCTCCCTAGGCGAGAGTTCATGACGCCTTGTTGCAGGACATTCAAGAAAAGGAAGGGAAGCGTAAAGTTGTACATGATAAAATCCTTATGGAAAGACTCCGCCTGGAGTCCAAATACTGCGCAAATTGGTAGAAAATTAACACGCAGGGAGTTACTTTAAGCTCACTTCATTTTTGTTACCATAGCACAAGAGCTGGTTTAATAAGATACGGTAACTGTTTGGTACAACAGAAGAAATAAGTAAGATAAATGTTTACTTAGAAATCTGATTGTTATGTCTTTGGGATCCCCTTGTACTGTTACTTGTGAAACCAAACTCCAGAGATCTGAAAGTCGAAATCTCCGAGAGTGATAGTTCATTCTACTAGAACACCCTTGTCAGCAATAGTGACGTGCCTGGTTCGTTTCTGATATTTGTGACCAGCTCTCCGAACATCTTTAACGAAACAATCTACATGATGAATTCCAGTCCGCCTACCGCTGCAATCATAGTACAGAGACTACTCTCATTAAAGTCCTAAATGACCTGAGATGAGGGGTTGATTGTGGCAATGTTGGAGTCCTGACAATGCTAGACCTTAGTTCAGCTTTCCATGCAGTTGATCAGCAAGGACTCATCCTCTGAGTTTGGTATCGAAGGAACTGCTTTGCAGTGCTTCAAGTCTTACTTAACCAACAGATCTCAGATGGTCATTACTGATGGGAATCGGTCTCATAGGAGTGTGGTGTACCGCAGGGCTCTGTCCTTGGACCAGTTCTTTTTAATCTTTATATTAAAGAGCTTGGATCCATCATTGAACAAAATCACTTCAACCGTCATCAATACGCTGATGATTCTCAGGAATACAAGCTCTTCCTTTCAAACTCAACAGCATCCCAAACTTCCCATAGATGATCTCGGCGTCTGTTGCAGTAACATAAAGTCATGGATGTCTATTAACAGGCTCTAGCTAAACTCTGCCAAGATTGAAAGCAAGCTAATTGGCCAAACGAAACCACGAACTCTTTGTGAAATTGATTCGTTCACTTTTGAAGAATCCATCATTTATTTCTCTGACAAAGTTAGAGATCTTGGGGTGATTATTGACTCTAATCTCTCACTTGATTCTGTCAGTCAAACATGTTTTATGTCACTCAAAAACATCGAACATACACGCCCATATCTTACAAAGGAATCTGCAATAACTATTGTACTGTACTCTCTCTCGTCTTGACGAAACTTGACTATTGCAACTCTTTGCTGACAGGTGCTACAAAAACACAGTTAAACCGATTATAGCTAGTCCAAAATGCAGCAGCCCTAATTGTCTCACGCTCTAAGAAGTATGAACACATAGAACCTATCCTTGAGTCTCTCCACTGTTTACCGATGTCTCTCAGGCACTGCACCAGCATATCTGTGAAACCTTGTCACTCCATACCTTCCTACTCGTTCACTGCAGTCTGAAGATAAGAAGATGCTGGTGGTGCCAAAGGTCCGAACATCTCTTCACGGCCGGCGATCATTCTCTTATGCCGCTGCAACAGCGTGGAATTCCGCACCACAGCATCTTCGACAATGTGACAATCTTGGTACTTTCAAATCCCAGCTTAAGACTCATCTCTCTAGACTGGCCTAATCTCATTGACTTCCTATGCTTTCTCTTTATGCGCTTTGAGCATGTCTTCTGACATGGATACATGCGCCTAATAAATTGTCTATTATAATTATCATTATTATAAAGGTTTAAGATAATGGTATTAGTGAAACAGAAATATGATCGTGCACATTATCAAGCTGTATTTGAATAGCACTAGTGAAAGGGCAATACATACGTGCACGTTATAAGGATTGATTGATAAGATATTTGTAAAAGGGTGGTATACACGTGCATTTTACAAAGGTTTATTCACATAGTATTTGTGAAAGGATGGTATACACGTGCATTTTACAAAGGTTTTCATAATGGCAGAGTTCAATGTAGACGTGACGTTTTTAACACTGCTTTTAGTTACATTAGGAAATAAATATCTTGAAGAATAAACTATTGAGAGGAGGTTTTACAAACTAAATGAATTCAGATCTACAATTTTCGTTACAGGGCATGATATAGAACTGTCGATCTAGATTTATTTTATCCTGTATTACAGATGCCGTTCGCCATGAGCTGATACGAGCCGCCGCAGGTATCATATGTAAGAGCCGCAAACTGATGAATACGTGTCAATAGAAGACTGCTTTCCTCAAACAAATGTTTGTTCTCTTGGAAATGGTCACAAAAAACTACATCAGAAACTTAAGCGATTTGCCTACTTATATGAGACCTGGATTTTACAATTTCTTGTAGAATAATCCTCGAATAAGTTTTCAAGTCATCAATTAAATACTCGTTGTTTAAGATTGTTTTTAAAAGAAAGAATTGTACTGGTGATTAGCTAAGGAAAAGGGATTTAATATGTATGAAGATAAAACTATTAAGATAACGCATGAAGTATCAGTACGAGTACGTCTTTAAAGGTCAAACTATTAATTATTTTATATTGATTTTTAAAAACTGAGAAATCGAGAACAGGTCTTCACACGAGAAACTGATAAAACTGGATATATTGAATTTCAAAACTGAAATATAATGCTTGCTTGAAGAATGTCTTAAATAAAAGATGTTTTTGAAATGGCAGCAGAAATGGCCTTTACATTTGGGAGATCAGTTTCCTTGCTTTTTTATTCGTGCGACTGCAGACTGGAGATTCTGGAGATTTACAGAAATAATCCCTCTATGTCCGTACCGTAATCTGTTTTAATGGTTGGCAAAACTTAGTATCATGAATTGTGTTTCAGGTTCCATGTTTATTTCTTTTGAATATTTCACAGAGAAGAAAATGCTGGTTCGGGCAGTATAAAAGATGTTATAACCCACATCGGCATTGGTGACATATCTGTGCTACAAGGGGATACTTGAAATTAGAGATAAAGTCTTAATAATTTTTGGGTACATGTTTCATCATCTTAATATGAATAAAACTAACCCATTGTTATTGAAGTTTTATCGGAAATAATTATGTAGAAACATAGGAATTGACTAAGATGTTTAAATTCAACTTAAGATACATTTTAGGCACACCAGAACTGCATGTATAGCTTATTGGTTTTCTGCAATAACAACTTGCAGTACTGTCGTATCATTCGGTGCGACCAAAGATTTATATTCGACAGCAGAGTTGACTAAAGTTTTTGTCATATAAACAAACTATAATGTAAACATATAACATAAACTGTTGATTCCTATCATGCTCAGATAACGATGATGGGAGTTGTTTGACTAAATGATTAGTGAACAATCTATTTTATCTCTATATAGCTTTCTATTAACGACGATTTTTTCCCACTAATATTGCGCAATATCACTTCATTATAATTACTTTCACTTAACATTTTGGAGAGAAAACGCTATTTGTGAATACTTAGAAGGTACCTTAAGAATACAGATATTCTATATTTGTAGTTGCGTGATATCATAGGAGCTGTATGGTTTGAACTTTATATCATAGGAACTCTCTGGTTTGAACTTTACATCATAGGAGCTGTATGGTTTTAACTTTATATCATAGCTGTATGGTTTTAACTTTATATCATAGGAGCTCTCTGGTTTGAACTTTATATCATAGGAGCTGTATGGTTTTAACTTTATATCATAGGAGCTGTATGGTTTTAACTTTATATCATAGGAGCTCTCTGGTTTGAACTTTATATCATAGGAGCTGTATGGTTTTAACTTTATATCATAGGAGCTCTCTGGTTTGAACTTTATATCATAGGAGCTCTCTGGTTTGAACTTTATATCATAGGAGCTGTATGGTTTTAACTTTATATCAGAGGAGCTGTATGGTTTGAACTTTATATCATAGGAGCTCTCTGGTTTGAACTTTATATCATAGGAGCTGTATGGTTTGAACTTTATATCATAGGACCTGTAATGTTTGAACTTTATATCATAGGAGCTGTATGGTTTTAACTTTATATCATAGGAGCTGTATGGTTTTAACTTTATATCATAGGAGCTCTCTGGTTTTAACTTTATATCATAGGAGCTGTATGGTTTTAACTTTATATCATAGGAGCTGTATGGTTTTAACTTTATATCATAGGAGCTCTCTGGTTTTAACTTTATATCATAGGAGCTCTCTGGTTTTAACTTTATATCATAGGAGCTCTCTGGTTTTAACTTTATATCATAGGAGCTCTCTGGTTTGAACTTTATATCATAGGAGCTGTCTGGTTTGAACTTTATATCATAGGAGCTGTATGGATTGAACTTTATATCATAGGAGCTCTATAGATTGAACTTAATATCATAGGACCTCTATGGTTTGAACTTTATATCATATGATCTCTCTGGTTTGAAATTAATATCATAGGAGCTGTATGATTGAACTTTATATCATAGGATCTCTCTGATTTAAACTTTATATCATAGGAGCTGTATAGTTTGAACTTAATGATTTTGTGCAGCACTCCACCTAAATTAAACGTTTGTGATATGCTGCTAAACACAAGCAGTTCATTCATCTAACTTCACACAAGTTTGAGATTCGATGTTACCTTCGAATACTTTATGTGTTTTGTTGAAACGCGCTAATAATTCATGTTCTGCGTTGCTACCTTCGAATAATTCATGTGCTGCGTTGCTACCTTCGATTACTTCATGAGCTGCGTTGCTACCTTCGAATCATTCATGTGCTTTGTTGATACGCAGGAATAGCTCATTGGCTTAGATGAAACACACGAATAGTTCATGTGCTGCTTTTCTACACACGAATATAAGATATTCTTCGTTACTACACACGAATAGTCCATGTGCTGCGTTGCTACACACGAATAGTTCATGTGCTGCGTTGCTACACACGGATAGTCCATGTGCTGCGTTGCTACACACGAATAGTCCATGTGCTGCGTTGCTACACACGAATAGTCCATGTGCTGCGTTGCTACACACGAATAGTCCATGTGCTGCGTTGCTACACACGAATAGTCCATGTGCTGCGTTGCTACACACGAATAGTTCATGTGCTGCGTTGCTACACACGAATAGTCCATGTGCTGCGTTGCTACACACGAATAGTCCATGTGCTGCGTTGCTACACACGAATAGTTCATGTGCTGCGTTGCTACACACGGATAGTCCATGTGCTGCGTTGCTACACACGAATAGTCCATGTGCTGCGTTACTACACACGGATAGTCCATGTGCTGCGTTGCTACACACGAATAGTCCATGTGCTGCGTTGCTACACACGGATAGTCCATGTGCTGCGTTGCTACACACGGATAGTCCATGTGCTGCGTTGCTACACACGAATAGTCCATGTGCTGCGTTGCTACACACGAATAGTCCATGTGCTGCGTTGCTACACACGAATAGTTCATGTGCTGCGTTGCTACACACGGATAGTCCATGTGCTGCGTTGCTACACACGGATAGTCCATGTGCTGCGTTGATACAAACGGATATTTCATGTGCTGCGTTGCTACACACGAATAGTCCATGTGCTGCGTAGCTACACACGAATATAAGATGTCCTTCGTTACTACACATGAATAGTCCATGTGCTGCGTTGCTACACACGGATAGTTGTCACACATCATAAGATTTTGCACGAGATTAGTCTCTCGTTTGCTTCAAGTCGGTTAATTTCTTCGAATTGCTATTTTATGAAAACCTCATCATTTCTGTTTGACTTAACTTCAAAGTACAACACTTTTATTCAGAGTGTTCATTACATAAAGACATAAAGACTTATGTATTCATTCTCACTATGATTTCCCTCAATGCTATATGTTTAATCTTATACACGTCATAGTTTACAAAACTATTAACTTTCTGTAATTAACACGGTGTTAAGTTGAAAAATTTTCTAAATGTGATTGTAACATGACTTCGTTGTATCCTCGATTCTGATTGGTCGATTCGAAAAAATTACCCTATGTTGAATGGCAATGAATACCCGCAAATTAGCAAAGGCGAATCACCGCGAATTGATACAACATGTTCACTAGTGCCGGCCCGACTCAAATTTTAATTTTCCAGTTTCTTAGAAAATTCGTGCCGTACTCCGATTTGACAGTTGTCGCTGTCCTTTTTTATATTGTACCTACCGGTAGATATCACAAATACACTTTAATATGATTTATTTTTGAAGAACGAAAATGTTTTCAACTGGCTGACTTATGAAGTTTGCCGCAAAGTTTCATGCGGCCGCCTTCTTTCGAATGCCGTTCCTATGGTATGACGTCACAAAGACCAACCCTTTTGACGTCACAATGTTTGCGTCGCTGTCACAATGGTTGCGGGCTAGTTCAAGACTTTTGTACTCGTGGTTTTACGATATTTTTCTACGAGCTTTATAATTGTTGATTTCGGTCTCAAATTAAACAAGTTTGTTTTAAGGTCTCGCTGTTACGAATGCCACCATTTGCTAATATCACAACGATGTTTGTAATGTAAATAATGCCGAGAATTCACATAAGTTAGACCTTATCACACCTCTTACAGAAATAGAACAGTCACAAAGTCCTTTCCACACGAAAATAAGTACGCAAAAACAGAGTTCGCTCTTAAAGTTCTAATAACTAACGGTCATGTTACAATATCGATAAATAGTTGCGTTTGTAAAATTTCCGGGATTCATTGTTATTCAACGCCCGCAAATTTAAGCGTTTAAAACCGACGGCGTTAGCCGGAGGTTTTAAACGCTTAAATTTGCGGGCGTTGAATAACAATGAATCCCGGAAATTTTACAAACGCAACTATTTATCTTCTAAGTGGTGCTTATACAAGAAATCTCAAGTTCTTCTTGATGTCCATCAAACATTATACACACATCATATTGACATACACGCATTACAAGAATATTATAATCACATAATACCTTATTCTTTATAGAATAGGCGTGCTGTTACAGATTAATAAAATCACTATAAACAGGACTTTAACAATTCCAAAGAGAAACCTACCTGTAGAACTGAAAGTATTGAAACATTTATTACAAATTGTTACCAATGTCAAACATGAACTTGATAAAAGTATTTGTTTAAACTCTAAATAGATATGGTTTACTTACCGTAGAGTGTGTTAAAAACGCGAACTATCTTGTCCGTTTGAAACTCCGACAGTTCCGTGCCAGCCATTCTTCAAGATTAACAATCCTACCAATGAAAACAACTTTTTGTCCTGTGATTCCAGGGGTGATTTCTTCTACGTCCGCACTGTCGCTCGTGCTTCCCGAGTCCTCTTACGTCCGCACCGAGTTTTCCACTCACAATCCAGGATACATTCAACAGTACTTGACGACTGCCACGAATTCAACTAGGAGTACTCTTTACTGACACAAATCACCAATCGATAGTGCCACGATCACGTGACGTCACGTGACCCGCCGCTTTCCCTTAAAGCTCAAAGAGCGGCCTGTATGGTGCATTTCTATCAAATGATTATAAACGCAGCTGTAGGTTTTCAGACAGATTAGAGAGTTTTGCTTTGAAATGAGGAGCGCTATGAAGTAGTATTTTTTGATGCTTAATGCGTTTTGTTCACCGGTAATGAGAGTTGGGCATCTTGAACATGGCGACAGTCCTTTCAAAGGATTATCGTTACGGACTTTCTGTGAAAGCTTTTTGGGTTTTAAAATGCTACTATTGGTTTCCCTGGTGATTCTGTATTACCAAGCGTCGTCTGTCAGTGACAGGTCGGATAAGAGAATATTTTGTGAATGTTTTGACTGTCTGCGTCCATTAGGACGTGGCTGTGGTATTTATGTGCTTCAACTATATCTTTGATCGTGTGCTGGGACTTCCGAAACTGCGTAACATATTGTTTGTAAGGATTTAGTAACGTTTAAGTATCATAAATTTCATTTGTAACGTCGTGAATCTTTAATGACCGAGCGACATTGTTACCCATGTTATAATGCTAATACGAAGACTTTTGAGTATTGAGTGTTTGGTGGGCAGAAACTCTGATGAAAAAAAACGTAAAGACGGACCTTTGTGTACTTTAATGAAAACTTTAAACTAAACGATTTTGTAAGTTATATCTAAAATGGTTTATGTAATGATATATGAATTCAGTAATTTTGAATGAGAAACAATATATGGATATTTAGAACAGAAAGTTTTCCTGGACAGATACTTCGAATTCTTTATTGTGAAATCACGAGGTGTCCGAGTAAATGCTTACCTCATAATTAGGGTTGATGTGGGATATTACATGGGCTATTAATTTATATATGCTTTTCATTTTATAACTCTCTCTCACTAGGTTTTTTTCCATGAAAATGTTAAACAATTGAAATTGTAAACAAACATGAATGGGAGTATAAACTTGAGTAGTAAAAATCAAACAAAAATCCCTTAATTGGCTGTAGTAAGAAGATAGTACACGACAACCTACTGTCCTATGAGACCAGATGTAAGTATTGAGTGAGAGGTACAACGATGAAGGTGAGGAGAGCTTATATGGGGTTTAACGCGGAGTATATATATATATATATATATATATATATATATATATATATATATATCGCGGTTGCTAATATTTTGCAAGGAGAGAGCCCGCAACACCATTGAAGAATCGCGGTGGACCCTGCGAGCATCGGCTTGAACCAGCGAACCATTGGCGGTACTGCGCTGGAATTCAGAGTATATTGTCCCTAAACCTTACTGCATGGACAACAGTTCTCTTCTGAATACAAAGTTGCAGAGCCCCTGACTGGATTCGAACGACAGATCTCATGATCCGGAGCCGAATGCGTTAACCACTGCGCTATCCCGCCACCACCCGGATGCAGTCGGCATACATCAATTCTCATATGAAGAGGACTTGAGGCGCTTATTCCATGAAATATGCACTTTGATCCTACTCACTCGTGAACACCAACTTGATTTTGTTGAATTGCTCTAAAACTTTCACTTTTGAACGTAACCGATTAACACAGTATAAATGATTTTTAAAAAGCTGCATTTAAACTAATTTACACAATGCGTGACTTAAAGCTGACCTGTTTGATCTAACAAACTTAATGACATCCCTTCTATCGCGTCAATACACTCAACTGTATGAACTCACCAGAGTCTGAGGCAAGGTAGACGTGTATGCAGCTTATGAATATGGCTGGCGCCTCGTGGCAGCTCCAGGTGTAGCCGAATGATACGGAGTTATATCAACCTAGATGGATTCGTTTATTGATTATCAGCCTCCACTCCTATCGTGAACATACACTCACCCAAAATCGAAGGCTACTGAAATATTAGAGTCTTCAAAATGTCTGTTTAAATTTGTGTAAAAACTATGTATCAAATATGCACATTAACCCCTTAACACGCTATTGTCCTATGTGATATACATAAATAAGATAAGACTCTTCTCTATAACAGCTCCTTTATTGTGAAAGTCACGATGTTTTGGAGTATAAGCTAACTCCTTCATCAGGTGCCATAGAAATAAAAGGTCAGGATCGTCACCCCCGTGAACATGTGTGACAGGAAACCTTACCATCGACACATTGGCAATCTGTCAGCAACTGACATTGAAGATATAATCTCAGGGTTGCAGGCACATTCTACACAAACGTTTTAAATTCGATTATGAGGAAATTGGTTTTGTTCAAAAGAGTTTTGCTAGGAAGTTTGTAGCAAATACATCAACATGTTTATGGTTACTGTGGCCCAATGCCCAAAGAAGAGACTATAGCAACTTGCTGAGAACCAGTTTAGTACTCAGACATAGTCACGTTGCAATCTCCTGAAAGTGAAATATAAATCCTCGAATTTTGAAAAATGCTTTACGCCCATATAGCGGATGATCGCACCGACAGATTGTCAACAATGAACATCCCATGGAGCATCCAATCCCTCCAGATAAATACAATGCACAAAGCATTTTAATCACAAATCGAATTAACGATAAAACGCACACTTTATCAGTAAATGAGCGATAAACATATGTTTTTCTGAAAATTAGCACAGACCTTCTTTAGAATCTATCATCGGGGATTTTCTCAACAGTCAGTACATCTTCCTAAATGTTTCTTATTTTGCTGAATTGTTATAATAATGTATTATCTCAGTCCACGGGGTCATATGATGCTCGAAAGACGAAATATTCAATAAAGATAAGGCTTGATTCAGAGACCCTTATGTTTATCACTAACGTACAAGAATATCTGTTGACGTAAACGGCATCGCCGTCGCCGTGTATTGAAGCCATTGTTGCATTGAATTACGTCATTGGGTGCAGTAGACCATTTACTGTGATCAAATTGTCACTGTTCAAATTCAATACAGTAGGAATTAAGCAACAGGAAAAGGATCAGCAAACAGGCTATATCAGCCTATATCAATGCTTCTCCTTAAATTTGACACTCTGTTGACTTCATTAGAATAAAGGTTCTTTAAAATGTAATACTTTTGCGTGACTTTTTAAAAGTAAATATAGTTGAAACACATTATATCTTTGTTTTAAAACTCGCCCGTTGAAGATACAGTTATACCGTCATATCAAACTAGCGGTCATTGATGTAGGAATTACTGCCACAGTAATTTCTGCCTCGCAAACAAATATTTCAGTTATTTCGCTAGAAGAATTTGGGAAGGTAGTTATGTCATTATCTCCTTATTGGAATTACATGGAATGCCGTTTACTACTCTTTAAGTAAAAAATATCACTTTGATAACAAAGTGGACAAAATAACACAGCTGGTGCGCGTCAGATACGTAATGCTTTAAACGTACAAAAGCTGACAGAAGAACAGATTGGAGTGACGAGTGTTTTGTAGCATATAGATTAGTTTGTAAATGGGACGTATGTATCCTGTACATGTCACTGATTATCATTAAAACTGATGAACAAAAAGATGGACTCTTATACAGGGAAGTTTATCACATCTAACCATAATAATCAGAACATACACCCAATCATTTGTGTTCATAATAGGTTTGAATAATTTCAAATCAATAAACTAAATGCTGTACATCCTAATCCTGAACCGAACTGTTTGCCACTTATCATTGTGCTAAAAACAATGCACGACAACAATGTCTGCTAATTTTACGACGCTTCATTCATATTCTTGATTCTTGAGCTCTGTTCTTATACCAATGCAGCTTTCCTACGAGGTGAGATAAGGTGGGACGATGCGAGGTGAGGTAATTTTGGGTTGAACATCGCTTTCTCCTATGTCACGGCTGCTAGAGTTATTGTAGGGAGAAAGACCGCAACAACATTATTGCTAATCAATGTGGTGAAACCTGCGAGCATTATGGGACTACATGTACATGTAGCGAACGCTTAAATTCAGTGTACCAGTGCACTAAAACTTAACTGCGTGTAGAACAGTTCTCTGCGCAGGGAGATGTAAGGGCCGCAATGTTCTTCCCCTGTATAATCCTTAAACCCACCGATCCATATAGGAACTAAGGAAGGTCATGATTTCAAGAGCAGAACTAGAAATAGATTTTGTGTGCGTTGTATAAACCTCCTAGAACTGCTTCATTTGGATACTGCTGGGTTTTGGTCAAAACGTTTCACATGCTTTTGCAAAGATGGAAATTTCCGTGCAGGTGCATGTCAGTATATGCCAAAATGAAAGAATGCGCTGGGATTTTTTTATGTTCAAACCCAGTTTACCACAGATCATACGATTTACGTAAAGGTAGGTTTTATTTGAAGTTTAACATTTTTTACCATACGTTAAAATTTGTCATTGAAATTGATTCGTCGTATCGAGAGATGATGATAGACAAAAAATGATAAGTTACCATTGAAATATTAAATTGCGAAGTCTGTACACTGTGTAATATTTTATTAAAGTCTCACCTCTTTGCATTAAAAACATTAATACAGGTAAACAAACATAGATTAAGAGCCACCCATTGAGGGTTATGAGAGACTAAAACAAACAAAAAATAATCATGGGCTACATACGATAAAGCATAAAACATGTTAAAAGGTACCATATATTAAACTCTATATAAAACAAAGGATATACTGTGTCTTAACACATTACTGACTAAAAATACGTTTATGATAGGTACATGTATCTCAGACAAAACCTCAGCATCACACAGAAGTAATTGCACAATGTACTATTCTTAAACAAATATGCAGCTCTGATGACTGTAAATTTGTATATTCCCAACTCTGTTCCGACAAAGCCATTTCCTTAGACAATCTTCAGCTGAAATGGGAATCAAAACTAAATGTCAACTTAACTGATAACTATATTTCGGACTGTTTTGCACTCATAAATGCTACTACTATAGAGAACAAGGCAAGAAATTTTCAGTTTAAATTTATTCACAGAATAATCTCAACAAGATCATTTCTATTTAAAATAGGTATTTGTCAGGATAATCTTTGCACCTTATGTGGTAAAGAAATAGAAACTCTTGAGCATCTATTTTATTCATGTGAGAAAACCAAACATGTTATTTCACAATTAAGAATCTGATTCCATTCCAAAACGGGAACAAGTCTGAACATTGATATTACAAAATTTCTGCTCGGGGACCCAAAGGCAAACCTATTGACTAACCACATTTTTATTATGACAAAAGAGTTTGTAAACAAAGCAAGGTTTAGCACCAACGATTTGAATTTCAATGAACTAATTAACTTCATAGAATTTCATTTTAAGTTAGAAAAATACATTTTTTCGGAGGATAACCCCAATTTTCAAAGAAAATGGTCATGTTTGTACCAAATAGATAATGTACTGTGAGTCCCCTCTATTTCTGCATCTTTTCACCCTTTCATTCTCGCCTATATTCTATCCTATCTACCTTTCTTCTTCTGTTTTATTTCTGATGATTTATGGTGATACTGAAAAGTTTTCAACAATGATTGACTGATTGTACCATCTCTTTTCTGTTAATAAAAAAAAAAAAAAAAAAAGAAAAAAAAAAAAGGTACATGTATCTCGAGGTTGCAAAATATACTGTAAAAATTGTTTGGTCTTATTATTATATTTGTTTGGTTATTCTTAGTTGTTTTGTGTATCTTTACATTATTATTAATCATTCCGCGACCATTTGACTCAACCTCATAGTGTGGTGGTTTGCGTGCGTCAGACACCGAGAGTTATGCCATGCTATGCAAAATTAAAACTTATAAATAAATAACTATTAAAACTATGTTTTTAAGGCTTCAATCTTTTACCTAAAATCTCCTTTATGTCTTATCTTTTTATCACCTTGTATTTCAAATCATCGCATATATTCTGCTATTTATTATCTATTTATCTATAACTTGTATACAGTATATATGTGTTATTTTTTCGTACAGTGTGTCATAAGCCAAAATTTGGCTGGTTGTTAAAAGACTTACGTTATATTATATAATGTTTTATCAAAGTGCTTGATTGACTTGTCACACTTAGATAAACTATTTCTGTCTGTCTGTCTATGCCAGCCGAAGTTAACATGCTCGTGGCCCAGCGGGGGAAAACCTACTGTCTATCTCTCACTATGTCTCTATTTCCCTCTTTCCCTTATCCTTTCCGTTCTCCCTGATCATTCCACTCTTTTTTGGATGGATGCTTGTCATCCGCGTCTTTTGATAATTGAGTTATTGTTCAAAACACGTTATACCCCAACCCACTCACTCTTTTCATCCACCAAACGACTGTAGTAATGAATCTGATAGTATTATTCAGATACAGTTATACATATTGGCACTTGGTATATTTTCCTCGGCTTGTTTTGATTAACGTATTATATGTCATTCATAGGTCATGTTTGACCTCCTCCATTCGCCTTCCTTTTCATATTTGTAAATTAATTGACCGTGACTTACCCCCAACAACTGCCCCTTGCATAATGGCAGCATCAGTAGGCAACATTTTTTCTGACTAGATAATTTATAAAACAAAACATTCTGTGAATACTCAGTGTTATTTGAACAAAGTTACAAGTCGTTTATTTTAATCAGAATATAAATTGTAAATAGTATCCATTAAATACACATTTGCCCATCGTTTAATGGGAACTACTTATATCAAATGTTTAATAACTAATAATTACGCCAACACCAAATACCGACATCAACTAGAATGTATCTTAAGTATGAGTTTTTGTATACAGTTCAACACAGTTTAGAATAAGTATTATGTAAACATGTCTTAGGTCATAATTACGTCCCATACAACGCCCATACCAAAAGGTAAACTGAAACTAGACATCTTGAGAATAGTTTCTGAGCTATTATACCATCTATACAATCGGTGATATACCGAAATCCAATGGCGAATAGATAATACTTATTTGTACTTGATCTGTAAAATAGAGATTCAGGTTCAAACTTTAATGTTCATTATAATAAATACGTCACAATATTTACGATGGCATGATACACGAGACAGTACAGGTTTAGGATTGCTGTCAATTTGATGTCTTTATACATAATTAAGGAGCCAGACTGAATATATCAATATGCCTCCTTAGAGGTATAGCAACAAGATAATATTGTGCCATGTCCTTAAGAATGCGTATCTGCATCAAAAGAAGACCCTTGCATATAAATAGCAGGGTAGTCGTGTCACTTTATCATAATACACACCCTGATATACATAACGACCACAAATACACATCATTGCTCCCACTGTAATTGCTGGTAATTAAGTAAGAGAATCACTTGGTGCAAAATACAGAACTGGTATTGAATTAAAGTGATATTCAACAAATGTCTTTATTCAATTTGCATGTAGTTTGTATATTGTCAGATATAATGTGTGTAAGAAAGGCTACTTTGAAAGATTATTCCCAAAGAAAAATGCAGGTAATGATAAGTCATATTTGATTAGTGTTAAGAAAGAATATTATATTACGTGTTATTAGTGCATATTAGTTTAAATTTATTATTATTTTTTGTTTACCTTCTACATATTCCTTTTTGTAAACATGTTGTGACTGTAATAGTTGTATATTCAATGATCATACATAAACAAGTTGCAACGTTTCAATCATCATTTTGTTATGTTAAGTTGAATCAACACGTAGTTTTGCATCCAATATTTATACTTTTGTAAACTATTGGACTGACTGATGTATCAGTTTTTGAAAGTCATGTCAAATAGATGTCTAAATACTAATTTTGACGCTCATGTCAGTGATTTAACTACAGTTGACAAAACATTTGATAAGACGGTTTTTTGAAGATCTAATTGTATAATAAATCCAAAATAATATATAACTCGGCCAACTTGAAATATATTTTATATACACATTTTGATTTGTAATTAACATTTTAGGTTATCGAGCAAATTGTCAAGTCAATAATCATATTTCGTTTAATCTGCAACATCAATGCTTTATGATAGTGTGGAGTCAGATTCACTACGTTATCTACAATTTTCCAAAGTTCCCCCTTTCCTGCCACGAGTTTGAATAAGTTAAGACTTCTGTTGTTCTACATTTAACCTTTGAATTTTGTTCTTTTGTCATACTTGCACTAGTAATTGTGATGGAAATGTTTGACAATGCCATTCAAACTCATGATATTAACGTCAAATTACATATCTTTGAAGTTGTAAATCAATAATACCTTTTGCATATTGTTTTTGTAGAAGTAAAGAATGTTTTTAAGAATTTTCAATAATTTCCTCTAGTTTCATATAGTTTAATATAATTTCCAAGAGTATCCTTCGTTTGGAAACTAGGCGTATACTCTGCATGAAATTATAGGAAACTGCCAGTTTCCTCTCGTATACTGTAGCTGAAATTCGGCATTTCCTTCTCATGAAACCTCATTAAACTACTCTATTTTCTCCAGTGTAACTTACTTACACTATGTTATTTTGAGGTACTTACACTATGTTATTTTGAGGTACTTACACTATGTTATTGAGGTACTTACACTATGTTATTTTGAGGTACTTAAACTCGTTCGACAGATAGTGGTTCAGATATTAGTTCAAGATTGATCATGTAGAATAAAATCACCTTAGATTTTAATTTTATAACTTTCAAATTCCATCGAGAATATCACCCAAATTATCATTAATATAGACAAATGTTGATAAAAGATTAAAATATTTGAGGTTTCTGATTATCAACAAGTGTTGTTTAATTCATTAATCAAATTGTTGGCAATTAAAGATAAAACACGAGGGTGAGATTGTATTTATCATTTACGCAATTCTGAATTTCTTTTCAATACAAAATCCCTCAATTTCACACTTCGATTAGACCATATATACAACGCAGTAGCCTTGTGACGTCATAAATGTTATGTCATTTCATTGTGATGTCACGATCTTTAGCTTCAAAATTACAAACATCATTGTCAATTCCCTCATTTAGCGAATGATATGAATGATATCTCGTTTGCAAACTGAAAACTTTCAAAATGTTTTATAGCGTTCAAACTGAATCGACTTTTTTCATCTAACCCAACCGTGAAATACAGCTATGAGTTTCGCTATTGATTGTCCCATTTCAGTAAATGGTTGATAGTGCTTGTCATTATATTTATTTACGATATTTGCACACAGGATACAATGTTAAAACGGCCGAGATACTCTAGTGCTATATTCAGAAGACGATATTGTAGTAGTGCTGACGAAATAAAATATCGGCTAATAATAGTACGTTTTTTTTTACCTAAAATGTAAGTGCTGGTGTCAAGATGGTACATTTCAAAGACCTGTTGCAATTATGTTTAATTAATATGAATGATAAGAATATTAAATATTCTTCAATAAAATGCAATGTTTAACATTGTACGCTTGTGCTTTGTTAGCAAACAGAAATCAACTCGTAAAGTAAATATAGCATCAAATCATAGCCTGCAGTTTATTTTCTATGCACTTCAGCGCTTCCATTGCCTCAGAATTACATTTGAATGGCAAAATGAAAAAGAAATGAAATACCATGATTATTTATTAACCTCAATGGGCTAGAGAGTAAAACTTCAAGATGTGTAGAACATTTATTTATTGCGCTGTTTCATGTTCAGTGTGATAATTAGGTTAAATTATGATTCGTGAAATATTTGATTTCCTCCACGTGACCTTTGAAACTAAGTTTATATAAAAAAAATAAAAAAAATCCAATGAGGTCATACATGTTTGCAAGAGTCAATGCGGAACTTTTATATATGCATAGATCAGTTGACAGTAACCAGTATAGTTAACCATTTTATTTGAAGGGTAATTAACTAGCCAACGATACGAGTTAAATGACAACTTAGGCAAGAGACTTTGTGGAAAATGTCTCTTGGTTCACCAAGCAGGAAATAGGTATCTGATAAAGGTGTGTTGGTGTTGGTGTATTAGTGACATGTATGTCTTCAGCATGCACAATTGATAGAAATATGTGCTATATAGATATCTACCATATGGATAGGGTACAGAACACATACTTAAAATTACGTATGCAAATAATTCCCAGAAAATACCAAAAGTTTGTTTTAAAATATTCATTAAAACAGGCGGCAAAAGTTACGAAGTATGCCAAGTAACCAGTCACACCCTGTCTTTATCACCAAAGGAAAACGTCTTCATTTTAATCTACGTTGATTGAGTTTGAGACCGCTTTATGATAAATAGGGTTGCACGACTGCAAATGCTATGCCTTTACCAAAGAATAGTCAGACATTTTTTACAAACACTGAAAACATCCGGTTCCTAATTCTTATGAGAAGACTATTTACTGTATAATGCATAGGGTTATCCGATTACGTTTGTTAATGTAAAATAAAACGATAATATACTACATTATAGCTAAAATTATATAAACACAAACATACTAGTATGTTACTATAAGAAGAAAAGAGGGACTATTTTTGTCGACCATTAGCCATCTGAAGCTGAGATTGGATACCAGTTTAATTATTTACGTTAATTAGTTTATAATCACTTCTTAAAAGTACTGGAATACACTGATGAAATATTCACAAATATCATAAACGACCGACTACCAATCAAATGGAATTATTGATAATGATGTTCTGAATATGGAACTGAAATCATACGTACATCAATTCTTGCTTCGACATTTGTTGAAAAGATGATTTATCAAATTCTTATCTTTCTTCTTACCTTACGTCTTAAAAGCAGTTTGACAGAATTTCAGCCTCATCTAACTACGAGAAGTGTCCTCCAATGTCTGTCCGTCTGTGCGGCTCAGAGAACCTGTGTGGAGGTGTCAATATCAGTCATAAAAGTCAACTACGTATCATGTGCAATGCTACATGCTACAAATATGAAAATTGCAGCCAATATAAATGTTTACAAAAGAAAGGAGATGGTAGGGAAATTCAATTTTGGTGCAATATATGTTTCTAGATTTTCCAGAACGATGAACCCTCCTGGACCAGGTGTTTGTTACATCCCTGGCTACGGTTTTCCGGTGATGAGTCAAGGCGATCTTCTTTTGGCTACTGTATTCACAAAAGACGGTTTGAGGTTGAAGCTGTCCAAACCTGGCAAATCTCCAGTGATGTTTCCTCTTAATGTACCTTTGCCTCATCAGACAGAGAAGGTTGACATAGACGTGAGAAAGTGTCGGTATTTAGTGCTTTTCAAAGTCGGAACGATAACAAGAAGATTAATTTCAAGGTGTTTCAATGAAAGTGGTGAAGTGACCTTACTTAAGGGACGGATTAAAACATTCTTTTATGATCACCTTTCGGAATATATTTTCTTCTCTGAATACAGAAGCTATTCCGATGAATTCGATTTGAAATGTTTTCATGAGAGAGAGTTTCCTGAAGGTCGTGTTGTTTATACAACAAACAACAAACTATCTGCTCACTGCTTCAGCGGTCAAGAAGAATCTAAATTGTTGTTAGTTTGTGAAGCCGTGACTTGTCAAGACAGGTTTTACACTTGTATGGTCTTCAATTATAGAAACATTGAGAATATTGTCAAGATCCACAGCCTGAACATAACAGACACACAGGTCTCTGCATATCTCATGTCAGATGACACTTATTTCATTCGGAAAAGCACAAATGAAGTTTTTATCAACCGCTTCAACACTGGAAGCATCACAAAATTTGGGAAATGCCCGACGTCGAGTCAATTTCTTTTAGAACTGGCGGAATGGAGAAATATGGTAGCTTTAGTCTGCTTTCACAGTAACGATGCTGATGTGTTTTTTTATTCCATGCAGGGAGAAAGTAGTGGATCATTTCAAGTGAAGGATCTGAAGTCTCTGCAGCGTGTCAGATAAAGGTCATAGAGCTTCGGTAGTGTTCTTTAAAATTTAATGTAAATACATTTGTCAAACGGGTGTTAATATGTACTCAAGGGACCATGGACGTTCATATCAAATCTTTAATGTAGGAATCAATCACATTTTAATGTTGCTCTTCAAATTATTTTTGTAGAAATTCTGCAATGTTAATCAGCAGACAAACAAGGAGCCGACAACTCTTGCACAGCACAGTCCTTCGATTCAATTTCAGGATAAAGATTTAAAATGAAAAAAAAAACAGTTAAGAAAACTGCTGACCTTTTTCCCTTTGAAATGTGACAAATGTAGCTTAAGATTATCGAAGGTGAGTTCCTGTCGAATTTGAATGGTCATTAATATGCTGTAAGTAGAAACAAATTCAATTCTAACTATTTCATCAAAATTCTAAATAAGAATAACTGCAATAATTATGTATAAGTAAAAGTCGGTTTTCAAGGTTAATGTATAAACAACATGTATAACACCCTGATGATGATGACCAAAAGAGGGGATTGCGATCTGTTTTCGCAAATTACATTTATGAAGTTGGATATAATAAATAAATGAAAGGATTTCAACAAAGGACACATGATATTATTAATTTGCTTTAGGGCTAATGAACATTGTGAAATAAATTATACACTATGCTTTCACTTTAGGAAAGATGAATGTGCGAGATTGTACAGTTTGCAAATTAAGGCACTATCTTAAAATGTTTTTGTAAATGCCATAGTTAATTCACGACTGAGTCAAGAATATCACTGGGCTTGAATAACAATAAACGCAAATCACCTCACCTCACCAACCAAGGTTAGCACTATGCTTTTACTTAACGAAATTGTATTTACGAAAACGTGAATTTTGCGAATTACAGCACAATAATCACTTGTTTGAATTAATTGAAGAGTTATAGTTTTTGTCACTAAGTTTGTCATCTGTAGTTCAGAAACGATTAAGTCAAGAGTATCAATGTTTATTGTCTATATTTATTTATAACTGTAATATCAACCAGGAACCTTAGATTTGTTGAAAGTCATCGTATCAAATAATCAACGACTGCATTTAATTATTCCAGTAATCGATACCTTTCACAAATATTAAAATTTGGTTGTATAATGGTTAAATCTTTTTACAAGTCAAAAGGAGGTTAAGGGAAGTATACTCAGACGATATTGACACAATATTACTTCTGGCGTATTGATTAGTTATTGAGAGGCATGTTTTAAAAATTGTCAGACTATTCCGTTACCCTTTGTTATGAAATGGAATTATGAACGTTTTTTGGACAAGACACAGCTTGGAAACAGTATTTCTTAATATAAAGGCACTTTATAATGCTTCTATTGTGTCTGTTTAATACACCACACGATTTTATCCCAGAGTCAGATATCCGTCATATCAACCTGTTCAATTGACAGCAGGCGTGTTAGACCTCTGTCACAGTTCCTTGCAGGCTAACAATGGCAGACAGCATAGAAATAGAAACTCATTTCATCCGTCACTCAACATGAATGTTCTGACTGAAGTGTACCATCAAGTGATTTGTAAAACTGTCACTTGTTAATACTTTAGTTCACAAGTTCTGGTTAGAGATAAATAGAGATTATTACCCGAGGAAGTGTGTCATATAACTTTTACGAAATGAATGCGAATTTTTGTATTACCCGAGCGAGAGCGAGGGTTATACACAAGTTCGCACGAGTTTCATAAAAGTCATATGACACAATTCCGAGGGTTATAATTTCTTTATTACCGATTCTTTCTTATTTAAAACACACGGAAAGCGGCCTGCTTTCTTTGCGGTGGCCCGCTTCAGTGACGTCACGAACAATGGTTTGATGACGTCACAGACTACATAATACAGTAACTCGCGCTGAAACAATCGTTGCTAGGCAAAAGTGATATGTGCACATGTGCTCATATTGAAAATATGTCATCACTTATGATTAACCATATGGGTAATAAGAGACACTTATTAATTCACTCGAAGAGCTGTGACTTGAAATTGTCTACAATATGATATACAAAAAGCAACACTGTTAGACTTAATTGAAATAAAGTTGAAAAAATAGATAGGGAAATAAGATATTACACACTGATTCAATACTGAAGTTTTTGCTACTTAAAGTATTTTCTTGATGTACTGTTCAATCCATCGACTACAGCTATTAATGAGATTATCTGTGTCCTTTTGAGGGTGGTTTGGTTGAGGTTGACAACATCAGGCAAACCTAAAATTAGAATGAGCACATTTCACATTTAGTACATATCTAAATTTTGTGACTCATCTTGCAGGAACAAACGCCTAATCTAAATTAGATACAAACATAACCGAAGGGCATATCTTTCTCTTCTGTATGTCAGCTGCTTTTTGGTTGCCCAACCGCTAAAAATGTTCCGATTTTGGGTCAACAGAGCTGTAATATCACGTAATTTTCATCGAATGATGGGGGCAAACCAATATTTTCAAAAGTGTGCTGGAAAATGTGGTACTTTATGACAACAACTGCACCTTTTAAGTGGGTACTTTACCATTACATAGTCAGTTAGCAATGCAAGGACAAAATTAACTGTAAAGATCACTTTGACTGAAAATGTAACAAGAAATCTTGCAGTAAACAGATTTCCGTTTTACATCCTTCGTGTTTTCAATGGAACGTCCTGATCATTTCTGATGTGTCTTGACTCTGACACATCGCAGGAGGGGTGGGGAGGATTGTTGAAATCAGTCAATCAAAGTTGGAGTAAAAAGTTTTATCGAGGGAAAAGAGTTGAGTCAAATGATAATTCAATTTCTTTAACTTCCTTTTTAAGTGTGAATACAACAGACTCTGTTTTTTAGGATTATACGAAATGAGCCAATCATTTGCACATGTATTTAGTTTCCAAAGATTTTTGTTCATATCAGCTTCCAAAATATCACTATCTTAGAATTTTAAACCAAGTGAGGTGTCATCGGCAAACAGTCCTGTCGGCAAACAGTCTTCGCCAATCAAGCTCATCAGCTACATCATTTACATAAACAATGATAAGAAAAGGGCCAAGCACTGACCCTTGAGGAACACCTGCATTCAGTGTTCAGCGCTTGGATAGCTTTCATTTACAAACACCTGTTGGCTTCTACAACTTATGTAACTCGCCAACCACTCTAACAATTTGCCTTTAATGCCATAGCGTTCCAATTTAATCAAAATACCTTTGTGCTATACCCTGTCAAAGGCTTTTGATGCATCACAGAAAACAATACAATGATTTTCTTTACTATCCAATTATGTACAAATGTTATGATAAATTTCTACTAATTGATGGACAGTAGAATGACCTTCCTGAAAACCAGATTGATATTTGTACAAAAGTTTGTTAAAAAAGAAATAGTTATGTAAGCGTTTAAAAACAACTCTTTCAAATATCTTACTTAATTATCTTATGCAGCTGATTAAAGATTTTGGTCTATAATTTGATGCATGTGAAGGATCCCCTTTCTTCAACAAAGGCATAACATTGGCTATCTTCCATTCTGAAGTGAAAACACATGTTGATAATGATTTATTGAATAAATAATACAAAGCCTCACTGACAGTTTCTACAGTTTTCTTCAACAATCTATGACTAATTTTGTCAGTACCAGAAGCCTTATTGATACGTAAACACTTGATAACATCTGATATTTCAGTTTTGGTGATTTGAAGTGAGTCCAGCCTAGACTCTGTACGATTACCAAAAGGCGGTAAAACTTTCATCATTGAGGTGTGATATAGACTGAAAATATGCATTTAATACTTCAGCTTTTTCAATATCTGTGAAAGCTAGTTTCTCTAAGCTACTATCAATCCTCTTGAGAGGTGGAATGAGTGTGGCCGTACCAAGTTGATAAAGCAAGTTAAAAACCACAAACACCTTGGATTAACTTCTCATTTGACGGCAAATGGGCTTAACATATCAACAATATACTGAAAGTGACCGCTAGAATGATTAGTTCTTTAAGAAAACTAAAGTATCTTTTGAATAGAAAGACGTTAAGTAAGATTTATAAAGTATAAATTAGGCCACACTTTGAATATGCATGTGAAGTACGGGATAGTTGCACATTAGAACAGGCAGACAAACTAGAAAAGCAGCAGCTAGAAGCCGCAAGGATAGTTACGGGACTCCCAAGTTATGTTTCTAGAAGTAAATCGTATTATGAAACTGGCTGGGAAACGTTGTAGGAGCGTAGATGTAAACGAAAACTGTGTTTGCTTTTTAAAATATTCATTAACAAAGCACCTGATTATCTATGTGAAGTATTGCCTGAAAAAATGGGGAATAATCACAACTTTAACCTAAGAAATTCAGAAAATCTTCAACTCCCCATATCAAGAATTTAGGAATCTTATGAATCATTCTTTCCTTCGGCAATTCGACATTGAAATAATCTGTCTCTTGAAGTAAGAACCATGTCCAACCATTTCTCAATTTAAACGTACACTTCAAAAGACGTCAGATGTAGCACGTGAATATTTTTCTAAACATATTACACACAAAACTTAGACATGATTATAGTGAGTTAAATTATGATCTATTTAAAGTAGGTTTAGTCAACGACCCCAGCTCTTTATGTGGAAATCCATGTGAAATGCCTATCAATATATTTTTGATTGTACATTTTTTCAAGTTCAGCGCAATAGATTATTGAATAAGGTATAAAATGTTACTCTAGGGAGAGTGCCCTTAGATGTTAGCTTAATTCTTAATGGCCATGCAGATCTAATGCTTTATGAAAACGAATCCATATTCAAATATGTACAAGTGTATATTCAAGAAACAAAGAGATTTAGGTGTGCCTTTTAACCAAAATTTCCTTATTATCTCTTTATTTTCTGCATGTTTTGTATTATATTGTTTAATCTGACTGTATACATAACGCAAATGTGAAATGTAACTCTTATGGAGAGGGCTTACTAAGGTGGACAACTTGTGCCTAATCCATTTCACTTCTGTGAATAAAATATGTTTAAATCATAAGAGTTGAGTTCAGTAGGTTTTCTGGGGAATAGATCGGGAATTCTAAAAAATATATTCAGACTGTGTTGACATATGTGAGTATGATAAATTGATACCAATCATTATGCAGAACATCAAACCTAGCACCAGTTGTTGAAAGTAAGTAAAACTTTCTCCTTTTGTAAGTCAACCATTCAATCAACTTCAACATCTCGAGACAGAAGCTCCTACAATCACTATCAAGACAAGTGGGGTGCTTTGAAGAGATAATTGCCAAGGTCTTGTATTCGTTGTATATAAACTTTTTGTGTGAGTTGAAAATACTTTAGTGATCGTGATTACAAATTTATTGATTTTTGTCGGAGTTTAATCGCAGTATTTATAATCCACATGACAGGGATAATGGATTTAGTTCAAGTAAGACACCGTCTCAATCATGCAACCTGTTGAGGCTAACGATAGTGCCGACGTTTTCATTATGTAAGGTAAGATCTAACCCTAAACCAAGTTCTAAACTTAATGAGAACTTAAATGGTCCGATGGAAATCAAAGGGATAAAAAGTAAGCACACTATGATATGAAAAAGCACGCTTTGAAAGATGGTACTCTGTAGTCACTCTGACTATTTTATATTTAAGAAATAATAGTTCAGGGCAAAACTATACTTTATTACAAAACACATTGGGGTAGAGCGAACTTTATTTCTTTTCTAAGATGCTAAAATGATCTATACAGAGACCACTCTGATTTTAATAATCTCGAAATAAAATATAGTGTTTACATCGCTCACATAATAATCCATGAACAGGGCTAACTGTTGGCTATTCCAAGTATAGAACCTATAGAACCCATCCCCTAGTTACAAACGATATTTAGTTAGTAAAAACTCTGATTACTGCAGTTTTGCACTTTAACTTTTTCATTTATTCAATTTTGAATTATATTTTCTTCTTATCTTTTTCTTTAAAAACTTAAACATTGTCATAAACGTTGAAGGTGATGCTTTAATCTTTTATTTAAGCAGACTATTTAGGCTGTACACCCAGAATTATTTAATTATTAGATTGACCGTATCACATTGAACCTTGTAGAGACGGTTGACGTGAACCAACGTCACAGTCCCACGGGGCGCCGTGACCTGACGCAAAACAACGCGGTCACTCGACAGTCCACAACCATTTGTTTTCTGTAGATAGAACTTAATGATTCCAAACAAGTCCCCATTATAAGAAACATTATCGGCAAAATCGCCAATACGATAGACCACTCTGATTTTAGTAATCTTGAAATAAAATAAAGTGTTTACATCGCTCACATTGACAGACAGACAGACAGACAGACAAGTTTATTCAGTAAAAGGCCATAGGCCCATGATACATTCATTTCCTTAATTCAAAAACCTGGTGCACATGCTGAGCTGAAGCATTTCTTATATGTTTAAGTACATGGTATAGAAAATTACAAACGTCTTTTATAATAAGGTCATTATCAGATTTTAAAATGTTGTTGAAATTTACAATGGGATTAAAATCCTTGAAGTGTTTCTTTAAGTATCTTAATCTTAATTCAGAGAAACGTTGGCATTTCAAAAGAACATGAAACTCATCTTCAACAACATCAATACCATTCAATTTACAAAATAAACATAATCTCTCATTATGGTTAACATTATCATATCTACCCACTTCAACTGCTAAATGAAAGTTGCCACATCTAAATTTTGACAATGCAGATCTGAGGTGTAAAGGAATGTCACAATTCAAGTATCTTTCAACATTTAAGAGTGTTTTAAATTGACAGTAATACAAACATTTACTCGAATTTTGTACAGAAGCATACCAACACTGTTTAAGATTATCAGAAAGCCTTTGCTTGAATAAAGATAGAAAATAATCAGTATTGCCAACAGCCTGGCTTATCCATGCATATCCAAAACCATAGCTAAATAAAATAGTTTTTACACATGTTGCCCAAGTGAAGCGGCCTGAATCATCTAGAGCCTTAATCATACCATATAGATGTTTTGGCAATCTATTTTGAGGCATATTTAATAAATGACACCAAAATTTTATAACTTTAGTCATATACACAATTTGGAGAGGTAATCTACCACACTCACCAAGAACCATATTATTACAAGTTGATTTACCCACTTTCAAAAAGTATTTACAAAATTTAACCTGAACAGACTCGATGATCTTACAATAATTAGTACCCCAAACCTCAGACCCATAACACAAAGTAGGAGTAACCATGCTATCAAAAATTTTGAACAAATCTTTACAATTTACTCTTCCCATCTTTCTCTGAAAACAATTTATAGAAAATATTGCCTTATTTGCTTGAGATACAAGACAGCTTTGAGCTCTACTCCATACAAGTTTAGGTGTAAATACAAATCCCAGATATTTATAGAAAGAAACAGTTTCAATAACATTACCATTAAAATATCACTTTTCATAATCCCTTAAAGGCCCACCATTTCTAAAAACAAGAACTTTTGTTTTGCTAAGATTAACTGACATACCACTTTGTCTACAAAATATCTCAAGAGCATTTATCTTTTTCTGTAACTGATTACATGTGTCAGCCAGTGCAGAAACATCATCAGCAAACATTAGAGAACACAGATTATTAAAACCAGATGAAACATGTACACCCCTACCACCAGCCTCTGACATTATGGAACACAATTTGTTAATAAATATAATAAATAACTGGGGGCTTAGAACACATCCCTGGCGTGTACCAATATTACATGTAAAACACTTGGATAATCCTTTGGAAGTTCTAACACATGCTGCTAAATGGTTGTACATTGATGAAACTATATCAAAAAATTTCCCAGATATTCCAATTTCAGATAGGGATTGCAAGAGAACATCATGTCTAATAGTATCAAACGCCTTAGAAAAATCAATAAACAGACAGTAAAACCTTCCTCTCTTTTTACAAGAATATTTCTGAGCTAAAGCCTGGAGAGAAAAATGTGGTCAATTGTAGAATAGCCTGCTCTAAAACCTGCCTGTGACTCATTAATAATTTCATGTTCCTCACACCAAGATTTTAAACGCTTATTCAATATACTGGAAAACACCTTACAAATAGAATCTATGAGAGAAATTCCCCTGTAATTATGTGGATTACTTTTAGAGTCAGATTTGAAAAGAGGGCATATTATACTTTTACCCCATGCAGCTGGAAAGTTACCAATATCAAATATCTGGTTAAATAGTCTTGTAAGAAAGGGAGTAATAGTAGAACTGGAAGCCTTAAGAAATTCATTTATTATGCCATCAGGCCCAGGGGACTTATTGTTGGGAGAATGTATAATATGAAACAGAACTTCCTGTTCAGTAATAGCAGCGTTCAGAGTCAATACATCAGCAGTACATATGATCGCTCACATTGATAATCCATGAATAGGGCTAACTGTTGGCTATTCCAAGTATAGAACCCAACCCCTAGTTATAAACGACATTTAGTTGGTAAAAGCTCTGATTACTGCAGTTTTGCACTCTAACTTTTTCATTCATTCAATTTTGAATTATATTTTCTTCTTGTTTTTTTCTTTAAAACCTTAAACAAACAAATTAACACATCTTGGTTTTTAAAAACCATTACTTTTACAAACTCTTGTCGTGCGATTATGCAGTGCGGAACACATTGCCCATATAAGGCTTATCACGTGGTTAACATTCCACAAAGAATTATGGGTATTGTTTGTTTTGGAAAAGTGATGGGGGACTGAATCCTGACACGTATTTTTTTTTTGCTGCTGTCATAAACGTTGAAGGTGATGCTTTAATCTTTTATTAAGGCAGACTATTGTGGCTGTACACCCAGAATTATTTAATTATTAGATTGACATTGAACACATTGAACCTTGTATAGACAGTTGACGTGAACCAACGTCACAGTCCCACGGGTCGCCGTGACCTGACGTAAAACAACGCGTTAACTCGACAGTCGACAAGCATTTGCTTTCCATTCTTCTTTCCGGTAGATAGAACTAAAAGATTCGAAACAAGTCCCCATTATAAGAAACATTATCGGCCAAATCGCCAGTAGGATAGACATTGATAGGGACAACCCATGTTGATCGAAAGAACCGAGATGAAAGGTTACCATGGAGATTTGCAAGGGCATAATTTATACACAGGTAGTGTGTCTGACATAGTAAACTTGAATGATAGGAAGTAAATGATTTGACAAACTAATATACGTGTTTTGGTTCAACTAAAAGCTTTACTAGATACAATTCAGTATAACATACATGTATATCATTTGAGAACTTGAAACAAGTTAGGTTTATCTCCTTAAAAGATAAGACTTTGTTGAATGAAAACATTTTTGGAGAGACGGTGAAAAAATTGAAATTCATTTAAAAAAAACAGTCGTTTTTAAAAAGAATGCATTTTGTAACATTTACATACCATCAATCATCCTCTGTTGGTCTTTCTTCTACTTCCTCCTATTATTTTCTTCTCCCGTTTTTATTGTAGTTGCTGTCGGTCCTCTTTCTCTTCTCACTCTTCTTCTTGATGTTGACCTTCTCCTTCTTCTTGACGTTGTAATTGTTTTTTTATGTTGTATTTCTTCTTCTACTCTTTATCGTTGCTTTTGTTGTTGCTGTTGTTCTTCTTTCTCTTCTTCCCTCCTTTCCTCTTCATCTTGATGTTGTTATCGTTTTTGTTGTTGTATTTCTCATCTTCTTTTTATTATTGTTTTCGTTGTTCCTCTTTCTCATCTTCTTGTTGATGTCGTTCTTCTCCTTCTTCTTGATGATATTATTGTTTTGTTGTTGTATTTAATCTTCTTCTTTTTCATCTTCTTTTTATTATTGTTTTCGTTGTTCCTCTTTCTCATCTTCTTGTTGATGTCGTTCTTCTCCTTCTTCTTGATGATATTATTGTTTTGTTGTTGTATTTCTTCTTTTTTATCGTAATTTTTATTGTTGTTTTTGTTGTTTCTTTTTCTCTTCTTTTCGTTGATGTCGTTCTTCTCCTTCTTCTTGATGATCTTATTGTTTTGTTGTTATGTTTCTTCTTTTTCGTTTTATTGTTGTTTTTGTTGTTCCTTTTTCCCTTTTCCTTGTTGATGTCGTTCTTCTCCTTCTTCTTGATGATCTTATTGTTTTGTTGTTGTATTTCTTCTTCTACTTTTTATTGTTGTTTTTGTTGTTCCTCTTTCTCTTCTCCTCGTTGATGTCGTTCTTCTCCCGATAGTAGAACTCAGTCGATAGCATTTAAGAGTATTTCTTGTTGTAATATTAATGTGTCTCAATTATTAGTACTTGTCGTCAGTTTAACGGCGTTGTGTAACAGACCTAGACTGTGTAATTTTGTTTCCCATATTTACCTCCTGAGATGTTGGTTTTTACACGCGTATGAATACAGATCAGCTGATCGATGTCACTATGCAGTATTACGGTCCCTAAAGTGCAAGGTTGTAATTGGCTACTTTAATTACATTTTGGTAATTTAAAGAAAAACTCGTTGAAATTATGTTCAGTAAGTCTCCAAGGCTCGTGACTGTTAATATTAATTCAACAAGTGGATATTATACATTTATAGACTTCTGTGGAGGTTAATATCGTTTTTTATTGAACTGAGTAAAACAATATTGACCGAACTTGCGAGGTTGAAATTGTTTTACTTAGGTCAATGAAAAACGAAATTGACCTCTAAAGAACTCTATAATTGTTTTATTATATGTTTAGATTTCTTTATGTTCTTCGACATTAACGTCGGCAAAGCAATTCATCTTCACGGTAAGAGACGCCGACATCAAAAGTGACATAACGTTGCTAAGCAATTGTTGATGTGATGTCACATAAGCATTACGTCAACCATGGGATAATATCAAAGTTGATTGACTTTTGCGATTGTTCTCAAGTCAATATCGCTTTATATGGACTGTCATGTGACCGTCTTTGGACCAATCAAAATTGATACAAATGTTTGATCATATAATAATTCCCTTTATCGCTCGTACCTCGTTCGTTATTCTTTGATTATTTGCTAATTCTATCTTTTTTTCTATTATTAAGACTTTGTTAACACACACACACACACACCCACACCCACCCACACACACACACACACGCACACATGAAAGTATTAAAAAATACAGAGAAGATGTAAATCAACTTTCACAATCATGACTTTATCTTTTTTCCAATATGCATATATTGTGAAAGTTGATTTACATCTTCTTTGTATTTTTTAATATATACTTCTCCACGATTGATACTTCTTACATTTTCTATATATATATATATATATATATATATATATATATATATTGTATAGGACTCTGATTTTCATCCTCTAATATTCCACTTGAAGACTCTATTATCTTCTCACTGCAATGCATGCTTTGTGATCAGAATAAAAATATCTGAATCAAAACGTCGGCTAAGACTTTAGAAGTTGTCAGCCTCACGATAGTGTCCCTACATAGAAAAAAGGTTGAATTTAACAAATTTATTTTGTCAACCAATCGCAGATATGGAAACCATATATCAAATCAAGTTTATACACGTAAAACTTATTCTAACCTTAATTTAAAAGTTGTTTTTTAACAATTTCCATTTAAGCGAATCTTCATTGTCCACTTTGCAAAACTCGTTAAACAATTACTTACGTGTTTGAGCAAACACAACAGCGGACAAATGAGTTGGTGAGTTAGGAACAAGAGAAATTAATCTTTCCCGGAGACTCAAATTAGTAAATGTTCAGATGTCCCTTTAAGGAGCACGTGGATTTTCAGCTACTACTAGCACACCCTCAAGGGTAACTGAAGCTCCCCAAAAGCCATACAACAATGTAATATTGAGTCAAATGGTCTCTCAGCAGACACATCTGAAGCTATGACTTGTACATAATTCATATTCGTTGTTGATTTGTTTCAGTTTAAATTTTTGCAACGAAGTTTGATATTGAAGTGATAACGAGAAGTGGTTTATTAATTGACAAAAACAAAATGAATTTTTTGATATAAGCATTTATTATACAAAAGCACAAATAGAAATCGCCTGTACATTTGCTTAACCATATGTATACATCCTTAAAAACATGTTTGTTTCAATTAGATGGAAATAATATATATATATATATATATATATATATATATATATATGTAAAAGTTAAATGTCCATGGTATATGTATTAAATATTCTTTAAAAATAACAAACTGAAGATTGGTCTTCATATAAGTTTATTACCAACCTGTTTCACAACAAGTACAGTTACCTTGATGATCACTATGTTGTGAAACCGGTAAGTAATGAATTTATATGAAGACCAATCTTCAGTTTGTTACTTTTAAAGAATATATATATATGATATAGTATAGTATAGATTTCTGAAATATGATCAGTTTTAATACTATTGCGTTTATTTAGTAGATAATATATTCCATATAAAGCAGGATAAACACAGAAGTGAAATGTAGAAAACAAAAAGCTGAGTATGATCTAGATTTCCTCAAATTGCCCTTAGGGAAGTGATAGATTTCAGAAACATCGAGACAGGATTCAAAGCAGTCTGTAATGTCGCAAGTATTTAAGATATACATTGATTATTCCAGACAGAAGTAGCATAACTAAAAACAGTTCAGTAACCCATAATCACAATGCAAGAATGTTAAGCAAGTCACAATATGCTGTTCGAACTCAGTTGTTATATCAGCGAATGAGTTTATTTTTAACTTGTTTTGAACAATATTCTTTATTTATATATCAAACAAATTTCTACACAATAAGTTACAAGTGATATTTAGCAAAATTCATTACCACTTCAACTTCTGTCATTGCGATTTTTAAAACCATCACATTAATCAAAGATTTGGCAACAACACCAGTGTTTTCGAATTGCCCATTGTCCTTGGGTTGGTTGTTAGTCATGAAGACTCAAATTCCTTGTAATGGCAGTTATTTGCTGTCAGACAATGAAACTAAAGAAGTTGAAATTAAGTTTTATATTCATTCTAACCGTTTGATTGTTCTTAACCCCTCTTTAAGACTGTTCCAAAACACGGTCTCTCCATATATTTCTGTGCTGTACTCCAGGTAGCTGTTTGTTGTCATCATCACTGCTAGATCCTTGGGCATCTGCCTCACGTCCACTTCCTCAAGTAGAACCACAAGCAGGTTGTTCAGTTTCCGGGAGATTCCATCCAAACGGGCCATGTTGAATTCATAAATGCACCATTCGCTTTTGAGAAACGCTGTGGACAACACAATAACGGTTTTCCTGCTGTTTTGTATTGCATTGATGATGTTTTCTGTGATGATGTCTCCTGGGAGGAAATCTCTGTTGTGGATGCAAACCTTCAATCCAGATTTGTCTTCGAGCTCAACAAGCAGTTTTTTAATGACAAAGGTACGATCAATATCGGCGTATGATATAAAGGCATCATATGTGTATATGTCAAAGTCGTCCTCATTGCGTATAATTTGGTATCTTATCCTGCCGACTTGATAGAGATACCTGAGCTTCCATCTGTGCCGGTAAACCATATAGCCAGAAAAAAGCAAAAGCAGTGAAGCCGCCCCTGATACAGATGATACAATCAACACAAGGTCAGACTTACAACTCTCATGTAAACTGGACAAAATGTCATCTAGATGCTGTAGTTTTCTGCTGCTCCCGTTTGTCAACGTGCACGTAAGATTGTCCGCTTCCTTCTGTCGTTTGCTGTCTTTCAACCATTCAAGGATATCCAAGGTGTCACAGGAACAGGTCAGAGGGTTATCGTCAATGATCACTGTCACGTTTGGAAGTAGTTTCAGCTGTTCCAGGGTCCAACTGGAAACCCTGTTTAATTTATTGTTTCTCAAATTCACCTCTCGCAGATTGCTCATGTGAGCGAAATCCACATCCAAATATGTCAAATAATTGCCACTTGCATTAAGATAGCGAAGGCTAAACGACCATTTAAAAATGTGCTTTGGAACAAAAGTGATTCCATTCATAGAAATATCTAAAACTTCCAAATAGGCAAATGGTTTTAAAATATCACCTGATGTATCTTCCCCAATACACTGCCCAAGATAATTGTTAGAGACATTGAGAATCCTTAACCTATTGGAATCTGTGAGTAACGATGTGCTGACTGATGATATCATATTGTTTGATAAGTCCAAATATTCAAGATTATGCAAACCATTAATGGGACCAACAAGTGCCGTCAGCATATTATTACTTAGATCGACTTCTGTTACATTGTTTGTTGGTGGCATGACAGTAAGTTTTCCAACATTTGTTTTTAAATAAGTTCCCTTACATCTAAAAACCTCAATAGAAGGAATGACGAAAAATAAAGACGGCAGCACAGTTTCGTGCCAAGTGCCGTATTTTCCATTACCAGGATTCCATGTTGAAAAACCAATTAAATCGATAGACTTCAAAGAAGATAGTTGTGAAAGGCCTGTAAAGTTTTGACTGTAAAAGTCAGCCAGCATGGTATAGCGGATGCTAATAACTTCAATAGTTTTTGGTAAAACTCTCCATAGGTCTCCCCCAATATACAGAAAAGCATTTCCATCTAAATGGATTTCCTTCAAAGCAGTTTGTTGAAGAAAACTACAATGGAATCTATCAAGCGGAAGTATCGAGGACCACAGAGTCACTATAAAATCAATTAGTAAAGTTTTCAAAGTGCCTTTCCTGAGCCAGGAGCCGACCTTTCTGATTTCAGAGAGTCCAAGGTGAAGGTTTCGTGAAAGATCTAGGTATACTAAGTTTGTGAAAATGACCCTAGAAGCTTCTTCAATTTTGCTGATGGATGCCCTAATACTGAGATGACGCAGTTCGGTCATCCCTTCAAAGTCAGAGATAACTAGCTTGTTGATTCCGGTGTAGTCAAGCAGAAGTGTTGTTATATTATCCGATGCAGGGAGAGTCACTTTTGTCAATGCAATGTGGGAACAGTTGGCTAGTGTTCCTCCATAGTGCGGGTCGGGATGACAGGAACAAGGGTGACAATCCAATGATGTGTTCAGTAGTTGCAGACCACTACAGATAACCAGGAGAAGAGAAAACGAGACTAATCTGCAACGTTCTTGGTTATTCTGAAATTAAATAGTTTCACATTAATCTTCAATACTGTTAAGAACATTCAATTAGTCAACGTACATCATGATTCTTAGCTCATATCAACAATCGGTTAATATAAGTGTTTGGAAACTGACAAAACTTATTTGCAACTTGCATTTCTAATGATTTTACTTATGTCATGTTGTGTATGATTATTTCAGGAAGTCTTATTTCTCATTCCTAAAGTTTCAATATGAGTAGATAGCAGATCCTAATTGCAGATGTTTTTATATGCACCATGGTAATCATCAATTTGCGATTTTAGGTCTTCCAACCTTTAGATAGATAATCTAAATGTTGTAGGCATGGTTATTGCTGTGAGAAACTTATGTCACATTTGCCAAATGTAGCTTCCAAATATTGTTAAATGGACCTGAGGTCTAAGCTATAATTACCAACTTAATTATAACTTTGATTTTATCAAACTAGTTTTTCCGTTTAGATCTGATAATCAAGAGCTCAATTTTTGGTCGACTTATTCATTAACAATTTATTCTATAAATAGAAAGTTAGATCTTTGCATTTTTATTGCTCTTAAAGTGAACTGAGCAAAAACGAAATCGAGACACCTGGCATTTTTGGGTCGGTGATTTGTAGAGAGACTTTTAGAAAATTAAAGGATTCACTTTTTTTATAATGGTCAGAAAGACTTTTAAATTGATTTGATACACCAAAAAAATGAAAATGATGAAATTCATAAGTGTCAAGTTTTCAGTTTTGCTCATCATATCTTGAACTGTAAATATAACTGAAAAAAAGTTCACAAATAAGTTGGCACATGAACAAATATTATACAGAGCTACTCACCATAGCGACTCTTCAGATTTTACCCATGTAATGCACACGTCCTTCGCTTTGTGCTAATGTGACCTGTCGTGTTATCACAACTGCAGATAAACGTTCAGTGATTCTGTTGTTTCGATAAACGGCGAATAAAGGAACTCTGCTCTCAGCTGCGTGTGGCAATTAAACTGAAGTATTTACAAACTCCTTCCTCTGATGATGAGATTAATGCGCTGGAAACTGCACAGAAAGACAGCAATGACATTCACGCCCAGCCTAAGATGAGTGGGAGCAGATCCCACCATATCCCTCATACTGTGACCAATAGCTCTGAATCATAATAACATCTGAGCATGTATCATGAAACGAAATAAATTTTGTGTAAGATACGTTTTGAGTTTGGTAGCTTAATAGAAATAAAGATTCATCCGTGCATGGTAGGGTGGAAAGAGGACACATGAAACTGTCATATGTATAGCAATTCATAACACTCATGTTGACCTATTGTGAATGATTTACAATGATGCAAAAAAACCCAACAAATTCATGAGCATATTGGAATGACAATTACCAAAAGTTCATAAATGTTAACACATTTTCTTTTGAATAGCATATAAAATAATGCATTTGCAATTTCCATGATTCATATATACTGTCAAGGCTGTTACACATTGTCTCTACTAGTGGGAGCCATTGCAGTGGATGTTAAAGCATTCATTTTCATGAGATAAGGAAATTTCAGATGGGGCACTTGTGAACTTATGTAAACGTCTCATTACATTTACATTGAGATCAAGCAAAATTGTAGTTGTGATTTTGTTCTCCTTTTCGAAGCTGTTTGATCAACCTGTCTTACTGTGACATTTAGTTAACTCGATCTCCTAATAAATTCTCTGTGCTGTTAGTTTGGGGAAAGCAATAAGTTCATTAGGAGTTTGGTAGCTTCATAAAAGTTTATATCTTTCCAATCATTGTAGAGTGCAAAGGTACACTGCACATGAATGTATCATAAATTTTCACAAGGTAAGGACATTTCATTAGGGACATATTTCTACTAACTAAATTCAATTTCTTGGATAAAAACTTCTTTGAGGTGCATCGACACGATTTTGATGCAATGCAATAAAACATTAACAATACTAAATTTGTTAACAGGTTTTGTTTGCAATGTATAAAGAAACTCATATTTGTTACCATGGTTTTCTTTGCTCTCACTGCACTGAGTTTCCATGTGTTTTGACACATTTTCAAGGACTTATATGAACTTATTCATAACGTGACATAACTTAAATAACGAGATCATGCAAAATGTAGCAGTGATTTCGTTCTCCTTCCGAAGCTGTTGGAAGAAAAAAACACATATTTTACCAGGAAATACCCCCGTTAGGCCCTTGTGAAATTTAGTCCATGGGCAAAATTATCAGATTCATTCTTAAATTTACGACAACAGTCATTAATTTGGTATATTTTAAAAAAATGATGCTTCTATCTTTTTTCATGTGATATGCTTAATCATTGTTTTGCCTTAACCCTTTTTTAAAAAATAAAATAAGTTACAGCTCAATCACTCACTGAGGTAAGCTTTCTCATAACTTGTAACTTTATGCATTCACTTAAAATAATTATAATTTCTCTTTCGATTCAACGATTTTGTCTTGAAAATAGAAAAGCGTACACAGGAAAAGCAAACAACTTGACAAAAAAATTTTTCAAAGACAATTTTGTCTTAAATATACAATGTAGTAAAGCATACACAGGAATAGCGAATAGCGAACACCTTTTTATTACTCGCCCGAGTAAGATACCGCAGTGTAATATTTTTACGACGATATTAAACTAGTGTAATACCGCTTCACGTATGACGTCATAATATTGTGTGGTTGGACGTAACATTGTTGACACCGCTGTCACAATGGCGGCCTAGGCGCAGAAATGTTTCGTTCATTTCACCTTCGGCATTCATGCCTGCTTACTGAGGTCAAGTAATAAACAGGAAACTACACTTCCTTCAATTTAATACTATTCTTTAATAAACTCTTTAATGATTTGGTATCAAACTCGATTTTGCTCGTTTTATACGCAATCATTAACTCGTTAAATAAAAATAGTTTTAATAGAAGGTCGTTTAGTATCCTCTTAAAAACAGGATTTAACAATAGAACCACTTCCCAAGAAGATTATATTTTATAAAGTCTTGCAAGTATAAAGTATTTGCATTACAAATCTGACTTGTTCTTTCAACAATGAAAAATTGTCAAGAAAAGAATATTTATTAAAAAGTCTGTATCCAAAAAAATAAGAAATGCTTAAAATTTTATATATTGAGAACTGTTGCAAAAGTAAGAGACAAGATATACAGCCTTAATTTATCCTTTATTTGAATATAAGGAGGACTGGTTTTTAACTGTCCATCTGAAGATATGTAAAATACATTGTGGTTTTGTGTTTCAGACACTTAAACCTATCTTCACATAGCTTACTCTGAAGATAGGTAATCAAATTGCTTACTTAGAAGTAGTTAAGTTCTGAAATTACAAGGAAATAAATTTTGAAATATGGTAACCATTTCAGTGCAGTTACAAGACGTTAGAAAGGAAATATGTAGATTGTACGATTAGATACGGCGACCTTACGTACGTACTTCCATCCTCTTGTTGTCTCAACTCAGCAAAGCCAGCATGAAGATAACTTATCTCACGATTCAGACCAGCTACAGTCTGTTCTTATCGCGGCTTCAGTAACGCTAAATGAGGAAATTTAAAATGAACAATAACAAAACTTTAAGTTTCTTAAAGACCTAATCGTCTTCTTATTCTTTCATATTATTTTCACCATTTTCCTACGTAATTTGGGTGCAGATGAATTTTGAGTATATAATGCAAATCAATGGCACATGTTGCACCTAAACGAGCTTGAAGTTTTCTCTATACCTATGCAATATTTTTCATATTTTCGGCCTTTCCTGTGATTTCGGTCAAAAACAGCTAAATGCATATGTTTCAACTCGATTGTGGAGACCCAAACAAGAAACTGACAAGAAATTCATATTATTATCATGTTAACCCGGCTCCTCGTTGATCTTACTCTAATGATTGTATAATCCCAACTAATAAATTTTGGAAATTGACAGAAATTCCAAGTTGGGAGGCCTCTACAAAGAAGTTGGGGAATATTAACAGTCCTTATGTATCTCATCGAAAAAGTAAGATACATTTTATTGATAAGAATATAATATCTTAGCTTCATTATGTTAGTTTTTATATTTCCTCATTATTGAAATGTTTGTATATTTTGTGAGTATTTAATGACAAGGTTAGGACCGAGCTCTTCACTTATGCTAAATATTACAAATTTTGGACACCTTACTCACAACAAAATATTAAACATTGTAAATTTTGAAACATCTTTATATTCTATAGTCAACTATTCTAATTGATACATTGACATTCTGCTTATACAAAATGAACTTATCTTGCATCACTTCCTGTGGTCTAATAGCTGACTGATAGCTAATTAATAAAGTTTAAAAAATTGGTATTGATATATTAAAGAGATAAGTGAATCCTTCTAGTCATTGGCAGTACTCTATACGTTGTTTTGGTAAGTTACAACAAAGATATATCATTTTAGTTTTTAGTTCTCTTCATTGATATGTTGTTATTGGAGACATTGCGTACCGCTGTGACAAAGCTTTGTATCAAATATTCATGGCTGTAACTTTAAGCAGCATTCAAAGGATTATCTACAAACGAAATGCAAATAATAATAATAATATTATGTCCATTTATATAGCGCTAAACTCCACTATAAGGTGCTCATAGCTCATACAAGAGTCATGGATCATTATTACCTTGGTCTAACCCAAGCTGCCGATTAAGCGCTTAAAGGTCATCTCCAACACAATTTACACCATTTACCCAATTAGTACTGATGAGTGAACAGAAGCACATTTTGAATAAAGTGCCCTGCTTAAGGAGACACTACTTTTTTCTCAGCTCGTGTCTCAGTGTGAGGCAGGGAATAACCCTTGAACTCTCAGTTAATGCAGCAAGGATCCAGTAACCCACCCATCCGGTAAGCCACGCCAGATGTTGCTGAACTTCACTGATAGCGGTCAACTGAGCTACGCACAGGACCACGTGCCACCAAATATACTGTATGTTCATAATTTATACTATCAAAGCAAGTGTATTGATAGATCAGATCCAAAACAAACATATGAAATATCATTCATGAGAACCGTCCCAGTATATATATAATCTAACTCAAATCAATTGTCGTCACTATTTCTTCATTGAAGGCTATTCAATAGGAATCTACAATGTAAAAAAGTGACTCTTTAAACAGAGATCAGATGCAGAAAGTTTACAAAGAAGATGCCGATTGTTAGTGGAAATTTAACATTTTAACAGCTTTTAGAATGCCTCTCAAAGACATTCATCATTGCGAAAGAAAATTTACGTAAATCTTTAAATGATATCAAATATTATAATCATTGGTACTATTACTAGACCTGCTTTTGGATTTATCTGCTCCATTTGTCATGCATTGAAATCAGCATCACACTTAGCGCATTTTGTTTTTGTTTGAAGTCATTTAGTGAATTACCTGGGGATCATCAATTATACATGTGAACTGCACACACCTCCTTAAGAATATAAGCATCCAAAAATAGTTATTGATATTCTACTGGAAGAACAGGTTAATGGATGTTGGTTAGCTTTTACTTACGTCTGCATCAGATTTTTATTAATTATTTAAAAAGTGTTTCATTTTAAGTGTTCAATTCAAAACAGAGGGCAATTGGCTCACTACGAAGACTTCGCACAGTTTTCAATATTCACATAGCAAATCATGAATGTTGGTTAGCTTTTACCTACGTCTACATCCTTCACCGAAAGATGAAGTTAGACATGAAAATTCAAATGATACCGAGGCTGATTATTCTTTTCTTCTGTGGTAAGTTTATAATTTCATGTAGCCTTAGCATAATTATTTTTATCAACATTTTTCTGAGACTCACGGTCATTTAAACTGCCGCAGAAGGACCGACCCGAGCAATGCTCACATGCATCGGCCTTGAAAAACAGTTCTTTTCAAGGGTTATAGAAGTGAGAACGGTTGTGTGGACTATCTCCCTTTTCACTTCCTTGAATGATTTGTAATCTCTTTTATTTATTTCGTGTCTAAACAGATATCAAATGTCCAATTTTCTTCTCAGTAATTGTCAACTGACTTGTTGGCTCACACTTTATATCAGTCTCACAAGTTCAGAATCAGTTTTGGTCGAAGTTCAAGTAACACTGTTTTGTCAGGCATCACATTTTTAATACTTATTTAAAAAGTGTTTTATTTTAAGTGTTCAATTCAAAACAGAAGGCAATTGGCTCACTACGAAGACGTCGTCTAGTTTAATGAATGCACAGTTTTCAATATTCACATAGCAAATCATTCCCATGCTCTCTCTATTTGTATCAGTTTTTACGGAGCGTTTCTTGGACATTCTCTTTTATGCAACACAGGTGATCCTACGCTCTCCAATGTCCAACATAAGTGATTCTATACTCTCCAATGTCCAACATAAGTGATCCTACACTCTCCAATGTCCAACATAGGTGATCCTACGCTCTCCATTGTCCAACATAAGTGATCCTACACTCTCCATTGTCCAACATAAGTGATCCTACACTCTCCAATGTCCAACATAAGTGATCCTATACTCTCCATTGTCCAACATAGGTGATCCTAAACTCCGATTGCCAAACATAAGTGATCCTATACTCTCCAATGTCCAACATAAGAGATTCCATGAGAAACATAACACAAGTGATTCCCCCAAACCCTATATGAGTGGGCCTACGCGCTGCTTGCCCTACATAAGTGATCGTACTTTCTCCCTGTCCAACATAAGAGATGCCATACTCTCCCATTGCCGAACAATAGTGATCATACATTCCCCCTACTCTACATAAGTGGTCCTACGCGCCCCGTGCCCTACATACGTGATCGATGTTAGTCTGAGAATGTATTCAAACCTGAGAACTAACCAAAGTGAAATACATAGAGTTCGCAGAAATAAGAACTATTGGTCTCAGTACACTGCATCAAGAACATAGCACTGTGATTTTGACACTGAATTGGTAGGTCTAGGTCAAGTTAAGAAAGGTTAGTTGTCGAGGCCGTGTTCGTAAAAATGAGAGTATTAAAACAACCTTAATTGATCTTTATGGTTCTTAAAAGTTTACAAAAGTGGACAATGTCTAATGTGGCGGCCATGATCAGATAGTTTTTCAAAGAATTCTTCAAAAAAATAAATCACCTTCTAAAGGAATGAGTTTTCAGAAAGAGGTCGTCCTATATATCAGCATGTCTTTAGAATTTGGAATTAATTTATTAACAGAATACAAATTAAAATGATACGAAGCATCAAACACATTGTATTTCAACCATAGAACGTGCTCCGGAACTTAAATTTTACAACAAGTTTTATTAGAAATTCTCGCAATTTTGTAAACAGTGTTTTCACGAAATGATTATTCTATTCAAGATTCCACATTTGCTGGCGATATAAGCATTGCTCGGGGGAAGCCAACAGCCCAAGGTTCGACCTTTGAGGACTTCGAGAGTAGCCAGGCTGTTGATGGTATATATGGAGGGAACCTTCCATTCAATGGGGGTGCACACACCGATTCATTAAACCCCTGGTGGACTGTTGACTTGGGAGATGTTTACCAAATATCTAACGTAGTTATATACAACAGAGATATTCGTCAATGTAAGTATTTATACACAATATATAATGTTTTTATTTTCTATGACAAACAGTTTTTTATTACGTCTTACAAAGACATGTTATTGTTTTCTTCATCAATTTCCAGAGCTGATACGTGTAACATTCAGGACTTAGTGATCAAGAGCAGGTTAAGCTTAAGACAAAATACATGAAAGACAATAAAAGACAGGGAATTAATCACATTACATTTTTGCAATGAATCTTGTTTGCTATATAGACCACACACATAAAGCTGATGGTATTACCACCTGCCATTATCTCCAGTTACAAGCATTAATTTATTTCTCTCGACCAACAATTTTTCTGTTTACGAGGGCTGTAACTAACGCATTCACCAGTCAACAATAGTATCTTTCAATAAATATCATTATATTTTTATACATGTCAAAACATCATATCAAAATGACCTCGCGTAATAATACACCTATCCAACAATGCAAATAGCCTTAGTATGTGTTCGATAATGATTGAGCCTTGCCTTAAGTATATGAGAATCTGAGTTGCAACATCTATTAAAAAAATACAAAAAATACCGTCTTTCGTACCGACTATAGTCATTTTCTATAGTCATTGTCTTTATATGTGCCCAATTGGGCTCCGAATTGTAATTGTCACTAAGAGATATATTCATATTCGTTTCATGTTTTGGCATGGAAAAAATTAAAGCCTGTACACCTTTTGGTCAAAGCTAGTTTATAAATTCTTATAAAATTGTGATCTTTATCGTTTTGATTTGGAATATCATTAATTTAAATTTACTTATTACTCGCCCGTGTAAGATACCGCAGTGTAATATTTACACGTCGATATTAAACTAGTGTAAAACCGCTCCCCGTATGACGTCATAATATTGTGTGGTTGTGACGTCACAATCTTGGCACCGACGTCTCAATGGCGGCTTAATCGCGGAAGTGCTTCGTTCACTACACTTTCGGTAATAATGCTTGATTACTGAGGTCAAGTTATAAACAGAATACTAAACTTCAAAGTAGAGAAAAAAAATGGGGTACTATTTTCGTAAATAGACTAAATGATATAAATGAACTTTGGCTTTCAGATAGCGGCTATATTAGAAAAATGTTAATTCCAGTTGTTTCAAATGCTTTTTGGAAGGATGTTCTAATGGCATATTCCAATTTTCTTAATACGTGCAAAACACAAAACATTTCAGAAATTGAACTTCTTAGTCAGCCCTTGTGGAATAATGATGGAGTTAAAGTAGATGGACACCTTATCATGTACAATTTGTGGTACAAGAAAGGTGTAATATTTATCAATGATCTAATTCACCATGAGGGTAGATTGTTCAATCTCGAGGAATTCAAAAGTATATATAACATAAAAACTAATTTTTAAACTTTTGAAGGTATAAAAAGGGCTGTTTTATCATATATCTCAAAGTTTGGTATAAAAAAAAACTCGAACTATCATCCCAAGTCCCATTTATCCCTTTAACTTATTTCACGTAAATATCAAACTAGGAAATAATATATATGAGAAATTGATTGATTCTAAATATATACAATTACCTTGCTACAGTAAATGGGCACGAATCTTAGATTGTGAATTATCAGAAAAAGATTGGACAGTATTTTAATATGATAGCTCACAAAAGTACTCGCAGTACAGATTTAACATGGCTTCAGTATAGGATTATTCATCATATTCTCCCTACAAATTGTTTCCTATTTCGGATAAAAAAATCTGAGACACCCCTTTGTCGTTTTTGTAATAGAGAACTAGAAACTTTGGAACATCTTTTCTGGTATTGTAATCCGGTACTCAATTTATGGAAAAGATTAGAAAAATGGTTAGAAACCGCCCAAATATATGTAAACTTCACAATTACAATGATAATACTCGGAATCGAAGGGAGAAACAACAATCCCATTAACGCAATTATTCTGCTTGTAAAAGAAATAATTTTCACAAGCGCTCAAAAAATGAATATACCCAACTTTGATTATATACTGGGCCAGATTAAGCAGTACTACGATATAACAAAATGCATTTATTTAGTTTCTGGTGAGAATGATTTATTCGTCAAGTTCTGGTCCTCATTACATACTATACTAAGAATTGATTTATAGAAGTTTAATTTTCAACATTGTCTTTGTCAAAGTAACGATTATTATTATTATGTCTGTAAAGGGCAAAAAGTCACTTAAAACCTGCATATATGTCAGTATAAATGCTATACTGAGAAATTTATTTATAATAGTTAACTTTCAACATTGTCTATATAAGTATAACACTTATTACTATGTCTGTAAATTGCTTAAGACCACTAAAACCCCTGCATGTCTGTCACCAGCACATACAGAGATACATATATGCTGAGAGATTGATGTCAACTTTCAATAATGTAAAAAAAAAAAAAAGAATACTAAACTTCCTTCCATTTAATACTATTTTTATTAAACTCGTTACTGATTTGGTATCAAACTCGCTTTCGCTCGTTTCATACTTAATCATTAACTCGTTTAATAAAAATAGTATTAAATGGAAGGTCGTTTAGTATCCTCTATTTATTACTCGCCCGTGTAAGATACCGCAGTGTAATATTTATACGTCGATATTAAACTAGTGTAATAACGCTCCCTGTATGACGTCATAATATTGTGTGGTTGTGACGTCACAATCATGCTGTCCTCCATGCAGGAAGTTAAGTCGTTTTGAATCTGACTATTTCAGACCGACTTGACAATGTATACGTGGAAGGGTTTGTTAGTGCAGATCCTTACTTCTGTGACACACACAGAAATCTGTGTGGTTTCAACCCCGGTCCTTCTGGTGACGTTGTTAAACTCAATTGTCCCAACAACACTCTTGCAAGATACGTGAGGATAAGAGGGGCCCCTTTTATGACGGTAGTGGAAGTGGAGGTTTTTGGCTACACCGAAAATGGTAAGTATTGTATAATCTTTTGGTTATAAGAGACTTATGATTGAGGTCACTTTTTTTAGAATATTCTTGAAAACTGTTATGCGTGATTCAAATGTATCGTTTAACTTAATTAGTTTATGGAACTAGAGGAGATGGTTTAGCTTATTTTCTCCATAAAGGTTTAAGAATTGGCTATTCTAATCTCGGGACTTATCTGATGAACATGCATATGCATTAGTCGTTTGAATATGTATCTTCAATAAAAGCAAGCTTGATCATCTCAACAAGAAAACATTTAGAAACACAAAAGTCAAACGGGTCAATTTTTTTCATGATACATACCTCTCATGTAAAGAAAAGCTTGCTCAAAAGTGTGAATTTACCAAAAACCATGGCCAAAAATTTTTACATTGTGTTCAGGGACGAAAACGAGCGATTCGTCCAAATGCATTTTCTGCCAAAGCACGTGCAGCATGGGATCATGAAGGTTTACATGCAGACACGTCTGCTTTAGGGGTATAGAAAGCCATATCAGTCGCTGTTCATTCAGATTTTACAACATCGGTACAGCGACATGAAGAATGCAAAGACTGAACAGAGCGCAACGCAACAACGTTATTGGCAGACTGCAAGCTGGAGCGACACAGCGAGGTGTTGCAACACACCATCTCATTGTGGACACGTTTCAACACCGAAACAGCGTCGATGATAGGCCAAGGTCAGCAGACCAAGGGTGACTTCTCGGGCCCAAGATCGGCACATCCGACTGCTCCATCTTCGGGATCGTTCCAGGACAGCAACGTCAACAACAACGCAGATACCAGTCCTGCGTCGAATTTCCGACAAAACGGTACGCAACAGGCTTAGAGAGGCTGGACTTTTTCCACGACGACCGGTTCGACGTCTTGTTTTAACGCAACATCATCTGGCAGAACGTCTCCAGTGGTGTCAGCAGGACAATGCTCGATCACATGTTGCACGTGTTTGTCAAGACATTGCCATGGCCAGCCAGGTCACCAGATTTGTCACCAATTGAGCATCTCTGGGACGAACTGGATCGACGCATGCGCAGGAGGAATCAACCACCCCAAACACTTCCAGGACTTTTTGCAGCACCTCAGCACGAATGGCAGAAAAATCCACAGGCTGTGATTGACAACTTGAATGCATCCAGGGGTCGTCGGTGCCAAGCAATAAACAATGCCAATAGTGGCCATACCAGATACTGACATTTGTGCACCCCTGTGTTGTTGAAACATTTGTGCACCTGGGCCTCCTTTCACAAAGCAACCTTAACTAAGGTTAACCTTAACTCCCATACTTTAACATTGCACTAAGGTTACCTCAAGGACTTACGATCACCTTAGGGCTTTGTGAAAGGAGGCCCAGTGCATTTTAAGATCATGCTTATTCTGAATAAAATTTGCTGAACAGAGATCTTCAAACAGCGTTTGAGTTTTCATTTCAATGTTTAACTTGCATCTGTGATCTTTATGTTCAACTTTGAAATTTAGTGTCAAGTTTATTCTTTTTTTTTTTAAAGGATTTATCTGTTGTGCTTTTTTGCGAGATATCATTTTGTTGTTTTAAGGATAAACGTCTCTCTATGTTTAGTTTAAAGATTGTAGGCCAGGGATATGATCTCACAATACAAATACAACTTCAACTACGATCGGAGGATTAATTTCATCCGATTACTGTCATGCACCCGAATCTTTGAATCTTTGAATCTTTGAAAATATATTTCGTCTTTAAAACACGCTAGACAATGCAAATCACACAGACTGTGTTGGAATCGGCGCATTGTTGTCCTTTAAGCATGAAATTACTTTCCTCTTAACATCTGATAAATAACCCAGTCTACTCCATGTTAACACCATTCTGATATGTAAACTACTTCTATCCTGATCGTCTTTGTTAGTTTATTTGTAAATGTGCGATTATCCCACATGATTGTTATAATTCTTTAAATTATTCTAGATTGTCAAGATCTAAACCAAGCATGGACACAACGTTCTGGCTTAAGACTAACGAAGACACTGATTGATCTGGGTGCAGCTCTTAAAGCGAGTGACTGCCTCGTCTTCTGTCTGCGTCGTGGACTGTGCACCGTCTTCAACTACAACGTCCTGAACGGCTCCTGTGTCAGCCCCACACACCCCGTCACAGACGAAGATCTTGTGACAGATGGCGAATGGAATGTGTATCACACCTGTTGAGAAAACGTTCTCCATTTATGTCAATTAAAATGTTCGACATGACGTCATTCACAATGGACATTACGAATATAATGGTAAATTTTGTCATTGGTGATAAAAATCGAAAATAAATGTTTCCAATTGCTGTATTGTATGTATTTTCATCAAGAGAAGTAGATTATAATGAACATACAATATTGGTTCTGCTACATTAACCCATTTCCTAAGTTCTAATCCCTTACGCTTAAAAGAACATAACTTATTTAGATGGTTCAACATACACATATTGATTGGTGCCGTCTTCTGCGCCTCGAGGATATCAGGGCTATGTAACACATACATTGCAAAATAGGCGATGCATAACATTTTGAAAAAAACCCGATGAGCATGCACGTATCTTTGATCTTGATAGACAATGCAAACAACCTGGCAAAGCATCCTGAACCTATACTGCAATAACGTCACAACTAAGCCGTGGATGTTATTTGTTGTTGTTTAAACATAGTTTATTCAATTTAACATACAGTAAATTCTTTAATTGATAAAATACAATATTTGGTCTCATTAGTTTTTGTTGTTTTGGTGATAAATTCAACATATTTTAGTATAACTTGAAAATGAAATTGCTGATTTTTATCGAAATTCAAAATAAGAGATCTATCAATTTCTTTCTTAATTCAATTTGTTTATCTGAGGTGGCCAATGAATCATCAACAAGGAGAGTTGCAAGGCCGTAAGTACATTCAATTGTTGAATAAGCGTACAGATTGATTGTTGACTTCCGACCACTTAACAGAGTCAATCCTTATAGAAATTGTGTGTTGTTAACTACTTTCCCTAATGGATATGTATGCTTGCGAAAAGAAGTAACTGTGGTAGATTTAATGTGTCTCAATTTCAGTACATATGAATATTTTAAGTATCTATACAATTATTTCTGTTTCAGAATATAGACCAATCTAAAACATCTGAAAAGTGAACAGGGTGAATTTTGTATATTTTGCACTTTTGTAGATTGTTTATTTTGAAAAGAATAACTAAAGGTATTTCTAAACAATCATATGCATATATATATATATGCATAGGTGTCATGAAATAATTATTTCAATGAAGATTGGAGATTTCAACAAAAGTGATTGTAAATTTACGTTTTCCAACTACTCATTTAAAGACGAATTCATTCTTCGAAATTGTGTGTTTGAATAAATGTTCATAGCATATGGATTAGTAATATTTTCTTTAAAATGTTTTTATAGGAGGAATGCATGCTTTTTCAAAGATCGGCATACACTGTGAACCACCATAAATTCACGCTTACATTTTACCTTGTAGGTATTTTAACTTTCCATGAATGTTTTTTGTCTTTATTGCAATAAATATCTTATGGTACTTAATGTGTTTGTTCATTGTACAACATAAATAACACACAATAAACACTACATGAAAACCAAGTTGAAACTTATATAAAGCTAAGGACCTTGGAATCCAAGTTGAAAACTACAATATACAAAGATATGGAAACCAGTTTGAAACCTACGATAAACTTACAAAACACAGAACCCGATTTGAAACAAATCTACAATATATAAGGATATGGAAACCAGTTTGAAACCTACAATAAACCTGAATATGGAAACCAGGTTGAAACATACAATAAACTGACAACAAGGAACCCAAGTGGAAATCTACAGTAAACTAAAACCATGGAAACCAAGTAAATCCTACTTGGAGGAGTGTGTACAGAACGGTGATAGATATACCATCCGGATCTGGGGCAAAAGTAGGTTTATGTTTTCATGGAAACCAACATGAAACTATAGAAACCTATCTGGATTCCAAGTGGAAATACTGGTTTCCATGTCGTTTCGTGGTGGTTTCAGTGATCCGGAAACCAAACTTTCAGTAAATGATACCCTTTGGGGAATTTTTAAAACTATCTCATGATTTAAGTGGTCTTATGCACTCATCTGTGGAAGTTCCTTAGACTTATTTACATACTTTATTGATGATTTGAAGGCATTTCAGCAGTTTAAGGAAACAGTAGATGGTTGAATAAAAGTTCACGTCATCAATCTTCACTAAAGTCATTTGTGTCTATTGTAAAACTTAAAGAGCATCAATAAAAGGCAGTCGCGTTGCAAGGCTGCAGTGCTTAAACAGAAGGAATCCTTGTAAATGGAGAGAGGAAAGCTGAAGTTGAAAGGAGAGAAGTTAGCCTTGCATACTAAATGGCTATATATGATGCAAGAAGTAGATTTCGAGATTGACATAGCTTAATCCTCTAGTGGCTTTAATGTTGCTGATGGAAGGAGGAGACTATTGGAAAAGTTTCACAACCTCCGTCCATGTCAGGTGATACTAGTAAGAAAGGGGGCGGGATAGAGCGGTTGTTAGCAATAATACTAGCAGCCGCAATATAGGTGAAATAAACTTGAAAGCGGCTTTAAACACCAACTCACCTCACCTCACCTTCAATCCGTTTACAGTTAAGAGAGGAAGGAGGAATGCCAAACGTAATGGTGTAGTTTTTATCTGTTTTGCATCAAGAGCCATTCATCTTGAAGTTGAATCTCATCTCGACATTTCATTTTGCATTTACTCAATTCGTATTGATTTTTTGCAAGATAAATGATCGTTCCATCAACAAATTTTCTGCCAACGGAACCAACTTGTTTTGCAAGCACGCGAGAGATGAAAGAAGTAATAGAATCTTGGAATCCTCAGGAAATGTTAGAGACAAGAATATCATGGGAGTTTAACCCGCCAATGGCTTTTCACTTCGAAGTAGCTGGGTAAGAATGATAAAAACTACCAGGGATCACATGTACACTCTTTTGTGATTACAAATCATCAAGATGGGTGATGAAGGAATCTATTATAGCCCCATCACTGGACTCAATACCTTATCGTGGTGTGGTGGTTTGCGTGTTTCAGAGACCCGTGAGCTATGCCAGCCGCAGCTTACATGCTCCTGGTAGGGACACCCAAGCTGAACAGGTCGAAGGGTAGAAGCCAGACCAAATTTGAGTCGTTCTAAAACCTGCTTTCTATCTCTCACTATGCCTTTCTTTCCGTCTTTTCCCTCATCCTATCGATTTCTCCTGGTCAATCCACTCTCTTTTGGATGCTTGTCATCCATGTGTTTAATAACTGAAACATTGTTCAAAGCACGTTAAACCCTAAATCACTCACTCACTCACTCAAGTGACATTCATGTTTTGACTCCTTTGACGCCAAATCTCTGCTTAGAAGTGAAGAATGACTGCCTCCAGGTCTGTATGTAGAAAACGACTGCTAAACACGTCGTCACTGGAGACAGACTATCTTGAGAATATTTTCTCCCAAGAATACTTGACGTCCTTACAAGAGCGTCAGAAAGGGTCAAGTCTCTATCTAAATGTGATGTCAGTTGTGTTGAGTTAGTTCAGGCCAATCTCCCAAGAAATGCATGGAGTCTTGAACGAGTTGCCAAGTTGCCTACAAACAAAAAGGTGTTTGTGAGAACAGTTGGGCTTAAAAATGCAACTTCTACTGTTGACAAGACCCATTGACAGGATATGTGTCATCCTCGAGGAATTGAATTGGACCTTGAATTGGTAGGACTAATGGCTAATGATGAGTTTTGTAGTGCTGACTAGTTTGGAAGAGGTTTCCATATTTCGTTTTTGATAAGTTTATGGGTTTCAAAGAAGGTTTGTCACAGAAAGTAGAATATCAGTTTTGTTTCCACAACGAAAGAGTCGGAATGTAAGGATTTTGACAGTCAAGTAACATTTATAGTTGTGTTGTTTGTGCATAGCGCACGTGAGCCCAGTCAGGGGCAGTTTAGTCCAGATGGTTGTCATATAATATCAAGTTGAGTTCATTTAGGGACAAGGTCGGTGTTTACAGGTGTAGTTCAAGTCAAGTTCTTCATTTTCAAGTTTCGTTCAAGTTTAGAGAGCGCATAAGAGGTGAGGTGAGGTGAGGTGGTGTTTAACGCCGCTTTCAAGATTATTTCACTTATATCGCGGCTGAGAGTATTATTGCAGGGAGAAAGCCCGCAACACCATTGTGGCTATGCATTGCGGTGAAACCTGCTAGCAGGTCTTGTACTTTTAAGGTGTTTTTGCTATTTTCACTTTTCATGTTCACACTTGTCTACGACTTTCAGTAAAATTAAAGGGTGTTCATGTTACTTTTTTCTCCAATTTTGAACGGAAATTGTTAATTCTAAAACTTCCGATATATTGGATATTTTCAGAACACTGTACAGGTACGAAACGGAGTGTCTCTGTATTGCAATATACCGTTATACCGATAATACCGCGTACCCTTAGAAAGTAATGTTAAATGTTACGTTTGTTTTAGTCATATAAAATGTATTGGATTGATCATGGATCAAATTTTTTTAGTACCATAATCACTACGAAAGCAGAGATATTTAATGTATCTACTGTATTCGATTGTATTAATAGACAATATTTTTGTGCATATATATTTGTTCCGGAAAAGGATTCGTTTTGCAAATAAAATGTTGAAATCATTTATCGAGCGTTTTAAAAAGTAGACCATATCTTGTAATCAAGGTTTTAAATCCAATTTTGTGTGTAATCTTATTAATTTCTATTAGAGAGTATATATGGCCATTTTATGGGCCTGTCAGAATCATGCGAACATCAATTTTACCACATGATTGAAAAGACATTTTCAACATTGAGAGGTAACACTGTGGTAGTCGCTTTTAAAGAAGGTAAACCTCTCCGTACTTTCTATAGTGACATGTAACATATAAATTATATAACGTTGCAGTAAAAATTAACCTACAATACATGAAACATATAATATAATGTTGCAGCTAGTATGGACCTGCAATACATGTAACATATAATATAATGTTGCAGTTAGTATGGACCTACAATACATGTAACATATAATATAATGTTGCAGTTAGTATGGACCTACAATACATGTAACATATAATATAATGTTGCAGTAAGTAAGGACCTACAATACATGTAACATATAAAATAATGTTGCAGCTAGTATGGACCTACAATACATGTAACATATAATATAATGTTGCAGCTAGTATGGACCTACAATACATGTAACATATGATATAATGTTGCAGCTAGTATGGACCTGCAATACATGTAACATATAATATAATGTTGCAGCTAGTATGGACCTACAATACATGTAACATATAATATAATGTTGCAGCTAGTATGGACCTACAATACATGTAACATATAATATAATGTTGCAGCTAGTATGGACCTACAATACATGTAACATATAATATAATGTTGCAGTAAGTAAGGACCTACAATACATGTAACATATAAAATAATGTTGCAGCTAGTATGGACCTACAATACATGTAACATATAATATAATGTTGCAGTAAGTAAGGACCTACAATACATGTAACATATAAAATAATGTTGCAGCTAGTATGGACCTACAATACATGTAACATATAATATAATGTTGCAGTTAGTATGGACCTACAATACATGTAACATATAATATAATGTTGCAGCTAGTATGGACCTACAATATATGTAACATATAATATAATGTTGCAGCTAGTATGGACCTACAATACATGTAACATATAATATAATGTTGCAGTAAGTAAGGATCTACAATACATGTAACATATAAAATAATGTTCCAGCTAGAAAGGACCTACAATACATGTAACATATAATATAATGTTGCAGCTAGTATGGAACTACAATACATGTAACATATAATATAATGTTGCACCTAGTATGGACCTGCAATACATGTAACATATAATATAATGTTGCAGTTAGTATGGACCTACAATACATGTAACATATAAAATAATGTTGCAGCTAGTATGGACCTACAATACATGTAACATATAATATAATGTTGCAGCTAGTATGGACCTACAATACATGTAACATATAATATAATGTTGCAGTAAGTAAGGACCTACAATACATGTAACATATAATATAATGTTGCAGCTAGTATGGACCTACAATACATGTAACATATAAAATAATATTGCAGCTAGTATGGACCTGCAATACATGTAACATATAATATAATGTTGCAGCTAGTATGGACCTACAATACATGTCACATATAAAATAATGTTGCAGCTAGTATGGACCTACAATACATGTCACATATAATATAATGTTGCAGCTAGTATAGACCTACAATACATGTAACATATAATATAATGTTGCAGCTAGTATGGACCTACAATACATGTAACATATAAAATAATGTTGCAGTAAGTATGGACCTGCAATACATGTAACATATAATATAATGTTGCAGCTAGTATGGACCTACAATACATGTAACATATAATATAATGTTGCAGTAAGTAAGGACCTACAATACATGTAACATATAATATAATGTTGCAGCTAGTATGGACCTGCAATACATGTAACAAATAATATAATGTTGCAGCTAGTATGGACCTACAATACATGTAACATATAAAATAATGTTGCAGTTAGTATGGACCTACAATACATGTCACATATAATATAATGTTGCAGCTAGTATGGACCTGCAATACATTTAACATATAAAATAATGTTGCAGCTAGTAAGGACCTACAATACATGTAACATATAAAATAATGTTGCAGTAAGTATGGACCTACAATACATATAACATATAAAATAATGTTGCAGCTAGTATAAACCTACAATACATGTAACATATAAAATAATATTGCAGCTAGTATGGACCTGCAATACATGTAACATATAATATAATGTTGCAGCTAGTATGGACCTACAATACATGTCACATATAATATAATATTGCAGTTAGTATGGACCTACAATACATTTAACATATAATATAGTGTTGCAGTAAGTATGGACCTGCAATACATGTAACATATAATATAATGTTGCAGTAAGTATGGACCTACAATACATGTCACATATAATATAATATTGCAGTTAGTATGGACCTGCAATACATATAACATATAATATAATGTTGCAGCTAGTATGGACCTGCAATACATGTAACATATAATATAATGTTGCAGTAAGTATGGACCTACAATACATGTAACATATGAAATAATGTTGCAGCTAGTATGGACCTACAATACATGTAACATATAGTATAATGTTGCAGTAAGTATGGACCTGCAATACATGTAACATATAATATAATGTTGCAGTAAGTATGGACCTACAATACATGTAACATATAAAATAATATTGCAGCTAGTATGGACCTGCAATACATGTAACATATAATATAATGTTGCAGCTAGTATGGACCTGCAATACATGTAACATATAATATAATGTTGCAGTAAGTATGGACCTACAATACATGTAACATATAATATAATGTTGCAGCTAGTATGGACCTACAATACATGTCACATATAAAATAATGTTGCAGCTAGTATGGACCTACAATACATGTAACATATAAAATAATGTTGCAGCTAGTATGGACCTACAATACATGTCACATTTAATATAATATTGCAGTTAGTATGGACCTACAATACATTTAACATATAATATAATGTTGCAGTAAGTATGGACCTGCAATACATGTAACATATAATATAATGTTGCAGTAAGTATGGACCTACAATACATGTCTTATATAATATAATATTGCCGTTAGTATGGACCTGCAATACATATAACATATAATATAATGTTGCAGCTAGTATGGACCTTCAATACATGTAACATATAATATAATGTTGCAGTAAGTAAGGACCTGCAATACATGTAACATATAATATAATGTTGCAGTAAGTATGGACCTACAATACATGTCACATATAATATAATATTGCAGTTAGTATGGACCTGCAATACATATAACATATAATATAATGTTGCAGCTAGTATGGACCTGCAATACATGTCACATATAATATAATGTTGCAGTAAGTATGGACCTACAATACATGTCACATATAATATAATATTGCAGTTAGTATGGACCTGCAATACATATAACATATAATATAATGTTGCAGTAAGTAAGGACCTGCAATACATGTCACATATAATATAATATTGCAGTTAGTATGGACCTGCAATACATATAACATATAAAATAATGTTGCAGCTAGTATGGACTTGCAATACATGTAACATATAATATAATGTTGCAGCTAGTATGGACCTACAATACATGTCACATATAATATAATATTGCAGTTAGTATGGACCTACAATACATTTAACATATAAAATAATGTTGCAGCTAGTATGGACCTACAATACATGTAACATATAATATAATGTTGCAGTAAGTATGGACCTGCAATACATGTAACATATAATATAATGTTGCAGCTAGTATGGACCTACAATACATGTCACATATAATATAATGTTGCAGCTAGTATGGACCTACAATACATGTAACATATAAAATAATGTTGCAGCTAGTATGGACCTACAATACATGTAACATATAATATAATGTTGCAGTAAGTATGGACCTGCAATACATGTAACATATAATATAATGTTGCAGTAAGTATGGACCTACAATACATGTCACATATAAAATAATATTGCAGTTAGTATGGACCTACAATACATGTCACATATAATATAATGTTGCAGCTAGTATGGACCTACAATACATGTCACATATAAAATAATATTGCACTTAGTATGGACCTACAATACATGTAACATATAATATAATGTTGCAGTAAGTATGGACCTACAATACATGTAACATATAATATAATGTTGCAGTTAGTATGGACCTGCAATACATGTAACATATAAAATAATGTTGCAGCTAGTATGGACCTACAATACATGTAACATATAATATAATGTTGCAGCTAGTATGGACCTACAATACATGTAACATATAATATAATGTTGCAGCTAGTATGGACCTACAATACATGTAACATATAAAATAATGTTGCAGCTAGTATGGACCTACAATACATGTAACATATAAAATAATGTTGCAGTAAGTAAAGACCTGCAATACATGTAACATATAATATAATATTGCAGTTAGTATGGACCTACAATACATGTAACATATAATATAATGTTGCAGTAAGTATGGACCTGCAATACATGTAACATATAATATAATGTTGCAGTAAGTATGGACCTACAATACATGTCACATATAAAATAATATTGCAGTTAGTATGGACCTACAATACATGTAACATATAAAATAATGTTGCAGCTAGTATGGACCTGCAATACATGTAACATATAATATAATGTTGCAGTAAGTTTGGACCTGCAATACATGTAACATATAATATAATGTTGCAGTAAGTATGGACCTACAATACATGTCACATATAAAATAATATTGCAGTTAGTATGGACCTACAATACATTTAACATATAAAATAATGTTGCAGCTAGTATGGACCTACAATACATGTAACATATAATATAATGTTGCAGTAAGTATGGACCTGCAATACATGTAACATATAATATAATGTTGCAGCTAGTATGGACCTACAATACATGTCACATATAATATAATGTTGCAGCTAGTATGGACCTACAATACATGTAACATATAAAATAATGTTGCAGCTAGTATGGACCTACAATACATGTAACATATAATATAATGTTGCAGTAAGTATGGACCTGCAATACATGTAACATATAATATAATGTTGCAGTAAGTATGGACCTACAATACATGTCACATATAAAATAATATTGCAGTTAGTATGGACCTACAATACATGTCACATATAATATAATGTTGCAGCTAGTATGGACCTACAATACATGTCACATATAAAATAATATTGCACTTAGTATGGACCTACAATACATGTAACATATAATATAATGTTGCAGTAAGTATGGACCTACAATACATGTAACATATAATATAATGTTGCAGTTAGTATGGACCTGCAATACATGTAACATATAAAATAATGTTGCAGTTAGTATGGACCTACAATACATGTAACATATAATATAATGTTGCAGCTGGTATGGACCTACAATACATGTAACATATAATATAATGTTGCAGCTAGTATGGACCTACAATACATATAACATATAAAATAATGTTGCAGCTAGTATGGACCTACAATACATGTAACATATAAAATAATGTTGCAGTAAGTAAAGACCTGCAATACATGTAACATATAATATAATATTGCAGTTAGTATGGACCTACAATACATGTATCATATAATATAATGTTGCAGTAAGTATGGACCTACAATACATGTAACATATAATATAATGTTGCAGTTAGTATGGACCTGCAATACATGTAACATATAAAATAATGTTGCAGCTAGTATGGACCTACAATACATGTAACATATAATATAATGTTGCAGCTAGTATGGACCTACAATACATGTAACATATAATATAATGTTGCAGCTAGTATGGACCTACAATACATGTAACATATAAAATAATGTTGCAGCTAGTATGGACCTACAATACATGTAACATATACAATAATGTTGCAGTAAGTAAAGACCTGCAATACATGTAACATATAATATAATATTGCAGTTAGTATGGACCTACAATACATGTAACATATAATATAATGTTGCAGTAAGTATGGACTTGCAATACGTGTCACATATAATATAATGTTGCAGCTAGTATGGACCTACAATACATGTCACATATAATATAATATTGCAGTTAGTATGGACCTACAATACATTTAACATATAAAATAATGTTGCAGCTAGTATGGACCTACAATACATGTAACATATAATATAATGTTGCAGTAAGTATGGACCTGCAATACATGTAACATATAATATAATGTTGCAGCTAGTATGGACCTACAATACATGTCACATATAATATAATGTTGCAGCTAGTATGGACCTACAATACATGTAACATATAAAATAATGTTGCAGCTAGTATGGACCTACAATACATGTAACATATAATATAATGTTGCAGTAAGTATGGACCTGCAATACATGTAACATATAATATAATGTTGCAGTAAGTATGGACCTACAATACATGTCACATATAAAATAATATTGCAGTTAGTATGGACCTACAATACATGTCACATATAATATAATGTTGCAGCTAGTATGGACCTACAATACATGTAACATATAAAATAATGTTGCAGCTAGTATGGACCTACAATACATGTAACATATAATATAATGTTGCAGTAAGTATGGACCTGCAATACATGTAACATATAATATAATGTTGCAGTAAGTATGGACCTACAATACATGTCACATATAAAATAATATTGCAGTTAGTTTGGACCTACAATACATGTCACATATAATATAATGTTGCAGCTAGTATGGACCTACAATACATGTCACATATAAAATAATATTGCACTTAGTATGGACCTACAATACATGTAACATATAATATAATGTTGCAGTAAGTATGGACCTACAATACATGTAACATATAATATAATGTTGCAGCTAGTATGGACCTACAATACATGTAACATATAAAATAATGTTGCAGCTAGTATGGACCTACAATACATGTAACATATAAAATAATGTTGCAGTAAGTAAAGACCTGCAATACATGTAACATATAATATAATATTGCAGTTAGTATGGACCTACAATACATGTAACATATAATATAATGTTGCAGTAAGTATGGACCTGCAATACATGTAACATATAATATAATGTTGCAGTAAGTATAGACCTACAATACATGTCACATATAAAATAATATTGCAGTTAGTATGGACCTACAATACATGTAACATATAAAATAATGTTGCAGCTAGTATGGACCTGCAATACATGTAACATATAATATAATGTTGCAGTAAGTTTGGACCTGCAATACATGTAACATATAATATAATGTTGCAGTAAGTATGGACCTACAATACATGTCACATATAAAATAATATTGCAGTTAGTATGGACCTACAATACATTTAACATATAAAATAATGTTGCAGCTAGTATGGACCTACAATACATGTAACATATAATATAATGTTGCAGTAAGTATGGACCTGCAATACATGTAACATATAATATAATGTTGCAGCTAGTATGGACCTACAATACATGTCACATATAATATAATGTTGCAGCTAGTATGGACCTACAATACATGTAACATATAAAATAATGTTGCAGCTAGTATGGACCTACAATACATGTAACATATAACATAATGTTGCAGTAAGTATGGACCTGCAATACATGTAACATATAATATAATGTTGCAGTAAGTATGGACCTACAATACATGTCACATATAAAATAATATTGCAGTTAGTATGGACTTACAATACATGTCACATATAATATAATGTTGCAGCTAGTATGGACCTACAATACATGTCACATATAAAATAATATTGCACTTAGTATGGACCTACAATACATGTAACATATAATATAATGTTGCAGTAAGTATGGACCTACAATACATGTAACATATAAAATAATGTTGCAGTAAGTAAAGACCTGCAATACATGTAACATATAATATAATATTGCAGTTAGTATGGACCTACAATACATGTAACATATAATATAATGTTGCAGTAAGTATGGACCTACAATACATGTAACATATAATATAATGTTGCAGTTAGTATGGACCTGCAATACATGTAACATATAAAATAATGTTGCAGCTAGTATGGACCTACAATACATGTAACATATAATATAATGTTGCAGCTAGTATGGACCTACAATACATGTAACATATAATATAATGTTGCAGCTAGTATGGACCTACAATACATGTCACATATAAAATAATATTGCAGCTAGTATGGACCTACAATACATGTAACATATACAATAATGTTGCAGTAAGTAAAGACCTGCAATACATGTAACATATAATATAATATTGCAGTTAGTATGGACCTACAATACATGTAACATATAATATAATGTTGCAGTAAGTATGGACTTGCAATACGTGTCACATATAATATAATGTTGCAGCTAGTATGGACCTACAATACATGTCACATATAATATAATATTGCAGTTAGTATGGACCTACAATACATTTAACATATAAAATAATGTTGCAGCTAGTATGGACCTACAATACATGTAACATATAATATAATGTTGCAGTAAGTATGGACCTGCAATACATGTAACATATAATATAATGTTGCAGTAAGTATGGACCTACAATACATGTCACATATAAAATAATATTGCAGTTAGTATGGACCTACAATACATGTCACAAATAATATAATGTTGCAGCTAGTATGGACCTACAATACATGTAACATATAATATAATGTTGCAGCTAGTATGGACCTACAATACATGTAACATATAAAATAATGTTGCAGCTAGTATGGACCTACAATACATGTAACATATACAATAATGTTGCAGTAAGTAAAGACCTGCAATACATGTAACATATAATATAATATTGCAGTTAGTATGGACCTACAATACATGTAACATATAATATAATGTTGCAGTAAGTATGGACTTGCAATACGTGTCACATATAATATAATGTTGCAGCTAGTATGGACCTACAATACATGTCACATATAATATAATATTGCAGTTAGTATGGACCTACAATACATTTAACATATAAAATAATGTTGCAGCTAGTATGGACCTACAATACATGTAACATATAATATAATGTTGCAGTAAGTATGGACCTGCAATACATGTAACATATAATATAATGTTGCAGCTAGTATGGACCTACAATACATGTCACATATAATATAATGTTGCAGCTAGTATGGACCTACAATACATGTAACATATAAAATAATGTTGCAGCTAGTATGGACCTACAATACATGTAACATATAATATAATGTTGCAGTAAGTATGGACCTGCAATACATGTAACATATAATATAATGTTGCAGTAAGTATGGACCTACAATACATGTCACATATAAAATAATATTGCAGTTAGTATGGACCTACAATACATGTCACATATAATATAATGTTGCAGCTAGTATGGACCTACAATACATGTAACATATAAAATAATGTTGCAGCTAGTATGGACCTACAATACATGTAACATATAATATAATGTTGCAGTAAGTATGGACCTGCAATACATGTAACATATAATATAATGTTGCAGTAAGTATGGACCTACAATACATGTCACATATAAAATAATATTGCAGTTAGTTTGGACCTACAATACATGTCACATATAATATAATGTTGCAGCTAGTATGGACCTACAATACATGTCACATATAAAATAATATTGCACTTAGTATGGACCTACAATACATGTAACATATAATATAATGTTGCAGTAAGTATGGACCTACAATACATGTAACATATAATATAATGTTGCAGTTAGTATGGACCTGCAATACATGTAACATATAAAATAATGTTGCAGTTAGTATGGACATACAATACATGTAACATATAATATAATGTTGCAGCTAGTATGGACCTACAATACATGTAACATATAATATAATGTTGCAGCTAGTATGGACCTACAATACATGTAACATATAAAATAATGTTGCAGCTAGTATGGACCTACAATACATGTAACATATAAAATAATGTTGCAGTAAGTAAAGACCTGCAATACATGTAACATATAATATAATATTGCAGTTAGTATGGACCTACAATACATGTAACATATAATATAATGTTGCAGTAAGTATGGACCTGCAATACATGTAACATATAATATAATGTTGCAGTAAGTATGGACCTACAATACATGTCACATATAAAATAATATTGCAGTTAGTATGGACCTACAATACATGTAACATATAAAATAATGTTGCAGCTAGTATGGACCTGCAATACATGTAACATATAATATAATGTTGCAGTAAATTTGAACCTGCAATACATGTAACATATAATATAATGTTGCAGTAAGTATGGACCTACAATACATGTCACATATAAAATAATATTGCAGTTAGTATGGACCTACAATACATGTAACATATAATATAATGTTGCAGCTAGTATGGACCTACAATACATGTAACATATAATATAATGTTGCAGCTAGTATGGACCTACAATACATGTAACATATAATATAATGTTGCAGTAAGTATTGACTTGCAATACATGTCACATATAATATAATGTTGCAGCTAGTATGGACCTACAATACATGTAACATATAATATAATGTTGCAGCTAGTATGGACCTACAATACATGTAACATATAATATAATGTTGCAGCTAGTATGGACCTTCAATACATGTAACATATAAAATAATGTTGCAGCTAGTATGGACCTACAATACATGTCACATATAATATTATTTTGCATTTAGTATGGACCTACAATACATTTAACATATAATATAATGTTGCAGCTAGTATGGACCTGTAATACATGTAACATATAATATAATGTTGCAGTAAGTATGGACCTACAATACATGTCACATATAAAATAATATTGCAGTTAGTATGGACCTACAATACATGTAACATATAATATAATGTTGCAGCTAGTATGGACCTACAATACATGTAACATATAATATAATGTTGCAGCTAGTATGGACCTACAATACATGTAACATATAATATAATGTTGCAGTAAGTATGGACTTGCAATACATGTCACATATAATATAATGTTGCAGTTAGTATGGACCTACAATACATGAAACATATAATATAATGTTGCAGCTAGTATGGACCTACAATACATGTAACATATAAAATAATGTTGCAGCTAGTATGGACCTACAATACATGTAACATATAATATAATGTTGCAGTAAGTATGGACTTGCAATACGTGTCACATATAATATAATGTTGCAGTTAGTATGGACCTACAATACATGTAACATATAATATAATGTTGCAGCTAGTATGGACCTACAATACATGTAACATATAATATAATGTTGCAGCTAGTATGGACCTACAATACATGTAACATATAATATAATGTTGCAGTAAGTATGGACTTGCAATACATGTCACATATAATATAATGTTGCAGCTAGTATGGACCTACAATACATGTAACATATATCATAATGTTGCAGTAAGTATGGACTTGCAATACGTGTCACATATAATATAATGTTGCAGTTAGTATCGACCTGCAATACATGTAACATATAATATAATGTTGCAGTTAGTATGGACCTACAATACATGTCACATATAAAATAATGTTGCAGCTAGTATGGACCTACAATACATGTAACATATAAAATAATGTTGCAGCTAGTATGGACCTACAATACATGTCACATATAATATAATATTGCAGTTAGTATGGACCTACAATACATGTAACATATAATATAATGTTGCAGCTAGTATGGACCTACAATACATGTAACATATAATATAATGTTGCAGCTAGTATGGACCTACAATACATGTAACATATAAAATAATGTTGCAGTAAGTAAGGACCTGCAATACATGTCACATATAATATAATGTTGCAGCTAGTATGGACCTACAATACATGTAACATATAATATAATGTTGCAGTAAGTATGGACCTACAATACATGTCACATATAAAATAATATTGCAGTAAGTATGGACCTGCAATACATGTAACGTATACATATTGATATCCAATTAAGAAACGTAAACAATGAATTAGTAAAATTTATGTGAATCCTACCATCTCTTTATACCTTTTGATATTTAGCATTATTTTTAAGTACGTCAAACATTCGTATGATTAGGTACACTTGTCATGTAAATATGCAAACGAATTTTACTCTTATTTTTTTACTTTTTATGACAGGTTTTTCAACATTATCTTCAATTCTGTCATCCATTCACATGATTTGAGTTGATATATGTATATAGATAAGAATACTATAATTATCATATAAATAAGCAAACGTAATTCATGAATAAGACATTTTAATTTGAATTATACTCTTTCTTTATTACTTTTTATTATATTTTTATTTAGCATTATCTTAATGTAGTTTTGCAAAGATTTGTATCTTTAATGCTGTCTTTTCCTGACAAATCGTTTTCATTTAAACAGAATGTGAAAAACAAGAGCATAATTACCTTTACAGGACAAAATATGAATATAAGTTCCATGGGTTTGGAGACCCAGTTAATGTTTCTATAGATGGCTAAAACATAAAGATGAAGTAGCTTCATATTATTAGACAATCTATGACAATTTTTCGTTGTAATCATTTAGTAGTAGCAATTGAAACATTCCTGGTTGTGTCGAGTGTATTCCTGTGGCAATGACGCACACTTTTCAGCTTTTCATTGTTTTTCTAATGGAAAATGTCTCACGGGTATTATGTCAGAAAGAAATTCAACCATATGGCCCAAAAATGTGCTATTTACTCTGTCAAATCAACCATTGTTCAGAATACATTTTTGATGATCTGCAGTTACGATGTTGCCTTATCAGTACCACTCCTAAGCTATGTCTTGACACATCAACTGGTATCAACATGGAAGCTGAAGATACTGCAAAGATAAAGACAGTTACATCAAGTCAACAAGGTAAACGCTTGTCACTTTTCTAAAGGGAATCCCTGAATTTCTCATGCGAAAACTTGTCACAGACGATGATTTTTAAGGGAAAGTTAAACAACATGATGCAAAATTTCTTTTTTTCTTTTCTATAACAAAATAAATTCATTGATAGTCTCATCCTTTTCGTGTCTTAGTGATTCTAAAGCCTTCTTAGGTTATTAACTGATGATGCAAAAGAACTTTGGTTGTTGCAATAAGTACTGTATAGGTGTTACATCTAACAGACGCAAAATTTAATATGAAAGACAGTTTTTTGAATAGAATTTACAAACAACTGTGTATTTTTTTTTAGAACAGAATATGTCTACCGTGGGCAAAAGTTCCTGTCCTCCCGCTGATGTGAACCAGTTTCTAAATTTCTGTGCAAATGGAAACAAGATCGAGGTGATGAGACTTGTTTGCCAAGCAATTATGGATCTCAACTGTTATGGTAGGAAGGGTGTTTTGACGAGATTCACGAATGCAGATTTACATATGAATATAGACATCTTTGACTCTCTTGCAGAGCTAACTCCTGATCTATCAAGTGTTGGTGATACCCAAAAAAGTGTGATACCTTATGCATGTTTTGGCATCAGCGTGGACACCATTAAGAAACTTATTAATGATCATAATGTTAGCATAGAGCAAAGAGAAGCTAAAGGGAAACCCCCTTTGATGGTTGCTATTGATGCGGAAGGGAAAAACATATTGAATACAGTTATAAAGGTTTTCAGGGAAGATATCGCTAGGTTCTTCTTGTCACAAAACATTGATGACAAAGAAACCAATGGAGAAAATGGACGGAGTATTTTGATTACTGCCATCATTTTGAATACAATACCACTTGTAAAGTTTATGATGGAAAAAGGGGCTGATGTTTACCAAAAAGACAAGTACAACAACACTTTACTACACATAGCTTGTGTTTTTGATGAAGACATGGTGAAGTACATCCTCTCTCTGAATATCACTGATATTGAAAGTAGAGGACGTTCTGGTAGAACACCTCTTATGTTAGCTGCACATCATAGAAACATCCAAGTTGTAAAGTTGCTAAAGGGAAGAGGAGCTAATATTAGCACGGTAGATGATCATAACAACACAGTCTTACATACAGCTTGTAAAAATGGTGACATTCAACTAGTGAAACATATCCTGACATGGAGCACCATTGATATTGAGAGTAAAGGAGAGGACGGGAGAACGCCTCTGTTGATTGCTGTATCAGCAATATCAGGAACCATACCTACTATGGAGTTGCTGAGGGGTAAAGGGGCAAATGATGCTGTTGTTGATGATGAAGGTCTTAATGTATTCCATATTGCTTGCGAAAGGGGGGATTTGGACACGCTTAAACACCTGGCAACTCTGGAAAAGCTTAAGGGGGAAGAGAAAAGGAAAGACAATGGAGGACTCACTCCTATAGATATTGCAAGGCGAGGGGGGTATTCTTCCATTGTTAAGCTCCTGACACAAGACAGACCCGGATGAAAAACATATATATATATATATAGGTAAAAAGTTGGAAGGTCGCACGTGAAGTAAATGTATATTTGAAAAAATGAAATACTTCAGGCGACACTTGCTGTAGATATCATTTTATGATGACTGGATGCGTCGCATTTCGACTTGTTTACAAGTCTTTTCAACAGTGTGGAGCTTTTCCAACATGGCAAATATATAGGTACATAGCTAAACGCTGTAACAATGTGTAATAGACTTAGATTGATTAGCAAGTGACAAGTGGTTAGCGTGAGTAGGGCACAATGCACTATTTATGAGGGATTAAGATTTGAGTCATTATAGTGGCATCTTCCTGGTCGGTCCCTATCCGTGAACTGATCTATTGTTTCAATTGCACAATTGACATTTCTTGTGTACATGTAATTTCTAGGAGTATATGATTTTATGCTTTTTGAAGAGTGTCTTTTTATGAAGTTGAATTTACTCCAACTTAAACTTAAAAGCACATTATCACAGGTCTGTTGGTTAACTATTGTAAAAAAAACAATATGCCTCAAAGACGTAACCTAACAATTGCTGAGGCGAATCGCGCAGTCGGTGTGCTTCAAATGGGCCATTCTCAGAGAAGGGTCGGTGGCTTGATGGGTGTCTCCCGAAGCGTCATTTGCCGTTTGTGGACACGATACCAGACAACCAGTAAAGTGGGAAACCACTTGCCACGACGGCGTAACAGTATTGTTATCTTGGTGTTCTGATACGCCGGAATCGTTTCAAAGAGGCTGTTAGATTAGAAAGAGCCTTTTAACAAGCCACTGGTGTCAATATCACACTGTTCGTAACCATCTTCACAGAATGGTTCTTCAAACAAATCGTCCAGCTTTACGACCACATCTCCTTCCAAGACACAGAAGAGCCAGAGTCGAGTGGTGTCAAAATCACGTTCAATGGCAAAGACGTCACTGGCGTTATGTCCTCTTCACGATTTTGCCTCGACTTCAATGATTGCAAGAGACGTGTCTGGCGTCAACAGGAAAAAGTTATACCAACTGCCCAGTACTGGAACATGACAGGTTTGGAGGAGGTTGCTTGATGGTACATTAATCCTATCGAACATGTCTGGGACCAACTGCAGGTTCAGATCTCACACCTTGAAAGACTTCCACAGACCCTCAATGGACTTGAAAATGTGCTTGTCCAGGAATGGGCCGATATTCCTCAAAATAATGTTCACTCACTGATTAATGGCATTCAACGTCGATGTCAAGCCGTGTTGAACGTACATGGAGGTCATACACAATATTGAAAAAGTTTTGTTAAACGCTTCATAAATGAAATGAAATGTTATATCTTTATTTTCCTTAAGGAATAAAAAGTTTCAAAATAAGTGATCCTTAATTTTTTGTGTCCAGTATGTATTTCTAAATTAAACTGGATATTATAAATGTTCGAAGGGCATCTTTCATATCAATTCTTTTATGATATATAAAGCTCTCTGTGATGTATTACTACCACAAACGGCGATTCAATATATTTTGGCCCCTAGTTTAAGATAGCAAGTTTCTTCTCTGAATAATCGATCTGTGATGGTAACCATCATGGGTTTACACAGCCTCTGCAGTGTGGACAGAACAATGCAAACTGTAATTGTCACAAATATGGATCATTTCCACACAAAACGTTCATCAGCGTATGTCTATTTGAACAGAGCGGGTTATTTTTAGTTTTATGGTTCAATTGTTATCACAACCAGAAGAAACCTCCAATGTTGCAATACTTGGGAATTTTTATTGATCAGGGGTGGATATCTTGCTATTTCAGATTTAACGTAATGTAAAACAGTCGCTCTTTTGTAAAGTTTACATTTTTAAAGTAAAATTTTAAAGACAATATATATATTTTATATATTATACACCTGCTTGGTATAATCAGTCTGATCCAAATAATAGTATAAATATAAATGCTTAACAAACGTGCGTTACATTATTTGCAAATCTAGTGCAAAAAGCTTGTAAGTAGGTGTTCACTAAATTAAAAAAATACCCATTATTTCTGTCAAATCGTGTGATTTTTAGGAAATTAAAAGACGTTAACTGAACTGAGACATTGATACTTAAATATCATATTCATATCTCAACTAGGACACATTTGGAATCGATTGTGAAACAACCAGGTCTAAAACGGAACAACTTATGTTTTCTGATTTTTATTTTATTTTCTTTGAAAAACGAACAAATAAAAATGTAAAACAACTGTTCTCAAAAGCGTGCTTTATTGAACAAAAAAGCGGTGAATTAGGTGAATGTATCACACAATATAATAGTCGAATTGCCCACACAGGTACTATCATTCACCTTTAAATACAACTTAAAATTCAAAGTACTGGGCCTCAGGATATTTTATATGCGTTCGTTGTGGAGAAGAATTATTGGCCGAACAGAATATGTAGTAATTAGAGCAAGAGTGCGGGTACATAAACAGCAAATCAAAACTCAAAATTAAAGACGCACTCCCTTACTGCGCACATAGATGAAAGCACCCTCCTTGCTCGCACGTTCTGACGCAATCTCAACTAGCCAATCACAATGACAGCGGCAAAAGCTTTCGGTATCAGTATCTAGGGGCACGTAACTCCCGTTTACCTTTATCGACGCTATCGTTATTGTATACGGGATGATGTGATTGGTCCGCTAATGACTAGGTGTTGTCTACGCTAAACTGGTGTAAGAACGTCCGAACAAGGAGGATAATTTCAGACCGTTGTGGAGAGGATAGCCCCTGATAGAATACATTCGAATCCCGCTAGAGTAAATATTTAAAATCTTTTATTCATCGGAACACGGTAGGTTTTAATCAGATTGAATGGGAAACTAACTCTAATCCCCAGTTTACGATCTTACCAACTATAAAATGCGCATTAAATAAAATGAGAAAGACGAGCTGAGAAAAATCAAAGAACGATCCTTTATTGAAGGACATCACCCCAAGCATAAAATTATCTCCGATAACAATATGACAAAGATATAGTATGTATTCACTCAAAATAATTCAATTAATAATAACCTCACATTTTAAGGTTACAATATGTGACTTATACGAATTAACAATACAATTCAAATGAGTCACATTTAAGATGCTGTAACAATATATATAACGAAGCGCTTGGTAAACACAGAAATTTATAAATGGTTGAAACAAAAACGGTCTTAAAGGCTATTTAAAGGTAAATTCGATCTGATGATATCCGAGAGAGAAGAGAACATACCGTCAAATGTTAAACCCAGGCATCCCACTTCTCCGTAAATAACACATCAAAGTCGACCTGAAGAACTTAATCACTCGGATGCCTTGTTTGTACTTAAGACACTACAATTCTAACTAAGTACATCGTCTACAGTATTGTTCTAATGCATATGTTTTCGCAATAACAGAATGGATTGAAATGCCCCACTGGTAATAAGCATTTTTGTGTGTAAATCATTCATTCATATCTTAACCTAAAATATCAAACCTGTCTGGTACATTCTGCAGATATTTAAGCCCTTTCATTTCAAATGGTACCTTTTCTATACCTTTCAAAGTATAAAGAAAAACATGACCCCTGTCCCCCTCAAAGCAAGATATGACTACTAGGCCCCTCCACTTCGTCACACCTGGAAGTTTATCAATAGCAAATGGGCATGATTTGAATTTATAGACGTTTTCAGTTTTGAAGTTGTTGATAAATAGTTTTTTTGTGTCTGTAGTGAAGATATACTTATCTTCTGTAATAAGATATGATACAATTTTCCGGGTATTCTTTGGTATTTTCTTGCTATGGATCTTGACAATATTTTTGATTTCAGTGTATCTGAAAATCATACAGAGGAAATCATCCCGATCTTCACAGACGAGCAATGATTTAGATTCTGGGTGTCCGTTTAAGCAATGAGGAAGTAAAAAGTAAACAGACTGATAAATTACGCGACCATCAGGAACATTCTCCTTATGAAACAATTTCAAGTAAATTGTACCACTTTTATACCCCCTTTCAATGTAGAAGATATTTTCATTTATATGATCAAAGAAAAATGATTTTATATTTCCATTCAATAAAGTCTCTTCACAACTTTCATTAAAACACCTTGAAATCAGTGAACTCTTAATCTTATTGATTTTGAAGAGGATTAAAAAGCGACGATGCCTCATGTCCAGATCGAGTTTTACTGTGTTGTGAGGCAAGGTGACGTTGAGAGGAAGAAATATCGGACACGTTCCAGGTATCGTGAGTTTGTATTGCACATGACCATCAGAAGACACAGCAGCCAGGAGAAGATCACCCTCACCGATCACAGGAAATCCGTAGCCAGGAATGTGACAGTGATCTGCTTGTGAATGAATAACCCTTCTGGAGAATATTGTAGATGTTATCGAAACTACATCGGTATTACAATCACTCTTTTTTCTTTTATAAATTGTTCCCTTTGAGGAAAAACTTATCTTTGTTGTACCCATTATTTCACAGGACACGTTGTTGGCGGTTTTGTCTGTGATAAACACACCTTGACAAATGGGTCGAGTTGCACAAACGGTCAGACATTCCTGGACACTTCTGGTGGACAGATGAAGTTTTGGTAATGCACAGATCTTGCTGAAGAGCACAAAAATAACAGGGATAGTAACATCATCAAACATCATCTCTTTCTCTCAGATTTTCAAACCCAGACTGACTAGTTTCTGATTCGCTGTCTATTTTATCTAGAATACAATGTATATATTTTCTTTTAGTGGCTCAAATTATCTTGCTCTAGAATATCCATTCTCGTAGCGTCTAGACTCATCTGTTTTCGGTATCAGCGGTATCAACATAAATGGGCAATAATTAAGTATAATCTCACTTTCGTATATCAGTGTATGCTATAAACTGTATTCGTTCTTCAAACTTAGAAAATACATATACAATTTATATAGTTATTTTACTCAGATTGGTGATAACAAACGATTGGAGACTTTTACAAAGATGATGGTGAGAATAATCATTTTAAAACTAAGAAGCAGGGGGAAGAATAGGAAAAGAGGGAGAAGAAAAAAGACCTACATGTATAGAGACAAATTAATTGTAGGTGAACGCTACCAAACCTACACTTTCATAAAATCGGCTGTTTGTAGGTGAACTTACATTTTTATTCTCCACCCTTCAACTCCACAATCATGTCTTCATGCCTAAACTAAGTGTTAACTTTTTCGAGGAAAACCTAGTTTGTTTAAAAATCTTAAATAATATGAGTTATATTGAATTGTATCTTGTAAATCATTTAGTTAAATTCCTTTGTCAATAATGACTTGCTACCAATCCAATTGACAATGTTAGACACACTAGGTGTGTATAAATTATATCATAGCAAATCTCAATTATGAACTCTTGGCGAAGTGCACACAAAAACTAACGTATTTGGTTTGGGTTTTGAGTCAATTATCTTATTTGGAAAATAGTTTTCCCGTTCCTGTTGTATTATTTAGACAACATCCATGTAAAGCAAACATTTGTCTTCTGTAGTGTAATTTAATATAGTAGGAAAACCGTTTGTATGTTTTCGTATTCAAAGCTTCACCCAGATAAAGAAAAACCCAGATAAAATACTTTTATGATAATAGAATAAATTATGATAATAAACACTATCTATCCATGTAAACATATTGAATAAAGAAATAATTTCTCTCGAGACAAGAGATTCATCTGAATAAAAGAACATGTAGAATTTTGCATTTGCTCGACAATCAAAGAAATCAACCAATCATATGCATAATGTCTATAGTCAATTATTGTTACTTGAGGCATAGTCACAGAAGTAGTTCATGAGTTCCTTATAAATATAGCATCAATTCACTTGTAAATATTCTTGTAAAATGTATTGGCCTTTGTCAAGAGTCTATAACAATGCCCATGGATATAGGTTTGTTTGACAGCAATAATCTATTAGCGAGAAAAGGCGATCTGCATATTCAAGCTTTCCTATAAAGCAGAAGAATGCCACTTTAGTCTCTGGTGTGACTAGTGTGAAGTCGACATATTTTAGTAATAAAAGAGTTCAAAAAATCCGTGTGGTTTAGCTGCGGGTAGTTTTCTACGATACATATTAAATCACGAATGATTGCTAGATATTCAAATATTAAAACAAGACATTCTTACGGTTTGGATTTCTTAATGAGCGAAAACATGAATTATTACTTGCTGTACTCTGCAATCACGGTAATAGTGATTTATGTGCACGATGCCATTGTAGTAAGATCACCTTACTATAAATCTTTTCCGTCACCGAACTGATTACCTTCCACCATTACATTATGAACATTACTCAAACAACAAAAAGCACACTCATGCTAAACTTAAATGCTGAAGACGTCAACAGATATCGCCATTTATCTTTCACACGACATTAACCAAATTGTTGATTTTGTACGTTGATATTACGGTGATGGAAAAATAAGATATATCTGCATTGTTACTCTTAAATCAATCGTTTCTGAACTACAGAGGACAGAATTAGTGCTGACATGAACTCTGCATTTGCTAACAGAAGGGAAATAACTCTGTCTTGACTAAATTCAAACAATTGATTTTTATGCTTTGATTCGCAAAATTTGTGAATGAATTTTCACTTTTCAGGTGTGAGATATGTCAAACATACTAAGCAGACGTAGTTTTATTATCAAATCAATATATTCAGTTTTTAATAAGGCTAAACAGTGGCAAGCTCTTGTATCCTATGTTGAATTTCTTGTATTTTAGGGTATCCATCATATCATGAACGTTGTAACGGATATACCACGTAATTGAATCATTTTAATTTTAGTAAAGAGGATATGAAATATACTTGCAATTAGAATGAAATAGTTTAATTCATTGGTGTAATAATTGCAAGTCTTACATTAATGAATATCTGCCATATCTGCTTAACATCCTTTTTCTACTCAAGCTGCTTTAACTACGTAACCCCTTGGTGTTGCTGAAAACTTGTACAATTTGTGTTTGACGTTTAGGATTCTTAACAAGATTTATACATTTAACATTGGTGACTAGATGAATGTGAACGGAGTTCATAATAACGATTGATACATGAATGCAACACTAGAGTTTCCAATATAAGAAGACTTAACATATCAATCTTTTACCTATCCAGCAGAGTTTCTCTGTGCTTGAGGAAACAACGTGCCTTGCATAATTGTGACAGATTGACGTGTGATGGTTGGATGTGAATGTGTTTGTTGTTTCCTGCCTATGACAATAACAATTTGGCATTTAATAAATCAACAACAATCAGCTAACAGTTGGAAACTCAACATACATGTATAATAGTGAAAATAAATACTGAATGCAAAGTAAAATGTCTAACTACCTACGAGGGAAATAATATCGGGGTTCATATTTTTCTTACGATGCCCCAGTGCGAAATATCACATTTTCATTGTGACGTTACGTTATAAACAGTGCTTTGACGTCACAGTTCGACTATTACATTGTATTCTAAATATGACGACGGCGGGCAATCCGCCTACGTTTATTTTCTTTAATTTCGCGACTTCGCTAATAAACAGAATATCACATTTGTGCCCATGACATTCCACAAAATTACGTTAAGCAAAGGGTAACTTTCTAGAGATACTCTTTGCATTGATTGAGTCACTTGTGCCACTTTAATAAAAGCTACCCGGGCTTGAGAATGACAATTCAAATGTTTGGAGTCAGGATTCTGATTAGGAAAAATCGCAAAGATGCACGTAAGTTATTTGGCAACTTTTCCAAAGCAGCTAGATGAAATTTATATAAACTATATATAAGTAAATATATATAATATATGAATAATAACAACGATAGTATTTCTGAATTGGTAAAAGTAATGTAGTATTTGGTACATACATAACATCTTCCTACGCAAAGCTTAACTATTGCCAGTCTCGAACTGTCCAAGTAAACCCTTGCTGCCGACACAAGACTTTTCTGGCTTGATACCAGCGCCCTCACTAGCGAGTTTTAGTTATCTCCACTTACCTCCCTTACTATAGCCAATCGGCGACGCCGTATCAGTTGCGATATAATCAAAATGGCCGCGCCCATTGAAAGTGATCTGTTTCATCAGGTTACAAAGAAGTTGGCATTGCAAACCTTTCAAACAAGAAAATTGAGTTTATACATTTATTGAGGGACGGAAAAAATGTTTGTGTTGTCAATAGGACCGGTTTGGGTAAATAAATAACATATGACTGGGCCAATTATATTTTTCAAAGGGAAGTATGTAGGCCCATTTATCGTAGGTGTTACCATTATATAATTGTATTTGTTCATCAAATAAGTAAAATTTGCAATTTGTTTATTTTCAAATAGCTGAAAAATTATCCTGGAAAATATGTGAAAATCAAATTTATAGGGGAGAATATATTTTTAGACATACACTGAAAAGTATATATATTGTCTATGCAATGTATATTATCAGAGGTGCCCTATTTTCAGGGCAATTATGATTTAATTGACAAATTAATATCTGTGAACGAATCATAGTAATATTATCATTACAATAAATTTAATTTAATTTTAGTAAATATTAAGATTAGATAAAAGCATTTGCAAAACTACGAAAAATATTATGGTACAATTACTACAAAAGTGAACTTAACTTGTCTTACACCTTTTTAGTTGGATACTTGGTAAGCTTTGACTCTATATCAAGAACTCAAAAATTGTCTATCTTTATCATGTGCACACGTCTCAGTTTTGATTATCCAACTGTTCACAAACACACGTACAAGCCAAACGGGAAAGAGAATAATTTTTATATCAAGTCACATACATGAAGGGGCAAGAAGTAGCCCAGAAACGTTGGGAAAAAATAAATAAAGAAGTTGTCATCCATAACATCGTCTTGCATAAGTCACATACAGTAATATTTTCAAAAATATAATTGACCCAGTGAAATCAGTGAAAATGGAAGAAAATATAGCAAATGTTTTACTTTTTTGATTTTTTATTGACGACTCGATATTTAAATGGTACACATCAAAATACCTGGTTTTTGACTGCAGAAAGTAAAGTTTGTTGAGAAAAACGTTTACTACCGCGATACAACGAGGTCGCAGGCTACTACATTTCGAGTGTTATGACATCGAAATATGTTCAAATTTTATCGGTTAATTTATGTAAAATTTAATCAATGTTTCGGTTCAACGGGTATTCCATAAAGTTTTTGCAAGCACAAAAAATAAGACAATTGTACGATGACAGGAAATAAAGTCTTGCCGGGCGTAGTGCATCGAGGCACTGTTTCAAATCAGGTGCAATTTTATCGAGCTTGATTAGTTTACCGAAGTAATTTTAGAATAAATTCTTTGACAGGCCGCTGTCCGATATAGGTTTGTACCAAAATAATAACGCAATATATTCTTCATAACTTTGCAGGCGGCACATTCTCTTTACAAATCTTTCAGTCGACGGACTGCGACATGGGCGCAGCCATGTTTGTTCGAGTCCCTGGATGTAGCTTTTGCTAGGAGCTTTCTGATTGGACTATCTAATTCCTTTGCAGTGAGCTAGAGAGCTAGCACAGGAAAGTCTTGTGTCGGCAGCAAGGGTTAACTTGGACAGTTCGAGACTGGCAATAGTTAAGCTTTGCGTAGGAAGATGATACATAAGGGAGTTATCAGATTCATAATGAAACTAATAATTGTTTTTGTGATATTGGGATGCATCTGATGTCAAACATATACAATCGTCAAATTAATATATACCTTATTCATTGTGTTTTGTAACCTGTTCCACTACTGCCATAATCTGTACTATGCAAATAATATTTACCAACCACAATATCTGTACCATACAGATAATGTGTACACTCCAAATAATCTGTACAATCCATATATTTTGATCATCCACATAACCTGTTCCGTTCACATGTTCTGTATCTACCTAATTATCTCTTTCTTCCACATAATCTGTATCATCCACATAATTTGTACCATCCTCTTAATCTGTATCATCCATATAATATGTGTCTTTCACATAACCTCTGCGGTCCACAAGCTCTGTACCATCACAATAATCTGTACCATCCACACCCTCTGTACATCCGCATTATTTGTACCATCCACTTCATCTGTACATCCGCATCATTTGTACCATCCACTTCATCTGTACCATCCACACCATCTGTACCATCCACACCATCTGTACATCCAAATAATCTGTACCATCAACATAATCTCTATCATCCAAATAATCTGTACCATCCATATCGTCTGTACAACCAAATAATCTGTACCATCCACATAATTTGTACAATCCACATAATATGTACCATCAATTTAATCTTTCCCGTCCACGCGCTCTGTACCATCCACATGATCTGTACCATCCGCATAATCTGTACCATCAATTTAATCTTTCCCGTCCACGCGCTCTGTACCATCCACATGATCTGTACCATCCGCATAATCTGTACCATCTGCATAAACGGTACCATCTTCTTTATCTGTACCATCCATTCAATCTCTCCCGTCCACGTGATGGAGTTCGAGCCAAACGAAATCCCTACTTCAGTCTTAAAGGAATTTATCAACTTTATAAAAATCAGAGCGACTTTTGGATTGCAATTGATGAAGGGAGTAGCTTTAGATTCATTTTATAGTTAACATGCATTCAATCCATGCATCCAATCTAATATGATAATGCATTTTTTCTAAAAGCTAAAAAGTGTTTTTCTCATTTTTCATTTGACCATGGCAATTTTGCACATGAAATATATGTTCTGTGGAAAGAAACGAGGTTGCCTGCCTCGTGGATGTGGAGCTTTAGCATTACAAGCAATTCAGCAATGGATAAATTTGCAAGTCAAGCAAGCTCTGTTTTTATATGACTTTGATTTTTCTCTTAAATTTCTCTTCGTTTGCATCAGCAAAGTATTTCCTCGCATCGACTGTCAAGACGGTCAAGGAAACAACTCCAAGCAGTGCTTCTGGCATTGGTGATTATTTTTAGTTTTAGGTCATTAAATTGTGCTGTTCACCTCGACGTTTCCCGCAGTTAACACGACGTTTGGTAATTCTCGTTGCTTTTCTGTCTCAGCCAACCAAAATAGATCCCTTTTCCATCACATAATAACAAGATTATATTGACTTGAGATACTTATAACTTGAACATTGAACTATTTTTCACACGACATTGTTATCATTTCTTTTTGCTATTTGCCTATCATGTTACGGAATTGATCTAAAGTTCTTTCAATGATAAAAAATATGAACTGGTGAATGCAGTCAATGCCTCCTTTTACAGACCCACAGGAAACAAATTTGACCCATGACCTCGTTCTTGATCAAGAGTTACGTCCCTTATGTCGGACAGAATGTAAAAAATGAAAAATTTAGAACAGGTTCACCAAACATGTTAAGTAATAAAAACAAAGAAAATTAGACTAGATTAGAAAGATTAGATCAGGTATTATAATAAGAAGTGAATGAGGGACGATTGCTAGGAATAAATAACAATCAAATACAATAAACTTCATATCGATTTGGGAACGTTATAATAACTTCAGAATGCCAAATTTGTATTATGAAAATCAATAAATTTATAAATCTAATCAATTATTATTTTCTACTTTTGTGGTAATAAACAATCTTTTATTAAAATTGGCTAACATGATCTATAACCACCTTGTGACGGGAAATGACCTATAATTTTTCCCTCGTTGTTGTGTCAAGGCTGGATAATTGCGAAAATATATCTCGGGTAAGATAATCTGTCATTTCTCGTCACACATTAGTGTTTGGTGAAACATGAAACAACAACACTCCTTGATATTCAACTGGTTTGAATAAAACAACCTAAATTTTTTTTCGCATTCATACCAAAGTGTTTAGCCTGTGTGTAATGAATGACACTTTTGAAAATATTTCCGGCTCATTACGTCTGAACTAATTGTTATGTTGAACAATTAAGGTATTCATGTTTTTTACCAAATAGAACAAAAGTACAAAAGAAAGTATACACCCCAGGAATTTGGTTATTAAAAAAAACAGGACAAGTTTTTGAGCATTTCAAATGTTTAAAGGCACTAGTGCACGCTTTTACGGTTTAAATTGGTAAATTTTAAGGTTTACGAGGACTTATGCATTCACTTAAACTTTCTAGCGATGCAACGAAATACTAAGCATTCTTTACAATTTACCTGCAATCAACAATGAAAACGTCATAATTAAAATAAGTGACGATAGTGAGTAATATCGAGAGATATGCAGTATCTGTACATTCGTTGTGTTTACGAAATATTGGCGTGCATTAGTGCGTTTATTATCAGTTTATTATCAGTGAACCATTTTCAAACAGTTTCAAGGACTGGTGGAGTGTTTCTTTCAACAAATCACTTCTCTATATCTATTTTTGTACATAGGGTATATTCTGAAATTTACATGGACAGATCAGGCGACATTACTATATGATTTTCATAAATAGTGTAGTTAGCATTGGGTACGACCCCCATTACAGTCAATACAAGTATGGATGAAGTAAGACGACGAATGACGTCATTTCTAGATACGTTGCCACACTTTGTACCTGTTCCTGCTGTTGTATGGTGACTGGTGGATGTCGGCAACGTCTATGTCATCTTCCCAAATGGTCCCATAGATGCTCAATCAGTGATAAGACAGGGGAGAGAGCTGGCCAGTGCAAAACCTGGGTGTTTTGTCGGTTTTTCGGTGGTGATCCTGCGTTGATCTGTTAAAAAATCATCCCTTGGGACCAACACAGGCTGTAACACTTGATCCCTGTAACTTTGGGCTGTAAGTGTCCGACGAATTGTCATCAATCTGTCTACTGGTCACAGCAGATCTCGGTCCAGACCATAAGGTTCCAACACAGTTGGGTACAACTTCTTGGACACATCCTGCACCATGTATCTAACCTTTACGTCTGTATCCTCTCACTCTGCCATCTGCTTGGAACAGGTTCGATCAACTTTCGTTGCTGAAGATCACTCATGTCAAAACATGACGTTGCCACCGACTCACTCTCCTTGGTATAGGTTATGTTTGTGGGTCAGGGTCATTCTGTGGAACAGTTGATATGCCATTGACGTCAGGATGATGATTCTGTTGAGCAGAAGTAGTGTGCGCAGATGTCCGTCTTCTGCGGGAGTTGTCACCCTCGATCTTACACTTCTAGGATGGACAGATGTCTAACCAGACAGGTTAAGGTGATGAAGGAGTCGAATGACAGTTTGCTCGTGCAACCAATGTCATGGCAGTCTAGATCTTTTAAACCCAAACTTGTGACATTCCGATGATGCTCGCTCGCTCTGCTGCTGTTAAATGTGGCATTTTCTTTCATCTTTCTTTTCCGTAACATGTGTGATCGATGAATGATCGAATGCTCGAATTCACTGCTTTGTTTACTCTTAGTGTGTCCAACTCATGTGTAAATGAATATTTCTCCGTAATCTGATATGCTGCCTGAGTTGCGTTTGGGCGATATGATTACAATGGTCAGATTAGGATACAACATTAAATCATTTTACTTTGTCAAGGACTTTAATTCTTTCTTTTATTCACGTTTTTTCATTCAAAGTAAGCATACAATGGAGAATCGACACATGAGTACGTATGGTAGTACGTATGTATAATAATCTTCCAGTAGAACTGTATTTAAAAAATCCACTAGTTGATAACACAACATACAAGGAAATTCGAAACCAGAATATTGATAATACACAACACAATTTCTAGGTGAACATCGTAACAGATATTGACCAGATACGTATCACGGAAAAGCATATGACAAGACAATCAAAATTTTTAAAATGTCGTGTCAAGAAATTATTCATTTTAGCGTTGTAATGATGTTAAATATGAACTTTCGATATCATGTTTACATGTGACATGTGTGGTTGTTTCTTTGCCAATCTTGATTTGAAAATTTTGACATCTGGTGCTTGCTGTTCCATCCTCTCTGAAATTTAGCTGATAGTCCAAATCAAGGAATAGTGAGTCGATCCAGGTCATTTGACAAACTACATTTGTGAACTGGTAGACAACTTTTTTCTTAATCAAAACATAATCAGCTATTTTTAGAATTTACTGAGGCAAAACATAATACAGTTGTAATTTTATAATGATTTACATTTTACTGAAATCGAGAGGGAACGATTTGTGGGCCTTGATACACGATATCGAGAAATAAATTACGTTTCACTAAAACTAGCAAGTTGACTCGACCAGTCTCTATACACTCTCTGTTTCTGTAAACATCCTTCTATTTCATGTAACAAAACAAACGCGGCCGCCATTATTACAACAGCTTTAGTAAGGCTTAGGTTGGGTGAGACCAACATTAGTTATCGATCGTTTAAGGTTAAGGTGCAACGAGCATGTAAAGATCTAAGATTGAGTCTTAGGGATAAGGTTAACCTTAAAGGATAAGGTTGTTTTGTTTAACGGGAAACGTTACATTGACTTTTCATAATATTTTTACTGTTTCTCACATGTCACGCTTAGATCTGTTAAAAAATTCAGATTTGTCTGATGACTGTCATTCAATTTATCACGTCGTGTCTTCAGAATAAAATGTTTCCTCATCAAAGTGGATAAGAGTGCCCCTTTTATGTTGAATCCAATTAGTCAATCTGTTCCAGATTTCTTTGACAATTTTACATCCATGAAATAAATGCGTTATGGTTTCGATTTACCTTTTACAGGAAGGGCAAGCGTTTGATTCCATCAAGTCCATTTTAATAGCATTTAATTGATTGTTATGATTGGTGATTACTATATTGGTGCTTTGCCTTAACAAGTGACCTAAATGGAATTTTATGGATATAGCTCCGTTTTCTGTTATTAACTTTTTAAAATTTTAAGTTCAATTTGCCGTTATATTTGATGTTATGACTTTGGTTTTCAGTTGTTAGGGTTAGGGTTAGTAATGTATCATTGAATATTCTACATCCTCTTTTGACTATATCCTGTAAAATCAAAGGAAGGAAAGGCAAAAAGGTTTTCTCATGAAGTGCAATATTTGATAATTTGCAATATTTTTTATCGTTTAAGAATGTTCAGGCATATTTTAAACAATTTGTTTTGCGGTTATATTTATTTAGAATAGTTAGTAGTTGTGTCATTATGCCAAAATTATTGTGTAAGGTATAAACATCTTCCTTATTGTTTTGGTTTTTACTTTTGATGTATTGTCCTAATGCTAATATTATTTAGCACAATAGAGAAATAGATAGGGGATCTCCCTGTCTGCGTCCTCTAGTTAAACTAAAGTAGTCTATTAAATTTATACACTTGATTTAATCTCTGAGTAAAATGTATGTATCTATTGTTTTAAAAACTTTGAAATCGAACAAATCAGGTCCCATTCCACCGAATCTTTGTAGTTCATAATGTCGTACATGTGCACGTACACTCACACCTCTATATCTGTTTTGTACAAAACCGTTTTATCTCATTAATGATATTATTTAAAATCGGCTCATTTCTATTTGCAATCGCTGCTAGTGCAATTTTATGGTCACGTTTAGCAAAGTAAGTTGCCTCCAATTTTGTAATGTTCCTTTGATTTACTCCCTTGAGGGAAGCATTGTGATTAATCCTTGCTTCTGGCTGATAGAAATCCAGAAATAACCAAATCTTAGAATGCTCAGTTTTACAGGCAGGGTCGATTCAAGTTTTCACAATAGATTTGTCTAAGTTTTTCGAAAGCAAAAAGTAATCTTACCTTTCTTGTTGAATTAGGTTGTCACCAAATATAGCCTATTAAACTTGGTTAGTCTCCACGGGTCTATTAGTCTATAGTCTTCTATAAGTTCCATAACCTTTTCTCTCCCGTTTTTGAGTATTAATGTGTTTATAATTAAAGGTTTCTATTTCGTATAAGATAAGACAAGTCCCACAGTATTTTGTAGGAATCAGTGTCAGGATCATCGTTGCTCGGCCCATATGGTGATGCTAGCGTTAATGTTGTATCCTTATTTTCAAGGTAGTTACGAATTCTTTTGTTTTTTATTTTAGCTACAACACGAGAATTTGCGCAAAAGTAGCATGAAGTGGTATAATTTTGGATTCCAGTTCCGATTAGAAGTGTGTATCTTGCAGACAATATATGTTAGCTATCTTTTCTTCATGTTCTTATATACATAATTAATATAATATATTAATATTAATATATATTTTTAATGAAAGAGGCACGGGAAAAGGAATCACTGTTTTAGTGGATGTTTTTACTTATCCCGGCGGTTGATTTTTAAGTCCAGATTGGTCTTTCTTTTGTTTGATTCTTTCAACATAATATGCTATTACTCTAATATTTGGCTGTGTATCACATCTTCTGGGGTTATTTAAGTTTCTTTGCGTGTATTTAGCAGCTAATTTGATTTATTTATGTGTGAGTATTTGATATCAAAATTCCTTTTCAAATGTTTAAGATACACTGGGTAGATATATTTACTGATAGTGTGGTTTATATTGCTATGTCAACAAATTCACCTCGAAAGTATCAATTGCGAGCAAGCTTGCAAGTTATATTTAGGAGATAAATCCATTCTGTTTTTTATTTTGGGGTTGTATGTCGTGCATTTTTCACCCCTAAATTTAATTTCAAACTGAGCTTGCGACATATCGGACATAAAATAGACAGTAAACAATAGAAAAATCACAACAAGTTTTTCTTAGTTGAAAATTTGAAATAGACAAGTCTCAATCCCTGTCAGTTTTGTGCTTCTGATCATTTTGTGCATTACCACACCTTCATTTGTCTACCAGAAGTGTCCAGGAATGTCTGTAGGTTAGTATATTAAACACAGACCCAAATGGGGTATTTATCAACAACATCAAAACTGGAAACGTCTATAAATTCAAATCATGCCCATTGATTACTAACATCTTGCCGATCGTAACAAAGTGGAGGGACATGGTAGTCATGTCTTGCTTTGAGGGTAACAGGGGCCAGGTTTACCTTTATCCTTTGAAAAGTAGAAAAAAGATACCATTTCAAGTGAGATGGCTGAAATACCTGCAGAATGTCGCAGACATGTTTGATGGTGAACAGTACTTTTAAGTTACTTGATACGTGATTATTTTGGATTGTGAAAGCAGTTGTTTATAACAATAGAACATTTCAATTTAAGTAGAAAGCCAACCTTCGTTCTGATCTTGCCATTGTAAATGAGTTGGGACAAAGGTATAGACGATGTAGTTTCCTTCAAGTCGGAGAAAGGACTGAATGTGCAACTTTTAAGGGATATGAGATAATAAATGACAGACTCAAGAATCTAGCTTTTTTTCTGGGTGAAAATTAAAGATGGATATTATTCTTGCACATTTGTACCAATGTCAACTGAGTAATCATGGTTAAGGATTTGAGGGATTTTTAGGTTGAACTTGTATCTGTAGATGGTTGACAGATGTATTCCTTATGTCAGTTGTTCAACCATCAACATCATTTTTGTTGAGTACATCTCAATGGACCTGCTTCAAATGTTTCTTTACCATGATATATGAGAATAAACTAATTCTTACTGGCCAATTACTTCTGATTCGATTTTGAACAATACTGGCAATAGAGAACATTTTGCTAAAACACATTAGTTATTGATAAACTAATAGATCAAAAGAGTTAATGTATGCTATTACATAGATTATATTTGTCTACATATGACTTACCTTTGATAAATCTTTGTTTAATCAAGCTGTAGGGTGATGTAATAATGTGAGTAAGTGCAAAGTAATTTCTATACATGCAATCACCCTTGGTTTTTTATTTTCACCCTGACCATTGGTATCATCAATGGAGACAGTTTTTCTCTTAAACCATTATATATGGAGAACCAACAGGCGCGTGGCTTTATCGTATTAATAAAGATTAAAAGATGGGTGAAACTAATTTTTGGAGTAATTTTCTTTGTTCCATTGTTTCTGGTTTAGAACAATGAGGACAAGATTTTGACTTAAAAGAGAACGTATCTGGTTGGATATATATATTACCCATGTGGTTGATGATTACCGAGTTAATGTTTTCGATACGAGCACGTGTGCACATATCACTTTTAGCATATCTGATTGGTTGAAATATGACCTTGACCTCTGTGAACGAGACGAGGGACTACTTTTTCCATTCATAATCTTTTACTATCTAGCGTAAACTTCATTCACGGTTTTCAATCACGAGGAGACGAGATTACAAGTCGGGAATCATAACAACAATAAACGCTTTCTTTATTCATAAATTCTCACTAAATAAACCAACGTCAACAAATATTAACTTTATATAAGTTATTTTCCGGTTTTCCTGCAAAATCCGTCACTACCATGCTAACATTTATCTTTCCACAGCGATGTAACAGTTTCGCTATTTGTGAAAGCAGTATCGGTATATTACTTACTAAACGTGTTACGGAGAATGACAGCAACAGTGAAAGGTCCTCGATCGTCATAATGTTAGTTTAATTTACATTACATTCTTTAATTTTTCCAATGAAACTGATATTTTAATAAATCATTAGGACCAATGATTTAACACCAAGAACAACTTAAGATGGTTGATTTAATCACATTTACACACATGTTCAAGATAGAAATATTAACGTTGTATGTTACATTGTATCGAACATTACAATTTCAAAACACTAAGGACATGCCTTTCTAATTTTTCTTAAATTGTATGTAAGAACGAAAAGATTTATTGTTGTATTCTGTGAAGTCTTTAGTCTTTGAATACTTAATAGCGGACTGTTGCGCTGTTAAGCGTAAAATATGAATTGGTGTTAGCTCCCGTTTCGTTAGGTAGTTCAGAATTGAGTACATCATCCCTCTAATTTTAAAAGATCTATTTTACTGTTAAACCCTTTGTCTACTTTCAGGTACTACATCATTTTGATTAAATACTATAGTTTTAACACAAATTAAAGTGAATAGACCGTCAATGTTTTGATTTCTAACACTAATTTAATTGTGTTTGTTTAATACATGGATTTACAAATAGCCTAACCCCTTAGTTTTACCTATAAATATAAGTAAAGGCAATTGAATAGATAATAATATAATAGATTCATTATGTTTTGATTTTTCAAAAAAAACAAAAACATAATTGGTACTCTACACACTAATATGATACTTGGTATAGCGGCGTATCGGGTATTGGCAAATAAAATGTCATAATAATCACCAGTGTAAGTGGTTAGGGGGTTCTCTTTTAGATAAAAAATATCCGTTGTTTTAATTGAGCTTAATCGGGCTCGGCAACTTTATCTGTAGTAGAGAACTGTTCTAAACGCAGGAAGGTTTGGGTGCAATTGTACACCGAATTTCAACACGGTTCTTCCCATTGTTCGCTAGTTCCAGCTGATCACTGCAATGCATGGCCGCACTCCTTGCAATAATACTAGCAGCCACCATTTTGTGACATATTCTTTAAAGCGGCGTTCAACCCAAATTCTCCCTACCGTATTGATTTAAACATATTTTATTCACAGAAGTGAAATGGATTAGGCACAAGTTGTCCAACTTATTAAACCCTCTCCATAATAGTTACATTTCACATTTGCATTATGTATAGTCAGATTTAACAATATAATACAAAACATACAGAAATAAAGAGAGAATAAGGGAATTTTGGTTAAAAGGCACACCTAAATCTCTTTGTTTCTTGAATATACACTTGTACATATTTGAATATGGATTCGTTTTCATAAAGTAATAGATCTGCATGGCCATTAAGGATTAAACTAACATCTAAGGGCACTTAAGGATACCTTATTTCATAATCTATTGCGCTGAACAATGTACAATCAAAAATAAAATAAAAGGCATTTTCACATGGATGTCCACATACACAGCTGGGGTCGTTGACTAAACCTACTTTAATTAGCTCATAGTTTAACTCACTACATCCATATTTAAGTTCTATGTGTAAAATGTTTAGAAACCTTTTTCCTACCGAAAACAATTCAGGTGCTACATCTGATGTCTTTTGAAGTTTACGTTTGAATTGAGAAATGGTTGGACAGTTTCTTCAAGAGACGGATTATTCCAATGTCGAATCGCCGAAGGAAAGAACGATTCACAGATTCCTTAATTCTTGATATGGGGAGTAGAAGATTTTCTGAATTTCTTAGGTTATAGTTGTTATTATTCCCCAGGCAATACTTCACACAGATAATCAGGTGCTTTGTTTATGAATATTTTAAAAAGCAAACACAGTTTTCTTTCACATCTACGCTCATTCAACGTTTCCCAGCCAGTTTCATAATACAATATACTTCTAGAAACATAACGTGGGAGTTTGTCTGCTTGTTCTTATGTGCAACCATCCCATACTTCATATGCATATTCAAAATGTGGCCTAATATATACTTTATAAATCTTATTTAACGTCTTTCTATTAAAGGGATACTTTAGTTTTCTTAGAGAACTAATCATTCTAGCAGTGAACTTCAGTATTTTGTTGATATGACAAGCCCATTTGCCGTCAATTGAGAAAGTTAATACAAGGTGTTTGTGGTTTTTAACTTGTTTTTAACTCACCGTATTCTAAAGGTCGTGTTTTTTAAAAAAACGGCACAAATTGTCTCCTCATCGTTTCAGTGGACACACAGAACCTCAACCATTGCTAGTGAAGAAGCAGTAAGTAATTTTGATATAATAAGATCAGATAAATATTTCTACAGGCATGTTTTTTTAAATTTATATACCATTCTACATGGTTATCAATATTTAAGTAAACTACTTATTCAGAATATTGTTGAATCTGTCAATAGATCTATACAAGATTCTCAACGTTTTTGGTTATCATAAAATGGCTTCATTTAGTTTACTACAAAACTCCCATATTAATTTTCAACCGCTTATTACTATCTGTTTTGTGTTGGCCTATGTGGAAATACTAAATTAATTATTTTGTAAATTTTGATTTGTATTATTGATTTTTTTTGTTTTTGAGAATTACTGCCTATGTCGGTCTTTTTCATGTGAAGTTTTTGCATATTTCTGTATTCATAATAGATACTTTCTTAGATCTATGTTTTGTCAAACTGATTTCATAATTAATGCTTAACATTGTATTGGTGAAATAAATTATTAATGTAAGTCATACAAATATCAACGTCAACAATAAAGTTAAATTGATAGTAATTATCCGTAATTTGTACACACCAACAATGCAAATTGTGACTAAAAATATTTGATGTTTTTATCTTTGATCAATAGTCCCCGGTCCTTGAAATGTAAGCCTATATATTTTAAATGTACGTTATTAAACTAAGGAGTTCATAGTGTGATAATAAGTTACCACTCTGTTCTAATAAGTTCAAAAGGCTTACAAATGATCAGTACCCTATATTCCTATATGTAGGAATACACAGGCGCTGTCACAGTTATAGAAAAAATGGAAATATTCAAAAGAGTAAACAAGTTTAAATACTAGTTAACTGTTTCCCCAATGCTAAAAAAGGCCTACTTGTCAAAATCCATACGTAGGCTTCTGTACTTGTTCCCATTGACGTCAAGCATTATGTTGCCCGCGGTCAAGGGCTAATAACTCTAAATATGAAAACTTAAAAATGGTCACTAAGCTTAAGATTGTTTTGTTCTGTTCTTCTCAACGTTGATTTTAATAGTTTATGAAGTTCGTTATTTTATCGTTCAATGAAAACTGCAAAAAAGAAGATGGTTTCAGGATATTTTATTTGTGTAAAGTAATACATTAATATAGATTAGCATCATCGCTTCTGCAATATGAGTCCAAAACATAATCGTATCGTTGTTTCCTTGATACAAATGTATGTTATGTCTTTCAACCAAGTCTGTCTGTTAAGAACTCAACAATGCGAGTATAATCCTCTTGCCTTGCAATATCTGCAGGTGTGAGTCCTGCATTGTCTTTCCTTTTCTCTTCCCCCTTAAGCTTTTCCAGAGTTAACAGTTGTTTAACCATATCTAGATCACCTCTTTCACAAGCTAGATGAAATACATTACGACCTTCATCATCAACAGCAGTTTCATCTGCCCCTTTATCCCTCAGCAAATTCACAGTGGGCATCGTGTCTGATAATACCGTCACAGCAGCCAACAGGGGCGTTCTCCCGACCTCTCCTTTACTCTCAATATCAATGGTGTTCCATGACAGGATATATTTCACTAGTTGAATGTCCCCATTTCTACAAGCTGTATGTAAGACTGTGTTGTTATGATCATCTACCGTGCTAATATTAGCTCCCCTTTCCTTCAGGAACTTTACACCTTGGATGTTTAAATTATTTGCAGCAACCATCAGAGGAGTTCTCCCATAATGTCCTCTACTTTCAATATCAGTGATATTCAGAGAGAGGAAGTACTCCACCATGTCTCCATTACTCGTACAAGCTATGTGCAGTAAGGTGTTGTTATCTAGGTCTCTTTTGTAAACATCAGCCCCATGGTCCAGAAATAATTTTACAATTGCCATCTTTTCAGCAATGATGGCGGTCATTATAGGAGTCTCCCCATCTGGTCCCTTGCTATCTATGTCAACGAGGTTTTGTGACACAATAAACTCGATAAAATCTTTCCTGAAATCTTCAAGAGCTAGATGCAGTATGTTATTTCCTTCGCCATCAACAGTAGTGGCATCAGCTCCGCTTTCTATTAGGGACTTAAATGCTTCCATTTTGCCTGATTCAAGGGCAGCTATTAAAGGGGTTTTCCCTTCAGCGTCCCTTTGCTCTATGTTAATGTTATGGTCATTTATAAGTTTCTTAATGATGTCCACACTATTTCCAATACTTGCATAATGCATCACACTGCTGTCATTTTCATCCACAGCTGAGAGATCACAATGTTGTGCGACCAGAAAGTCAAAGATATCGATATTGTTGTTCAAAGCTGCATTCATGACTCCAGTTCTAAGTCCCTTCATAACACGACAGTCGACATTTACAATCCCATGGCAAACAAGTCTCTTCACCTCAACCAGATTTCCACTTGCACAGAAATATAAAAACCTATTCACATCGGCGGAAGGACAGGTACTTCTGATCATATTCTTATCTAAAAAATAATACACAGTAATTTGTTATTTTAATACAAAACTGTTTCTCATAGTAGAACTCGCTTCCGTAAGGTCAAGCAATATACAAGCGGCAATTACATTAATCGCAACATTGAGCTCATGACGTCAAAATGTTGAGGGTTTCTTATGATTGTTTTCTGGTTGCATGTGTCATCTGTTATCAAATATTGCAAGCTTGTAATCCTTTCTGCAGCTTTTATCATCTCGTGTTTATGTTATTGACATCAGAGAAACCATGTCTGAATGTCTCTTTCTTTTTTGACTTCTTCTTTTTTTATCTAAACATTTACAAAGCAAATAAAGTTTGCATCATGTTTTAAACTTACCCTTTAAAATCAATGTATTTGGATTGGCTAACTTTCAAAAGACATTACAATCATTGTGATAAAAAACAATGCACCTTGAAACGGGAATATCATAACAATTATGTAAGTTCTCAGTGAACCATCGTCATAACATATTTGTGGATTCTCGAAGTTGAGTGAGACAAAGTGAGAGAGAGAGAGAGAGAGAGAGCTTTCATAAATTTTTTTGAAATTAACAACATGGCTGAAATGAACGTATACCATCAATATACTTAGGGAAAGTTTCCTGATTGCATTTGTCCAAGTGAATTAAATGTTCAGTCCCATTTTATATGCGAATGGAAGTTAGACTGTGGCAAAGTATTTTCATGAGAAATTTTGGATATGTTAAAGTTGTGGAAAGACCTGCCAGCTCAGTAAAACAGGAAAAGGAGCGGATTTAGCTCCTTTCGTCGGACTCAGGTACATTGATGAGGCAACAGAGGTCACAAAAGTAAAACTGTCGTACTCAACTGACAATATAAGGATACTGGACTCTCAGTATAAACAAAGTAACTGATCCAAGGAACAAGGAGACTACTGTAATCTGTAAATCAGAGCCAGCGAGAACACACAACTTAACGATGGACAGTGAATCTTTCCTACTTTCGAATATCATTGCTCCAATGATGAATATGTTTGAAAATGCTGAAATTTTAATATCTACAAGAAAATTTTAAAAAAAATCAAATTTCATTATTTCTAACAGAATCTGATAATTTTTGGCATGTATATAATAATTTGTTCTCAAACCTTCCCTTTCCACAAACGTTTCAAGGAAATATGCGATAATTACGCGATGTTATAGGACATTTAAATTGCTTGTGTGTTCTTTCATAGATATTTCCATATACATTTATTATAAGAATTGTAATGTTGATGCTTATTTATAAAGTATGATTATCATTTACCTGGTTTGCTTGATAGAGTTGTCGTTCTGCTTGCAGTACTATCAACTTCAAAGTTGATCCCATTTGATGCCCGAGGACATAGCTGAGGCCTAGCACTGAAGAGTAGACATCGTAGGTGTGGATCATCAAAATTGTATTTTGAACAGTGCTCGCGTTGACAAAATGAATAGCACATTTTGGGGCCATATGGTTGAATTTCTTTCTGACATGCTACCCGCAAGATATCTTCTGATAGAAAAACAATGAAAAGGAGAAAAGTGTGCATCTTTGCCACTGGGAAATACTTGACACAAACAGGGGGACCGTTTCAAACGTATGTTATAATCTAAGGAGCGAAAATTTATCAAAAACTGTTTATATACTATTAGCTATTTCATCTTTATGTGATAACTTTCTATAGAAACGTAAACTTTATGTGAAGACTCACAGAAAGTAAATTCATCTTTTGTCAAGGAGTGGTATTTTTTGCTCTTGCTTTTCACATTCGGTTCAAATGTCAAAGTTTTATCGTGAAAAGACAATTTAAAAGATACAAAATTTCTAAGTAAGAAGTGTTGGGGTTTGCAAAACAACAATAAGCTATTGCTAAAAATCTGTTGTAAATAGTTCGATTAATAAAAATATCTATAAATCAATTTATGTATGGCAGACAGAATTCAAGATTATTCTATAAAACTATAACAAAAATGGAAAAAGAAAGAGTGGCATTCACATTAAATTGTCAATTACACTTTACATAACAATCTTTATATTCTTATCAAAGTCTATAAATCAGTTCTAATCATATTAATGAATGACGTTCTTTCCGATAATGCTATAAAACCTTGAGAAACCAAATTTAACTTGTGCAACCAAAATAAGATTCAAGATCTCTAATTTATGGTTTCATTTCTTCATTTGCATAACAATATTTATAAAATTAATAATATTTACAAATATTTTTTAAACCTGTTTGGATGACAAACTTTGTGATCTAAAATTTTTAAGAAATAGAGTAGCCTCAACCATGATGTATTTTGCAATAAAGTACAGTTTTGCCCTGAACTATTATGAATAAAACATTCATATAACAGGCCAATGGCTGAGTGGTTTGACACTAGTAAACTGTACTTTAGGATTTTAAATCGTGTAAATCATATTTCAGCCAAAATAAATGTTAATGAATTTGGCAATGAATTGAAAATGCTCGACTCGGGCTATAACTGGTGACGTCATAACGTTATTGTTGTTGACGTAATGGATATTTTTTTCGTGACGTCATTCAAAAATTATACTTTATTGGGAATAAAGTATATGCGGTGCGTTTGATCTTTACCAAAACAATGAAAGAATATATCAACCGATTAAACAGTGCTGTCAAGTTACTATCATGTAATGTAGGTTCATACCAGCTGCAATGTTATAAAGGATTTTGTTACATTTAATGTAGGTTAATACCAGCTGCAATGTTATAAAGTATATTGTTACATTTAATGTAGGTCAATACTTACTGCAACGTTATAAAGTATATTGTTACATTTAATGTAGGTCAATACTTACTGCAACGTTATAAAGTATATTGTTACATTTAATGTAGGTTCATATTAGCTGCAATGTTACAGAGTATATTGTTACATTTAATGTAGTTCAATACTTACTGCAACGTTATGAAGTACAATGTTACATTTAATGTAGGTCAACACTTACTGAACGTTATAAAGTATATTGTTACATTTAATGTAGGTTCGTACTAACTGCAACGTTATAAAGTATATTGCTAATTTAATGTAGGTCAATACTTACTCCAACGTTATGAAGCACATTGTTACATTTAATGTAGGTTAATACTTACTGCAACGTTATGTAATATAAATGTTAGTTATTACTATAGAATCTAAGGTGTCGATGTGAACCCAAACCTAAGGAAAGATTTACATTTCACAAAAATCACTATCGCAGGGTTTACTCAAATCAGTATTTTGTTGGCAAATAAGAAGGAAGACAGTGACCTTTCCATTATGTAGTCACATTGATGTTCCTAATAAGTCTATCAGGCCCATTAGAAGGACAAATATACTCTCTAAAATACTAAAATACTGAAATTTTAATTAACGCGCAATATTGTAGTTGCACATCCTCCTTTAATATCATCAACTTATTGTCAGAATGTTCACCATATACATACTCTACCCATAAAGTATTTCATGATAGATTGTAACATGACTTCGCTGTATCCTCGACTCTGATTGGTTGATTTGAATGACAATGAATACCCGCAAATTAGCATAGGCGAATCACCGCGAATTGATACAACATTTTCACTAGTCCCAGCCCGACTCAAGTTTTAATTTTCCAGTTTCTTAGTGCCGTACTCCGGTTTGACCGTTGTCTTTGTCCTTCTTTATATTGTGTCTACCGGTAGATATCACAAATGCACTTTAATATGATTTATTTTTGAAGAACGAAAATATTTTCAAGTGGCTTACTTAGTCCAAGTTTGCTGGAAAGTTTCATGCGGCCGCCTTCTTTCGAATGCCGTTCCCATGGTATGCCGTCACAAAGGCAAACCGTTTTGACGTCACAATGATTGCTTATACTCGGGGTTTTATGATATTTTTCTACAAGCATATGCATAACCACAATGGTGTTGCAGGCTTTCTCCCTGCAATAATACTAGCGTCCACGATAAAAGTGCAACACTCTTTTAAAGCGGCTTAAAACCCTATATCACCTCATCTCACTTAGGGAATATATGTCACCAGACTAATTAAGGTAATCACGGTTGTATCTTGTCAGACATATTGGCATCACGCATTACCTGGCTTTCTTTTCTCCGTTTGAATATCATAATCTAATCATAAACTTATGGGGGAAATTTGTAAGTGATTATTATCAATTAACTTTGATACCTCTTTACGTTCAATTTTTAGTGATATGGGATCTATATAGAAGCTCAGCTAATTCAAGAATTATCTAATTATCTAAAATCTAATTATTCTGTCACGTTTTGTCTAATCTTCAAATACCATTGATACAAACCCTTGACATTAAGTCAATGACATCTTGGGCTAAATGTTGAAAGATGTTTATAATTGAAATGTTGAAAATATATCAAATATTCATCCAATATTAGCTTGTTCTTGTGACCATAATTATGAAGATTCTATTGGTTCATATTGCGTCCCCTACATGTACATGTATATAGTGATTTGCAACTAAATATCTTTTTCTTTACTAAATAATTTGATTCAAAATCAATATTGGTTGGTTATCAAAACTACTCTTCAGTTGATAAAAATGTTAAATTCAGTCCACATGTTTATAAATTTAACGGGCAGATCTGTTTTCAAATAGTGTTCATATGACATGGTTATAATAATCAACTAGTATTGATTTTGTTGGGGATGTTTTCTATTTTTGACAGATTTCATATTGGCATATTGACATACTCATATTTACTGATACCATTATTGTTTTAAAGTGTACTTGACAATGCAAAATCTAATTGTATACATTTTTCATACTGTAAATTCATCATACCATATTTCTATGTTTTGTATTCCGGATCGGTATTAATAGAAGCATTTGCTTGTTTACCAATCAATCCTTTCTTTTGGGATATAAATATGTTTAAAATATAATCTTATTTCATAGGAACCCTTCACAGACTCTGAAACTCTGATATTAAAGCACTGTTAATAATGTGATTAGTATGTAAATAAACACTCAAAAATCTGGAATTAATAATAATAATAATAAAAGGGTATTTATATAGCGCACATATCCACACAGATTACATGCTCAAGGCGCTCTCTGCATTATTACCCTGGTCTAACCCAAGCTTTGTAACCCACCCATCCGGCGAGCCACGCCAAGTGATGCTGAACTTCACTGATACTGGTCAACTGAGCTACGCACAGGATCACGTGCCATTATCTAGTATAATTCTGCTGTGAATTGTTTGATCTTCAAATAAGATTGATACCAACTCTTCACACTCTCTTACACCGTGTGCCACTTCTAAAGGGCATCAACGTTCTCGATTTTAATAATATCAATATGAAATACCTTTTAATCAAGAAATGGTAATAAAGCTCTCAACAAAAAAGGTCATTCGATCTAGGAATATCTAGCTGTACGAATCTGGCTGACAAAGCTCTTAGTGTCAGTTAAACACCCACACCATAAAACTGAGGTAGATTATTTCAAAAAAGTTATGCACAATAATACGAAATTCAAAACGCGGTTAATCTTTACAAATCCACCTTGAATGCTTGTGTGTCCACACTTTAACAGTCGCTTTAAGTTTCCGTTTGATACGTAAGTATATATGTGAGTTGGTTATATATTGTTTGTCAGTTCTTGGCAATATCTTAGCTACATCGCTAAGGAAAATCAAACAGCATATGGACTCCAGAAACGTCAGCAAATATACAAAACCTTTATAACTGATATATTAAAGTGACACAGATTCTGTTTCAGGATTTTTCGTGTGCCCTTAGTGAAAGCCTATATAACTTATGACCTAAGTTAAGTTCAAATCGCCTATGAAAACTTACATCCTTTTTTTTCTAAAATGCCACAGTTATTATCTTTAATTGTTATCTATAATCGGAAAACGGCTCTATAAATGTTAAAAACTTTTATGTCCAACTATCATGTATATAAGCTGAATGACCTATATAACACTATCAACCATTGTTTGTCTTTAGGTCTGTCTTAAATACGTTTCCAAAATTACGTTTGAGTCAATGGCTCGTGCCACTCGTGATAAAGATAATATACATTGGCGTTCCTCAAGTACCATCTGGTTATCTGTATCCATAATCTCTTTTTTATGTCAGACCATTGAGTCTTCGGCATTTAAAAAGTTGGAAGTTACAAATATATTGGTCAAACTCACCAAATAGATCGTTCTTAAGTGCGAGGTTATGTTGACATGAATGACGAATGACTACGGTATTACTTAAAAACAAGGGGCGGGAAAGCTCAGTTAGCAGGACCTCGGATCAAGGAATCCGTGGTTTGAATCCCGCCAGGGGCTCAGCAACTTCACCTGTGGTAGAGAACTGTTCTACAGGCAGTATGGTTTAGGTGCCGTGCTTCACTGAATTTCAGCGCAGTACCAGACTGCATAGCCACAATGTTGTTATGGGCGGACAGGAAATATTCTTGAAAGCAGCATTATCAACCCCATATCACATCACTGTCACGTGACTTGTCTAACTATGAATGGAAAACACATGAAGACAATAAACAAAGTTTATTACAAGAAAAATTAACACAACCAATCAAATCCCACACAACAATATACAAATGAAGAAACACTCATATACACATATTCACCATACCCATACACTCGTCATGCACACATGCAAATTCAATCATCACTCACCTTCTACATTTATGCAACCACCCACATATGCAAACTTGTCACAAACTATGCACTCACCTTTCAATATTTGTCAATCACTCAAATTCGTATCACTTCAGCAAAATTCACATGAGCAAAATATACATGATTAACAAATCCTACACTATCAAATTCACAAATCAAAATACACAATACAACATAACACAAAATCAATACATGCTTTTAATATGAATAACACAACCCCTGCTTGTGTAGGGCCAGGCAAAAGGTCACAGTTCTTTTAACCTGTACATCAAGGCACAGTCCCTGAAAATAATAAAGTTCAGTCTCAGTTTTCTGCTAAGACAGTGTCACCATAACGTGACTGGAGTATCACCACAACGTGACTGTCGGTATCACCATAACGTGACTGACGGTATCACCACAACGTGACTGACGGTATCACCACTACGTGACTGACGATATCACCATTACGTGACTGAAGGTACATCACCCTTTAGGTGACGTCACACCCGACCAAGACGCGGTGGGTTCCCTCGTCTCCACACATCCATCATCGAAGCAAGTCCGTCTGCAACGTGACCCTTGTGCCTGAGACTGACGTCACACCTGACGTCACACTAGAGCATGGACCCGGATGTTGGCTGGCTTCTCCATCCACACATCCCGACTGACATTAAGCATCAAGCACATGTCCTCAGTTCCCTATGCTCACCACTGTAAAACATAGTTTCACACAATATAATCATAATCACCAACATGTTTTAAACATTATTGCTTTTCAACATTCTGCATAACATGCCTCATATTCTCATTACATTGTTTAAACATTTCACACTTTACATCATATCATATTTACATCACATCACTAAGTCTAAAGAGTGTATTGAACCAAGTCTACCATTACATGCATAAAATAATACATCTTTCAAAGTTCACAATTTATAAAGTACATATTTCTACTTACGGCTCACACAGCCTGTGCTTCCATGAAGTCATTTCATTCATCTGCCAACTCAACAGAAATGTAACCTTATATAGGCTGTCCAGCACACATCTCACACTTTGAGCATGCATTCAACACACCATCAACCAAGTGGGTGTGTTTGGGTGTACCGTTCTCTGTTCCCGTTTAGAGCTGACTTGTGACAATCACCTCACCTTAAAAATTGGGAAACTGCTTAGACTCTGAAAAGATGACTAAGATGCTTGGCACGTGGTCCTGTGCGTAGCTCAGTTGACCGCTATCAGTGAAGTTCAGCAACATCTGGCGTGGCTCCCCGGATGGGTGGGTTACCCGATCATTGCACCCGATTGAACTGAGAGTTCAAAGGTAATTCCCTGCTCCACACTGAGGCACGAGTTGAGAAGCTTGTCGTGTCTCCTTAGGCAAGAGACTGTATTCAAAATGTGCCTTTGTTCACCCAGCAGTACTAATTGTAGATTGTGTTGGAGGTGACCTTTAAGCGCTGTAACCAGCAGCTTTGGTTAGACCAGGGTGATAATGCAGGGAGCGCCTTGGGCATGCATTCGGTGTGGATATGTGTGCTATATAAATACCCTAATTATTATTATTATTATCATGTATAAGCGGTATTACCGTAAAACTTTGATATAAATATGATTAGACACTGAAAAGTATTACCCACATGCTTTCTTTCCGTCTTTCCCCCGATTCCTTTCTCCATTATCTTTCCATTCTGTTTTTGATGAATGTCAGAACTTTCTGAGCTTTCAAATTATCCAATGTTTAAAACAATGTCCTACATAACTAGAGATATACAACAATATTATGTTATCAAACGTTTATTATCACGAGTTCCTAATTTACCATTTTCCAATTTCGTGAAACTAGTCGGTTTAGAGTGACGTCCCCTTGAAAAGTCATGTGACTGCTGACAAAGCCGTCCAAACTTACCTTACGTTGAATGTTATTTTGATATTTTTTCTCTCGTCTAGACCTTAACATTCATACCTCATTTCAGGGAAGGTCTCAAATGAGTGAAAATCAAACAACAAAACCAATGATGGCCAATATATAATCAACATATGATTTACTGTTATTCATAGATACATGTTAAATCAAATAAGGGTGAAACAAATGATATCTCATTTTTTGAGAAGACATGATCTGGTATTTGGTTAAACTTTCAATAATTACACTATATAATAACACCAATGATCCGACCAGAAATATATAGTGGCTTCTAAACATTTTTTACAAACTATTTTTAGATTTTTTTGTAAAGAGCAAAACAGAACTGAGCAATTTCACTAATTTTAACATACCACATATCTGATCTAGTACTACATTAACACGAATTGGCATCACCGCTTCTTCATTAGATATAGCACGCGCAATATGAGTCCAAAATAGAAGCATATTGTTGTTTCCTTGATTCATATATATGTTATATCTCTCCTCCAAGTCTGTCTGTTAAGACCTTAACAATGCGAGTATACTCTTCTTGCCTTGCAATATCTATAGGTGTGAGTCCTGTATTGTCTTTCCTTTTCTCTACCCCCTTAAGCTTTTCCAGAGTTAACAGTTGTTTAACCATATCTAGATCACCTCTATCGCAAGCTAGATGAAATACATTACGACCTTTATCATCAACAACAGTTAAATTTGCCCCTTTATCCCTCAGCAAATCCACAGTGGGCATGTTGCCTTGTAGTCCTGTTACAGCAATCAACAGAGGCGTTCTCCCGACCTCTCCTTTACTCTCAATATCAATGGTGTTCCATGTCAGGATATATTTTACTAGTTGAATGTCCCCATTTCTACAAGCTGTATGTAGGACTGTGTTGTTATGATCATCTACCGTGCTAACATTAGCTCCCCTTGCTTTTAGAAACTTTACAATTTGGATGTTTCTATAATGTGCAGCTAACATAAGAGGTGTATCCCCTGAGTGGCCTCTACTCTCAATATCAGTGATATTCAGAGATAGGATGTACTTCACCATGTCTACGTTAGTCCTACAAGCTATGTGCAGTAAAGTATTGTTATATATGTCTCTTTGGTAAACATCAGCCCCTTTGTCCCTCAATAATTTTACAAGTGACATCTTTTTGGAAAGGATGGCAGTCACAATAGGAGTACGTCCATACTTTCCCTTGCTATCTATGTCAGCGAAGGTTTGTGACAAGATAAAATCGATAAAATCTTTCCTGAAAGCCTTTAGAGCTTGATGTAGGATGTTGTTTCCTTCGCCATCAACAGCAGTGACATCAGCTCCACTTTGTATCAAGAACTTAAATGCTTCCATTTTGCCTGGTTTAATAGCAGCCATTAAAGGAGTTTTCCCTTCAGCGTCTCTTTGCTCTGTGTTAATGTTATGGTCATTTATAAGTTTCTTAATGATCTCAACACTATTTCCACTACATGCGTGATGCAGTACACTGCTGTGATTATCATCCACAGCTGAGAGATCACAATGTTGCGCGACCAGAAAGTCAAAGATATCTCTATTGTTGTGCAACGCTGCATTCATAACTCCTGTTATATGTCCTATCTTATCACGACAGTCGACATTCACAATCCCATGGCAAACAAGTCTCCTCACCTCAACAAGATTTCCATTTGCACAGAGATATAAAAACCGTTTCACATCGGCGGGAGGACATGTATTTCTGACCATGATATTATTGTTACCTGAAATGAAATACACCATAATTTGTTATTATCATATAAATTTTTTTCTCACAGTAGATATCGCTTCGGTTAGATCAAGCAATGTACAAGCGGCAATTACAATATAGTGATAGCAACATAGAGCTCATGATGTCAAAATGTAATGTCTTCACTGTTGAAGGTTTCTAATGTGGTTTTTTTCTGGTCTCTCGTGTCATTTGATATCTCGCTTTTATATTTTTGACATCAGAGGAAACATGTCTAAAATTCTCTATGACTTCCTTTTTTAATTTAAACAGTAACATAGGAAATAAATTGTGCATCATGTTTTTAACTTTCCCTTAACTATTAATGTTTTTGATAACCTTTCAAACGACATTACAATCCCTGTGACAGAAATCTATACACATCATAACGGGAATATTATTACAATTAAGTTCATAGAGAGGCATCGTTATTACATATTTGTAGATCCTCTTAGATGATCCTCTATGGGTTTTCTTTATACACATATTACCGTACATTCAACTGCAATTCATTATTAGTATATGATTTCAATTTGAAAGTGAGACCACCCCACTGATCACCCAACCCACAAATAAATGCTACTGATATTTACAGACAGACACTTATGATACGATGATGTAATGTTATTCTTATTAACAACTTTTGTTTTAGATTATTTCAGAAGATTAGAAACAAACATGACCAATTAATTTCAAAGAGGTAAAAGGGAGTTGGTGAAAGAACTAAGAGTTCACATAGTAGTGAATGCTCTTCAATGATCAAATCTCAGTTCCTAAATAAATCAGTTTGCAATAGGTTCATCCTTTTTCTTTTTTGTTCCTTTTCGTTGTTTTGTATTAGCGTTAAAGAATAGTTCACTATCATAGTCATATATTAATATTAAAACCAATCAAGCAACAAAAACACCAAATTCAATCATCAATAACTATGTCATAAAGTATTGCATGGTGATCAAAAAGGACATAATGTTTGAGGTGAGGTGAGTTGGGGTTAAAAGCGGCTTTTAAGATTATTTCACTTATATCGCGGCTGCTAGTATTATTGCAGGGAGAAAGCCCGCAACACTGTTGTGGCTATGCATTGCGGTGAAACCTGCGTGCATCGGCTGGAACTAGCGAACCATGGGTGGTACTGCGCAGAATTTCAGTGTAGCATTGCACCCAAACCTGACTGCCTGTAGAACAGTTCTCTACTGCAGACAAAGTTGCCAAGCCCCTGGCGGGATTCGAACCACGGACCTCCTGATTCGAAGCCGAACGCGCTAACCACTGCGCTATCCCGCCCCCAACATAATGTTCGACATCTTAAGATGAAATTCATACTGTTCACTTAGATTGAGGTGGTGGATTGTCACATCATCAATAAATTTTAAATAAAAGTTTTTTCCTTATTGTAATCACACTTCCCATATGTTCGTTTTGCATGAGCAATTCAGGGATGTCACTCAGACAATCTGACATGAGAGAAAGAGAGAGAGAGAGATAGAATGAAAGAGAGAGATAGAATGAGAGAGAGAGATATCATCAATATATTTACAACTTCCATCAGTCAAAGTGAATTGAATGTTCAGTCCACACTAAAGCTAAACTGTGGCAAAGTATTTACATGAGAAATGTCGGAAATGTTGAAAGTTGTCAAAAGACCTGCCGGCTCTGTAAGACAGCAATAGGAGCAGATAGAGCTCCTTTAGACTAATAGGTTGGTTGGTGAGTTGGTGAGTTGGTGTTGCCGAGCCCCTGGCGGGATAGACTTGAACTTGAACTTGAACTCAACAACAAAAGAGAAGTGAGTTGGTGTTTAACGTCCCTTTCAAGAGTATTTCACTTATATCGCGGCTGCTAGTATTGGTGCAGGGAGAAAGCCCGCAATACCATTGTGGCTATGCATTGCGGTGAAACCTGCGAGCATCGGCTGGAACTAGCGAACCATGGGTGGTACTGCACTGAAACACTGACTGTGTGTAGAACAGTTCTCTACTGCAGACAAAGTTGTGTTCAAATGAAAAATAAGTTTGAAAAATACTGTAATTTAATCGTCTACAGTTAAAGCATGTGTGGTGACGTCGCTTAATCAAGTTTAATTATTTCTAAAAGGGTCAGAAAATTGTTGGTATGTATGCAAAAATTCTTCTCAAACCTTCCCTTTCCAGTAAAGTTTCAAGAAAATATGCGATAATTATAGGACATTAAAGTTGCTTGGGTGTTCTTTCATTTATTTCCATATACATTTATTATAAGAATTATAATGTTGCTGTTGAATATAGCGTGATTATTATTTACCTAGTTGGCTTGATGAGGCTGTCTTTCTTCTTGCAGTACTGTCGACTTCCCATGATGCCTGAGGACATGGCGTAGCAGTAGCACTGAAGAGTAGACATCGTAGGTGTAGATCATCAAAATTGTATTCTGAACAATGCTCACGCTGACAAGATGAATCACACATTTTGGGGCCATATGGCTGAATTTCTTTCTGACATACTACCCGCAAGATATATTCTGATAGAAAAACAAAGAAAAGGAGGGAAGTGTTCATCTTTGCTACAGGAATACACTTGAAACAAACAGTAAGAACGTTTCAAACGTACGTATTAATGAAAGGTGCAATAATTTGTACTATTAGCTATTTCATCTGAACGTTATATCTATTTATACAAACGTTAACTGAATGTTTAGACTTATGGAAAGTATATTCATCTTTTGTCAAGTAGAGCATTAAAGATACAAAATGTCTATGTAAGAAGTGTCGGCGTTTGCAAGAAAACAGTAAGATAATGGTAAAAACTGTAATAAAAGGTAATAAATAAATAGTAAGACTCATTTAAGTTTGTCTGATTCATCAATTATGTATGCTTACTTAATATGAATATTTTTGTTTATAACAATAGCTTTATATCACTTTAAATCGCATTTATGGCTGACAGAATTTAAGATTATGCTACTAACTATGACAAAAAGTAATGAAGAAAGATTGAAATTCACATTAACTGTTAATTACGTTTGCATTTTTTACATGACAGTATTTATATTCTTATCAAAGTCTAAAAGATCAGTTCTAATCTTATGAGAAAATTTTCAGAAAATACTACAATATTATTTTTTTAAAGTAATCAAGAGATAATAAGATTAACATAAATATTCATCGTTTATGTTTCTTTATTTGTATAACATTATACTTATATATATACATATATTTCATCCATGAATCACTTGGGTAGAATATGTTGCAATGTCAAAGGTATTAATTTGAACTAACAGTGAGTGAGTGAGTGAGTGAGTGAGTTGGGGTTTAGCATGCATTCAACAATATTTCAATTATTAAACACGTGGATGACAAGCATCCAAACGAGAGTGGATAGATCAGGGAGAAAGGGATCGAAAGGATGAGGGAAGAGACGGAAAGAAAGGCAAAGTGAGAGATAGAAAGCAGGTTTTAGAAGGTCTCAAATTTGGTCTGGCTTCTGCCCGTTGACCTGTCCAGCTTGGGTGTCCCTACCAGGAGCATGGAAGCTCCAGCTGGCATAGCTCTCCTGGTCTCTGAAACAGGCAAACCACCACACCACGATAAGGTAATGAGTCCGGTGGTGGCCTGTGTATTGGTTCGTTATTGTGTCTGATGTATGAATACACATAGCGACCCAGAGATTCTGTTCTTTGTCGTCGGGGCACAGTAATTACAAATACACACACTCGACGAGTTTCAGCGTTTCATTCAGATACACACACCTGCAAAGTATAATGAAAAGGCGGTTCGGTATAATTCAAACTTTCATTTCAACTTCAAAAGATAAAACACGTGATCAGAATTCAGCTAGTCAAAGTTTGGTTAAGATAACTGTTGCATATCATTGGTCGGATTATTACTCGCAGTGTGTTTATATAATTGATAAATTAGTAAACGGTCATAAGCAATCAAGGTCATCAATTCAAATCACGTTTTATTTCTATTCACAATGGTTAAGAGGCTCAGTTTAATTATTCGGCGTAAGATTGTGAGATTCCGAGAGGTTCGACTTTCTGAGCAATTTAACACAGGCTGACAGTACCGAGTCCGATCGGTAAAGCTTGTGTGTCGACGGTTTAACACACATGGACCTCCGGCAGATATCCTTAATGAGGTTCAGGTCAACGCTAAGATGGAAAAAGACAAGGAGACTTCAACGCAATGGTTGCAAGGTCATCTACAGCCAAGTTTTTAAGTGAACGCATCAATTGAAACCGTGAGACGGGAACGTTTACGACAAGGATGGGTTTCCACCCGAACTTGGAACGGATAGATGGTGAGAGTGGCAAACAGACCGAAGCAGAAGTAGAATTGGACGCCAATGACACGATGGACGACGTTATCTTCTCAGATGAGAGTACCATTAGGATGTAATCTGGAGTCAGCCGATGTTACCGATGAGTAGGACATCCTGAAATTCTTGTGTTAGAAACGGTGGGAAATTAAGAGGTTATGAAAATTGGTCAATGGGTGGTATTAAGCTGAATGTTTCAACATATTATAATTATCTTGGTTTAACATTTTCAAATAGATTATCCTGGTCAAAAAATATACAAAATTTAGTTATGAAAGCTAATAGAGCAATGGCAGCAGTCAAGGCATTTTCTTTTAAACTGAAAAATATTTCCCCATCTGTGCTTTTCAAAATCTTTGATGTCCAGCTAATGCCAATAATATTGTATGGTTGTGAAATTTGGGGAGTTAGCAAATGGGATATTATTGAAGGATTTCATGTTCGTTTTTGTAAATATGTTCTTGGTGTGAGTTATAAATGTTCAAATATTGCTGTACTCGCTGAGTGTGGGCGAAATTATGTATATAGTGACACCCTGCAAAGAGTTATCAAATATTGGTTTAAATTATTAGAATATCAAGAAACGCGATATCCAAAGCAATGTTATATAATGATGTAAGCTAGAAACAGTAGGACGTAATACGTGGGCTTCAAATGTTAAAAAGATACTATTCATGTACGGATTTGGTTATGTATGGGAAGCTCAGGGTGTTGGCAACAAAAGTGAATTTTTAAGTAACTTTGTATTAAGAATAAATGATTGTTGTGTACAAAGCATTTTTGCTGACATAAATGACAGTTCTTCTTTAGACCTATATTCTACCACCAAACAGTCCTTCTGTACAGACCCTTACCTAACAACTATTAAATCGAAAGAATCACGCCGTAGAATTACTTTGCTAAGAATAGGTGCCCTATCAATACGTAAAAATACTGGAAGAAGAGAAGGAACACCTAGATTTTTAAGATTTTGTAAGCTTTGTAAAGATGATGTTATTGAAGATGAATTACACTTTTCTTCAAATGTCCTTGTTTTATTGAATTAAGAAACTTACTAGTCCGCCGGCCCAGAGGGGTCCCCATGCACCCCCCCATGGCAGACTGAGACTAACTTTTTTTGAAGCCTTGACATGTCTATTATGCAAATTTGACTGGTAACAGTGTATAAACTGGGACGAAATGTGTCATTTTTACATATTTCCATGGGTACCCCCCTCAGCCACTTATTCTCTGAAGCGTCACACCAAAAGGTGGATATCCCCATATCTTTGGTTCTAATTATCATAGAACCATAATCTTGGTATCTAAATGTATGTTTATAAGGTCACTGAATCCATTGACAGACATTTCAGATAGCTACCATAGGTCATTTGTACGAAATTTTAGGTTTCCATTACAAAAACTCATCATTCATGACTTCGACCGGTCACAATTCTATTTTCTCTTCTCTACAGTTAATGGATATCATTTTATTTTACATTATTTGCACTGATAGTAGAATTATGAGTACCTGTAACCATTTTGTGTACCTATGTCTACTTATAACAAACAAATTAAGTGTCCAAAAGCAAACCAAGGGACCTACCGTTAATCTACTATCATTGAAATACACCAACTCAGCCTTGGAAATTTTTTTTTTCTTCCTCTCTATAGTTAATGGATATCATTTTATTTTACATTATTTGCACTGAGAATAGAATCTTGAGTACTTGTAACCCTTTTGTGTACTTATGTGTACTTATAACACATAAATTAAGTGTCCAAAAGTAAACCAAGGGACCTACCGTTAATCTACTATCATTGAAATACACCAACTGAGCTTTGGAAAAAACTATTTTTTCTTCTCTACAGTGAATGTATATCACTTTATTTTACATTATTTGCACTGAGAATAGAATATTGAGTACTTGCAACCCTTTTGTGTACTTATGTGTACTTATAACACATAAATTAAGTGTCCAAAAGCAAACCAAGGGACCTACCGCTAATCCACTATCATTGAAATACACCAACTCAGCCTTGGTAAAACACTATTTTTTCTTCTCTAAAGTTAATGTATACTATTTTATTTAACATTATTTGCACTTGGAGTAGAATTATGGATACTTGCAACTCTTTTGTGTATTTGTGTACTTATATCAACCAAGGTTAAGTGTCCAAAAGCTAACTAAGGGGCCTACAATTAATCTACTATCATTGAAATACACCAAATCAGCCTTGGAAAAAACTCACAATTTTGTATTTTGTTTTACTGTTTTACTTCTAAATCATTGGGGATTTAAAGGGTTCAAAGAAGAAAGATAACACATAGGTATTAATTCCGTCATTACACACTTCACAGACATGTAGTACAGGAGTACATTCTTGCAAATTATTCATTTTTAATCTCCATATGACTGTTTGAATCAGCTGCTTTTTGGACATCAGCAATTTATCAAAATCCTAGTTTTAAGAGAGAGCATCATCATCAATAACATCACCATACACCACACACCACAACAACGTTCATTATCATCCTCAAAGCTGTCACGTTGCGGGGCCTTGATGTCGACCAACTCTCTAGGAAGAGCGCACTGGCTCTAGCTTCCCACCCATAAGAGTCGAACTATGTCTCTCATCAGCAACAAGAACAACAGACATTTGAACAGAGATGTATTCCATAGAGCCTCCTGCTAAATGAAATGCATTGTATGATACTCTAGGCTTTTGATGGTATCATGACAGTGTCCATGTTACATTGTTTGACTCATGTTCACAGCAATAGACATTCAGTTGCAGACAGCCAACTTTATCAATAGTTTCTGTCAGGTCCACCATAGACAGCAAAATAAATCTTTTTAGGTCTTTTATAAGTGATATGTACATAAGGAAGACACACTTTATCTTAAAATTCACGTTCCTGAGTACATCATTACCTTGCAATGAGCCTAATCCGATGAGTCCAGCTTCAAGTGGGATAAGAATGTCTGAGAAACAACTTCCATCCATTTACTTGCCACGCATCCTTATATATGATCATTCCACTCGGTATGTTCTTATGACTATGATATGGTTTTTATATCTATCATAGGTCTTTTATAAGTGATATGTACATAAGGAAGACAAACTTTATCTTAAAATTCACGTTCCTGAGTACATCATTACTCAATCCGGTTGGTTGTAGGATATATGAATTTTGGTACATTTAACCACAACAAGTAGACATTAAACAATAGTGAGGAAACCTAATTATCAAGATTAATCATATGAGAATGTAATACAATATGGATTTCCAGTAAATGCACATTTGAAGGCACCTTGCTCACCAAACAAATCTGATGGCACAACCTAAGAGCCACTTGATCTGACAATGAAAACTTTGAAGTCACCGTAGAAACGAGAAACTTAATGCTGTAATTTTATCAATAGATATATGAAACAAAATATGTCTGCATCTCTAGACAACAGAACTGCAGTGGTTACATGACAATCCGCAAAAGGCCTAAAGTTACTATCACACATATATGATGTATCCATGTGGTTAAGTTGTGCTTTCTTCAGCAAATCAACACAGAAGGTGCTTAATAGTAATCTAGGTTTCAACATTCAGTCTAACCACATTTGATCTGGAAGTTTCAATGAAGGCATGTCCTATCACATGGCATAACAATGATAGATATAAAAACCATATCATAGTCATAAGAACATTCCGAGTGGAATGATCATATATAAGGATGCGTGGCAAGTAAATGGATGGAAGTTGTTTCTCAGACATTCTTATCCCACTTGAAGCTGGACTCATCGGATTAGGCTCATTGCAAGGTAATGATGTACTCAGGAACGTGAATTTTAAGATAAAGTGTGTCTTCCTTATGTACATATCACTTATAAAAGACCTATAAGGATTTATTTTGCTGTCTATGGTGGACCTGACAGAAACTATTGATAAAGTTGGCTGTCTGCAACTGAATGTCTATTGCTGTGAACATGAGTCAAACAATGTAACATGGACACTGTCATGATACCATCAAAAGCCTAGAGTATCATACAATGCATTTCATTTAGCAGGAGGCTCTATGGAATACATCTCTGTTCAAATGTCTGTTGTTCTTGTTGCTGATGAGAGACATAGTTCGACTCTTATGGGTGGGAAGCTAGAGCCAGTGCGCTCTTCCTAGAGAGTTGGTCGACATCAAGGCCCCGCAACGTGACAGCTTTGAGGATGATAATGAACGTTGTTGTGGTGTGTGGTGTATAGTGATGTTATTGATGATGATGCTCTCTCTTAAAACTAGGATTTTGATAAATTGCTGATGTCCAAAAAGCAGCTGATTCAAACAGTCATATGGAGATTAAAAATGAATAATTTGCAAGAATGTACTCCTGTACTACATGCCTGTGATGTGTGTAATGACGGAATTAATACCTATGTGTTATCTTTCTTCTTTGAACTCTTTAAATCCCCAATGATTTAGAAGTAAAACAGTAAAACAAAATACAAAATTGTGAGTTTTTTCCAAGGCTGATTTGGTGTATTTCAATGATAGTAGATTAATTGTAGGCCCCTTAGTTAGCTTTTGGACACTTAACCTTGGTTGATATAAGTACACAAATACACAAAAGAGTTGCAAGTATCCATAATTCTACTCTAAGTGCAAATAATGTTAAATAAAATAGTATACATTAACTTTAGAGAAGAAAAAATAGTGTTTTACCAAGGCTGAGTTGGTGTATTTCAATGATAGTGGATTAGCGGTAGGTCCCTTGGTTTGCTTTTGGACACTTAATTTATGTGTTATAAGTACACATAAGTACACAAAAGGGTTGCAAGTACTCAATATTCTATTCTCAGTGCAAATAATGTAAAATAAAGTGATATACATTCACTGTAGAGAAGAAAAAATAGTTTTTTCCAAAGCTCAGTTGGTGTATTTCAATGATAGTAGATTAACGGTAGGTCCCTTAATTTATGTGTTATAAGTACACATAAGTACACAAAAGGGTTACAAGTACTCAAGATTCTATTCTCAGTGCAAATAATGTAAAATAAAATCATATACATTAACTATAGAGAGGAAGAAAAAAAAAATTTCCAAGGCTGAGTTGGTGTATTTCAATGATAGTAGATTAACGGTAGGTCCCTTGGTTTGCTTTTGGACACTTAATTTGTTTGTTATAAGTAGACATAGGTACACAAAATGGTTACAGGTACTCATAATTCTACTATCAGTGCAAATAATGTAAAATAAAATGATATCCATTAACTGTAGAGAAGAGAAAATAGAATTGTGACCGGTCGAAGTCATGAATGATGAGTTTTTGTAATGGAAACCTAAAATTTCGTACAAATGACCTATGGTAGCTATCTGAAATGTCTGTCAATGGATTCAGTGACCTTATAAACATACATTTAGATACCAAGATTATGGTTCTATGATAATTAGAACCAAAGATATGGGGATATCCACCTTTTGGTGTGACGCTTCAGAGAATAAGTGGCTGAGGGGGGTACCCATGGAAATATGTAAAAATGACACATTTCGTCCCAGTTTATACACTGTTACCAGTCAAATTTGCATAATAGACATGTCAAGGCTTCAAAAAAAGTTAGTCTCAGTCTGCCATGGGGGGGGGGGGGGGGGGGGGGGGGGGGGGGGGGGGGGGGTGCATGGGGACCCCTCTGGGCCGGTGGACTATACCTGAAAATGTTAATTTTCTTACTTTCAAAATGTTTTACAACGTCAAAACTCAGAGACTCTTTTACCCTACTCATGTTTGATTAGAGATGCACTCACTCTGCGTTCAATAACTCTATCACCCAATTAATTTACATTGTATATTTCATTGTTCTCTCAAATATAATATTGTCTTGTTTTGTATATATGTTTTGTACGTGGGCCTAGATAATAAAGAATAGACTTGAATTGAAAGTAGGACATCCTGCAACAATCAACAGCAGGCCAAACCATCTACCACTGGACTCAGTACCTTATCGTGGTGTGGTGGTTTGCGTGCTTCAGGGACACCGAGAGCTATGCCAGCCAGAGCTTACATGCTCCTGGTAGGGACACCTAAGCTGGACAGGTCGACTGGTAAAAGCCAGTGGTTAGAGCGTTCGGCTTCGGATCAAGAGGTCCGTGGTTCGAATCCCGCCAGGGGCTCGGCAACTTTGTCTGCAGTAGAGAACTGTTCAACACACAGTCAGGTTTGGGTGCAATGCTACACTGAGTTTCAGGGCAGTATCACCCATCGTTCGCTAGTTCCAGCTGATGCTCGCAGGTTTCACCGCAAATGCATAGCCACAAGGGTGTTGCGGGCTTTCTCCCTGCTATAATACTAGCAGCCGCGATATAAGTGAAATAATCTTGAAAGCGGCGTTAAACCCCAACTCACTCACTCACTCTTATCGAAGGTCATCTTTTGCAATAGTGCTTCTATCGGTTCATTAATAATATGATGGTATTTATTTGACCCAAACGTTACAGTAACCTATCAAAATCTATATGATCTTCCAGCTATGGATCAATCAACGATTGAACGAATAATAATGTGATATTTCAAATTGTAGACCGCAAATGAAGCCTTGATGTTACTAGCCAAACTGAATCTTGTATTATGTTATTATTTCGAAACTTACTAGATACCATGTGCAACCGCAACCGCATACACATAATTTCTCTTAGACGGAAACATAACACAAAAGTCATTGTTCGGAATTTTATTTCGCATAGGCGGAAATGGGAAGTTAATGATTATGATGGATGTTGTATGCCACAATCATCATCACCACGATGTCATCAGTTATGAAATTGTCGAGTGAATGAATAATGATGGGTTTTCTGTAAAATGTAAAGCCAGCTGTACATGGAGGTGATGTGATAAATTAATCGTACAGCATGTATAAAGCATAGATGAGTAGTTATTTCACATAATGCATAAACTCTAAATTAAATTCCTTTATAGTAGGGCTACTCCCTAAAAGATCATTTTAATCATTGAATTTCGAAATTAGACTGACGCACACTCATATATCCTATATAGAAAATATTGATACATATAAACGATAACGGATAATGCATGTCTCTTCAGCAATTCTTCAAGAATAATGAAGCTGTGAAACCCCCACATGACCTCATACAAACACACTGGTATCTAATTAATAGTCATATCTTTCTGGAAGCTCGGGCAGTGTTGTCGATGACAACCTTCTGTTCCACAAATATCTGTTGAAAGTGTTGATTGCATTCACGCAGGCCGACGAAGCTTTCTTTCCTTGACTATGTGATGAAAACAATTGGAAGCATACGTCAAGAATAGTTTCAATGGGTTCTTTCTTCATTGTCTTCCGCCCTTCCATACACGTTACGGCCGTAACTATCACCTAAGGTAAATAGACGCGAGAAGAGCTCTTAGCAAGAGATTCTCGCGTCCCCCACATGCATCTGTGGCTTGAGCAATCGCATCTCCGGTGGTTGTTTTTTTCGATTGTTTCTTAAATCTTGGCGTCATTAAATATCTCTGGAAGGTCAGCAGGGCGAATGTCCCAAACACGCGGATCTGTTAGCGACCTGGTTTGCTCCGTTTACCCTGATGCAGTTGAAGAAGAGCTTCGTCTCATAGCACTAAGCATGTCGAGTATACGCCTCTGGTTGTCTAAGATGGTATTCATGTCAGCTCGCAGTAGGGCAACCTCCACTGACAATTCCTGCTGGCTTGTCTGGTCCGTGCTTGAGCTATAGGTTGCACTTGGACTGGGCCTACTGGTGGATGGCAGAGTTGGATTCGGGCTGTTATCTAGTTGCAGACTTCGACTCGGACTGGGGTTGCTGACTTGGCTGCGGAAACACTTTGATACAGTTGCGTTCTGTCGGCTTTCCTGATCCGATTAGCGTTATTTAAAGAGAAATATGATACATGATTGCAATTAATTACAGAGAAAAGATAGCTTAATATCCTTATCGAAAAGTCGCAAAATCGTGAGGATATTTTTTTTTCGATATGTTTTAGAACATCATAGATTCAAATGATTTATAAGAAGAAATTTGAACTTATAATAGAAAAAATCCCATGTCACTAAGCATTGTATTGTAACAAATATTTTAAAGTGAAATTATATTTCTATTAGTAAACAGCTCAACAAGTCTAATTAGCACTATTCAAGTACCTGATATGAGTAGAAATATATAAATATCTCATCAACGGAATGTCGACTTTCAAATTGAAATAAGTTTTAGATTTGCATTGAAAAAGAGCGAATAAGAAACAAAGTGCGCGTTTGTTATACATAGGATACGCTGTTTCAGGACTCAAATTTCACCTGTCTGATACCTCGAGCTCCTTTCGTCTCTTTACCATCGGTGTTGATGTTATCTGTGGAATGGAAGAGTATTCTGTCAACATATTTATACAGACATATTCTAGCATAAAACGTATAAGATAAAAACCAATACGGTGTAATGAGCGTAAATTAGCGGGGATCGATTTATTAGTCTGTTATTCAAAAGCTAACAATCCACATGAAGACTCAATAATCCAATATGGTACGAAGCCGGTGGTTAATTAAGCAGATCTTTTAATTGACATTTGATTTATTTTAAAAGACATGACGAAATATCTTTGTTGAATGAGCCGCCTTTCGTTTACGGGAAGGAGCCACCTGATCGGATCAGCTACTGTGTCGTCGTCACCGACTGCCAAGTGAGTGAGTGAGTTGGGGTTTAACGTGCTTTGAACAACATTAAACACGTGGATGGTCAAGCATCCAAAAGAGAGTGGACAGACAAGGGAGAAAGGGATCGAAAGGTTGAGGGAAAAGACGGAAAGAAAGGCATAGTGAGAGATAGACAACAGGTTGTAGAAGGACTCAAATTTAGTCTGGCTTCTAACCGTCGACCTGTCCAGCTTGGGTGTCCCTATCAGGAGCATGAAAGTTCCAGCTGGCATAGCTCTTGGGGTCTCTGAAGCACGCAAACCACGTTAAGGTATTGAGTCCTGTGGTGGTCCGACTGCCAAGTTGAAGAACGAAACTGTCCTCTGGTTAAAAGGAAATTATTCTAACAATTTAGTTTTAAAATTTCTGAAAAGCTCAAACATCATTTGAATAATTAGGACATGTGGGATCTTACCAGCGATTATTATAATACTGCATTTAAATACATCAACCGATGTTACATAAATATTCGAGCGTTGTTGATTAAGAAATAATATCATTGAAAGAGAAGAACAAACCGGTTTCTGTAGGTTCTCGTATGGAATTACCGTTCCCTCTGATGTGGTGACACTGCACTTGGAATGGTCGTTTGTATCGACTTGACCTCTCTTGATCTCCTTCCCAAAACCAATTCTCATCATCATGACAAAGCTGTCCAATACTCAAGGATCGCTTCATTATCCTTACAGGAATGGGTGTTCTGATGAGATCTGAAATAGTTTAATTGAGTTGGATGTGCTTTCATGTAGAGTTTCATTTATTATTAATGATATACAGACAAGCGTATGCTAATAACTTATATAACTTATAATAATAATATTTTTATTGTTCGAATGCCTACCTTCTTTCGTAAACGAGTCATCGAGTTCTCCAACTACTATCTCCATTGAGTACGCTTCCGATGTCTTAGAGTCGCTGACAAACAATACCAGAAACTTCACCACTCTGTCTCTGAATGCCGGCAGGTCATGGTTGGTGAACTAATCCTTCTCCGTTCTCCATATTTTCCAACAAGATGTATTGTTCAAAGCACGTTAAACCCAAACTCACTCACTCCAACAAGATGATAACATTTGTCTTCTTTACGTAGGCTCACTTCATTTCTATAACTACTATGAAAAGATTGTCGTAATGTAGCGTCTTATATCTTTTAACGATATTCAACAGTAACGCCACCTCAGGACACCATACCTTATCGTGGAGTGGTGGTTTTAGTTCTTCTGAGACCATGAGAGCTATACCAGCCTGAGCTAACATGCTCCTGATAGGGGCACCCACGGTGGACAGGTCGACGGGTAGTATCCAGACCATTTGAATTTGAATTCGAGTCCTTCCAAAACCTGCTTTTTGTCTCTCACTATGCCTTTCTTTCAGTATTTTCCCTTATACCTTCGATCCCTTTCTCTCTGATCTGTCCACTCTCTTTTGGATGCTTGTCATCCACGTGTTTATTAACTGAAATATTGTTCAAAACACGTTAAACCCCCAACTCACTCACTCACTCAACGGTAACGAGTAGGTTAAGTTTTAGAATATCAAATAATGGGTTTGAAGCTTACCAACTTATCATAATAACTAACACATTGTTGTAAACTCATCCGTGATTGACAGGGTTAAAACTCCTATGCTAATCGTGTTTGTAACTATAGACATTGCAAAACGAATAGAGGCGAGCGACAATTGTACAGGGTATTAAGAATTTATTAAGATTTTCATTCCAAAATATAACAAAGAGATACCAGTAACAAATCAACGATTCTTTGTCTTAACGTAGTTGACATGTACAAAGTGACATCTTACATAAATCAGGTGAGGTGAGTTGGTGTTTAACGCCGCTTTCAAGATTATTTCACTTATATCGCGGCTGCTAGTATTAGTGCAGGGAGAAAGCCCGCAACACCATTGTGGCTATGCATTGCGGTGAAACCTGCGAGCATCGCCTGGAACTAGCGAACCATGGGTGGTACTGCGCTGAATTTCAGTGTAGCATTGCACCCAAACCTGACTGCGTGTAGAACAGTTCTCTACTGCAGACAAAGTTGCCGAACCCCCGGCGGGATTCGAACCTCCTGATCCGAAGCCGAACGCCATAAATCAGGTATAAATCAAGTTTTTTACTGAACACAAATAGGAGACAGAGAGACAAATGATTTATTTAAGTCTCGCCTCGTGCATTTATACATAAGAAAATACAGTATATTTATGAGTCACCATTTGGAGTTTATGAGAGACTATATATACACAGTAAACAAGTTTCAGAACATGAACATTATAAAACAGATAAAACAAAAAAGGGGTGAGAAAATTAAAGAAGTATTCAAAATATCTATAAACGTAAACACCGGTTTAAAATGTTCCTTCCATGTTCAAGTAAACCCTTGCAGACTGGCACTAATAAAATACATATCAGGGTTGGACAAGATAAACAGATTTTCCTTTCATCCTTTAAAAAGTTAAAAGTATCACAGAGTTGATAAAAAAAAAATTATCCGGGGTTTTCTTATATTGTCGTAGAGCGGACAGTGCAGTAGAACTAGAATTTCATCTCCGACGGCTTGCAGTTAAAACAGACACGTTTTCCAACTTGAAGTTGTTCATATCTCCCTGTCTCTTTTCGAATAGGTGCTACTCCACATCTCACTTGTGCTATTAGGAAATAGTTTAAGACGCTCACCCAACTTTTTCCATTCATCAGGGCGACGTATGTCTGAAAATTTGATCCTTTCCCAGTTACTAGACACATCTTCCAAGACTGCACTGCGCCACTGACCGGCCATGCTGTCCAAGGATTGCACGAGATCGCCAATACGATAAGCCATTGTGTGTGTTTTCGTTTGAATGATGCGAAAAGTTTTCAGACTGAATATATGTGGAAGTCCACATCTTAGAACAACACAAAGTGACACTAAGGGGAATGGCCCATTCAAAAATCTGAAAATGACAAAAAGCTCTATATATGGCCCATTATTATAGGTGTCTTTCCCAATCCCTGCAAATGTACCCAATATTCATTATAAAAGTCAGATAGCATTCTTCTTAGATATCATTGTTTGTAAGCATCATTCAATCCTCGCCTTTCAGGCTTGACAAACTAAGAGTTCTATAGATAAATATTCAACATTATTTCTGTCTAAAATTAAAAAATTCTTACTTTGCTCAGTCCACTGGAGAATGATTCATCTCAAGATGTTTATTGTTGCAATTGTTCATCATGAGTTTGACTTGCATCATTCTTCTCAACATCTGAATCTGAAAAAATATCAAATCATGGAGTTTTTATATGAATTGGGGAAAAAAAGAGAGACATATATCCATTTCATTACTTACAAAAAATACTAAAGGAATTCAAACTTTATACCTCCTTTTCTTTAAAGAAATCTAAACAAAACTAAAATTTTATTACAAATGTGATAATAACAATGCGATTATGTAGTCAAAGCTATTTAAGGTTTCATGCCTTAGGAAATTGGATTTTAGGGCCCTTAATGTTCTGCTGAAATACAGTGAAATCAGCCATAATTGCAAAAGGGGGTTGGATGGTTGTGGTTAATGTGAGTTTCTAGTAAGTTGATTTGTCTACGAAGTAGGACTTGTTTGTCTGTGTTGTATTTGGATAAATCCTATCGGAGAAATCTTGGAGGTCAATACTGCAGAGGCCTAGTTTGGCTGAGCTAGTGTAGAGTCTTTTAACGTCTTTGAGATGGGATTTGTGAAAGATGGTTGGGAATTGGTTAATTAGTGCCTGGGTTATGAAGATTACTATTTTATCAACTACTCCTCCTTTTTCATTGGTGTTTGAACGTGTGTTCCTATGCTTTTCTCTGATGGTTTGTCTTAAGTCTTGCTGATTGGATGGTTGGGATTCATTAGTTCTAGATTTGTCTTGTGCGTATCTAAGGTTTTTCCTTATCATAGGAGGTACTTACTTTTCTCCTTGCTTATTTGGTTTAGTCTTAGTTTGTTTTGTGTTTTTTTCCTTCCTGGCTGATCTTATATCATCTAGGAGTCTTTTCTCTACTTTCTTTAGTGTGTGTTCAAGTTGTGATGAGGTAGGTTGTTGTGTGGTTTCAACTATGTTGCTTGGGATAACTTTCCTAGAGTGATGGGTTTCTAGGCTGTTTGGTGAGTGCCTAGGTGAGGAGTGGTTGGATGGGTTGAAGACAATAGATTCTTCAACGGCATCTCTGTAGGTAGAAGTTGTTTTGGTTTGGGGTTTTGTTTTGAGTTGGCGCTTGTTAAGGTTTTCTACCTGTTTTACTTTGAAAGGGCATTTTCTAGAGAGGGCACTATGTCCGTACTTGTCACAGCTGCCACAATACATTTTGTTGTGACAACTGTCGTAGTTATGTCCAGTTCTATGACATCGTGAGCAGTGTTTTGCGTTTGGACAGTCTGCTGAGGCGTGGTCATACATGAAGCATTTAGTGCAAAATGTGGGCTGTTTTAGATAGGGATCTACTGGTAGCCCTGGTACGCCTGCGAAGGTTGTGTGACTGGGAAGGGTGGTTCCTTCAAAAGTTAGAACTACGGAAGGAGTGTTTTGTTTCTGTTTCTTGATCTTTCTAGTTTGTATTATCTTTTAGGATTGTAAAAATAAGCTTGATATATACATTGTTCTAGTTCTAGATCAGTTAGTTTGGGATTGATTCTGATGACCCCTTTAATTTGTTTTTGACTTTTAGACCGTTGATGCTAGTGAAGGTTGCTATATTGTCTAAGTAGTGTCTGATTTCACTAGTGAGAAGAAAGCCCTTTCCACATTTAGTGATTTTAGGTGGATGTGCATCTATACATAATACATAAAGTAATATACACTAAGTGTATGCGCTGTGGTTAGGGTGGGTGGTGAGTACTCCTCGTACTCAAGTGGTTAGCTGTGTGCTAAGTGGTATGTAGATGTTACGTGCTTCAAGGGAGAATCTTAGAGAACTCACGTGAAGTCTTGATGTTAGATATCCAAGTGATAATCCAAATGGAATTAACTACTCCTAGTATGAATCACTGATATATAAGTATCCAAGTGGTATATCCAAAAGGAAAGTGAGTAATCCTAGTGTGAATCACAAATTTGTATCCAAGTGGTAAATCCAAATGGGTAGGTAATCCACGTAAGAATCACCGAAATATATATCCGGATAAGATGTAGTAATCCGAGTAATCCAAGTAAAGGTAGATCACTGGAGTCACAAGTAAGTATCCGAGATGGTAGTATCGAATAAGTATACAAGTGAATCCAAGATGGCGCACGGTAGGTAAGTTTTGGCGGGAAAGCGTGAGCTAAGACCAATACGTCTGCTCTCAACAGTGTCCTCAAGAGAGTGAGTGTATGCGAACACTTTTCAGACTGAATTTATGTGGTGGTCCGCATCTTAGAACAACACGAAGTGACACTCTGTCCTCAATTAAAGATAACGAATGGTCTAGGTTGTCAACACTGGATCATCTATGAAAACAAAAAATTACCCACGCCTCCCTCTGATCCGAGGTCCAACAATGCAGTATTGTTTTTGAAACAATTATGTACGCAGATATCTGATTAGGGCATATGTTTACACCCTTTTCAAGTAATTCCGAACATTTCCCTCGTATATCCCTTGTTCCTACGCAGTTGAGTTTCATTTTCAGAGAGATCATTTATATTCCAAATTGTATATTTTTTTTCTTTGTAAATGTTGAGACCCGATATCAAATACTTTCCGATTACAATATAATAGTTTTTTAAAAAAGACTTTCACTTTAGGTGAATGAGTGAGTTATTGTTTAACACCGCTTGGTCAATATTTCAGGCATTAGCGGCGATTCACTTTAGGTAATTATATCAATAATTATTTGTTGCGGAAGTATTGATGTGCTTAAAAATAAACATATTATTTCATTATTATGTAATGTTTATACTGGTGAGGTATCACCAGATACAAAAATGAATTGAATGTAAAACAACTTTCATGACATAGAATCAAGGTCTCCCTTAGGTATGTAATAAAATTTATGCAGTGACATACAAATACACATGTATGTATTCGTAACGCATTAGCAGCATTAGCAGCATTAGCACCAGCGCTTGTTCTTTCATGTATGAAATGGTATCTTGTGGGTGACATCATCAAATACCATCAAAAAAGATGGGCGAAAAATGAATGAAAATCCCAACTTTAAATATATTAGTGTAATCGTTGAAGTCTTCAGCAATACATATTTAAAAAAGGAAATGTTTTTTTACTACTTTTTCACAGAAATACAGACCAGTCTGGTGTACCCTGTGATACCAAACAGAAAAGGTTTGATAGAGCAGATGAAAATTCAATATTTTAATGTTCAATTATTTTTTCGATTCCTATCTTTTTTAACTCAATTTCTTTCTTCAATTTCCATTTCTCTTATTTCCTCTTCTTCTTTAGATTTTTCAATTTCAAATTTCTGAATCACTTTATCCTTTTGTTTGAGTTTAAATTTTTTCAGTTCCAAATTATCCAAATGGTCATTCTTAACCATTTATTCAATCTCCATTTCTCCTTTTTCATTAGCTTATTCTTCTCTACTTTTTTTTCAATTTCAAATTTCTGAATTCACTTTATCCTTGAATTTGAGTTTAAATTTTTTTTCTGGGGGGCGGGCGAGCAGTAGTTAACGCATTCGCTTTCGGATCATGAGGTCCATGGTTCGAATCCTGCCAGGTGCTCGGCAACTGTGTCTGCAGTAGAGAACTGTTCTACACGTAGTCAGGTTTGGGTGCAATGCTATATTGAATTTCAGCGCAATAACACCAGCCGATGCTCGCAGGTTTCACCGAAATGCATAGCCACAATGGTGTTGCAGGCTTTCTCCCTGCACTAATACTAGTAGCCGTGATATAAGTGAAATAATCTTGAAAGCGGCGTTTAACACCAACTCACCTCACCTCACCTCAATTTTTTCTGTTCCAAATGATCTGAATGGTCCTTCTAAACCATTACCAAATAATCAGGGCTATAATCTTAACAAATTAGGTGTGTGACCCCACTGATCAGGTAAACAATATCACATCATATTCAACATGTAAACAATCACGTTCTGATAATACATTACAATAGGTTTCTGTAGACCAATTTTGATGTTATTCTGGGAAACTAACTTAAGCAATACCATATTGTTAAGGATTTTTTTCCTGAATTTATTTTCAGTTAACAAACGTCCAAAGAAAAGCAAAAAGTATCTTTGATAAAAAAAAATTAGTACTTGTAATGTTTAATCACAGATAAATCCTATTCATGTGTCTAGACATTTATTTAAGTGTTGTATAGATAGCTTAAAATAAGTAAGAAACAATTATAAACAATTGGTATTTAGATAATGAAGTTTATGATTCCGCCACTGCTGACAGAATTAATATTCAATTTTTTAAAATCCATTTCTGTCTCATAGAACTGGTTGCAGCAGGAAAGTTTTTGTCCCATAAATGCATTTTATACATATTATGTGTTGGCCATATAACGTAAATTTCGAAAAAAGTATTTTAACTTGGATGGTGCAGGAACCTATTCCAAATGAGAATGATTTTGGTTAGGGTGAAACAAAGATGTCATCATTGTAGAGGTTTTCATTACAGTTCGAAAAATGGTCCTTACAGGCAATATGTTAGAGTCAAGTTTAATCAAATAAGGACACCTAAGATCATTGCTGATAACAGTACTTTATATTTTATTTTTGCAACGAACTCACTCAATTTGAAACATAAAAAACTAATAATGAATTTTTAACTGTATACATAAAAGCATTACTGTCGTAATGTTCTTTCACATGTGAACTCACAATAGTGTGTCACTTTTATGTAACAATGGTCGTACCATCTTGACAATGGTACCAATCTCGTAGAAGTTAAGTTTCAGCAGACTTTCGGCCAAGACAAGTAAAGTAGATATATAATACGAGTTTGCCTTCACATTAGCCTTTCTATTATAAAACCCGTAAATGATTTGGGTTCAAACCTGGTTTTGTTCATTTGAAGAAGTTTTGTAGTCTGTTATCTACTTTGTTTTGAGTATGTGCTTGATTATAAATTTAACATTGTATAACATTTTTGTATTGTTTAGTGGGTCACACTTACACTTGTTTTGATAGTCATAGCTGGCAGTGTCTAGAATCATCTATTCTAGAATGTTCTATCTATTTCTTGATTGCTTGAGTTGGACACTTCTGATTGGAGTTTATCTTGGAACTTTAAGGAATATTCTGGACGGTATCCAACCTATATATTTATAGGATGGCATTAGAACTCTTTATCATCTTGCTTCTTACAATCAACTAGTGGTGTAACGATTCATCGATAGTATCGATGTTTTTCGTCTGCTGCCCGATACGAGTGCATCGATACAAAACACATTTAGACAATATATCAGGATATTCATATTGTGAGGGTCCATGATACATCGATGTATCGCCAAAAGACACAATATATCCCGATATTATTTACAAAATTTGTTTGAAACAAATAACTTTGAAACTGACAAAGATATGTTTTTATTCTGTTTTAGAAAAATTAACTGGGATAAGAAAAGAAAAAGATACATAATATTTCTGACACTTTACCCTTAATTTAACAGTCTCTCTGAATTTATATACTTCCATTCATTTATTGTTTATGACAGGTTGGTATCAGATAAATAACATCAGTTTTATGTTATATCGGGATACGTATTGTATCGCAACTATGGTATCGTGATGATAATCGTTTCGCAGCCTCCTTGGCAATACTGCCATGATATATCGTCTCGCCTAGTAAAACTTGAATGGGGATATATTGTCTCGGCACTAAGGCTATGATACACAGGTCTACAATCAACTTTGCGATCATCTGCCGTGCCACTGTTTTTGGATACCTTTACAAGCCGAATCCATCTATCTCCTATCAAGACCCACTGACTGTTTTTCTACATTTATCAACTGTGTGATTCACAAGGACTGGTGAATATATTTATTTAGCTAATTAGTGTGACTCATTTGATATTGTATTATAGCTTGTATTAGCTTGATATTGTAACCTTAATCACTTTGTTTATTATTTGATAGATTAAATTGTAATTAATATACAATTGTTTTGTTATATTTTGCTGGTTTGATGGGGACATTTTCCTATTCCAAATTCATTCGTAGCAACTTGCCTACACATATAGAGAATCTCACCCTGGTGTCTCCTGATATCAAATATATCAACACTCGTTGATAAAAGTAAAAATATCCGAGGCTACGAGGGTTAGAGGGTTAGATTCTCTATGTAACAACTGAACAGGAATAGAACAGTATTTGTTTGAAAAAAAACCAACATATATATGTTTTCATCATACCAACTTCTAAATGCCACTCAAAGAAGATATATATGTTTAGATTATCTGATAATTTACAAATGAGCAAGCATTTTTTACCAATTAAGAGACCAATACATAAGACCTTCAATGATTCTATGATGAATTTTACATTCAATGGCAACCTTTCTAATTGAAGTTTGCTGAAAACAGTCTATATTATTGTACATAGTTATAAGTCACCTCATATTGTTGATAACCCTAACTCATAACACTTTATTGAGGAAGACTTTCAGACCTTTCAATTTAGTAGGTGTTGAATGTTTAACATGTAAGATAATATCAACAGAATTGAAGATGAACACGAAAAAACAATACCACTACCACTACATGTTGATTTGCGCTATAAAGTAGGAGCTTAGCAGTTGATGAAATAAGCTAGGCTGACAAATTTCTAACTGGCAAATAAATCTGAAAGCGGAAAACATTGCCCTAGAAGCTGATAGCAAATCAATTATGCCATATAAATTTCAATTCATTGGAAAGAAAAGAAAAGTTAATTTTTGATAAGTGAACGAGGTGTTAAGTAGCCGACTTTTCATTGTTCAAAGACTAAAACTTATTTTACCACAAAACAACGATAAATATTTTTTTCAAATTTACAAAAAAAATTTATTTAGGCATTTATATTATGGTTTGTTTAAATGTTCATGTTTGATAACATGTAACATACTGATTGTGTCATTGTTATATTTCTCTCTTTAACATAAATTTTATTGAATTAAAGTTTTAAGATTTTCTTGGTTTCAAATCTGAAAAAACAGGTGTCAAATCCTTTTTCCTAATGGTTTATTAAATTTTCAGTTTCATTTGAACTTAAAAATGTAAGTTGAAGAAGAAACAGTCGTCAATGTGCCTCACAAGTTTTGTTATTCTCGTGAGAAACAATTTTGTCCTCAATGTCCTGAATCAGCGAATAAAATGGAACAAAGAAAATTACTCCAGAAATTAATTGCACAATTCTATTTTAAATCCATGTGGTATTAATACACTCAATCTAAACTGGTGCTACTAATTAAATTGGTCTCAGCCAACTTGTAGCTCCTTTGATCATACTCATATTATATATATATATATATATATATATATATATAGAAAATGTAAGAAGTATCAATCGTGGAGAAGTATATATGAAAGTATTAAAAAATACAGAGAAGATGTAAATCAACTTTCACAATCATGACTTTATCTTTTTTCCAATATGCATATTTCTGCTTCTTGATTCGAAGCTTCTTCAGGGAATGTATGCTTGAAGCACAGTAGCAGTCTTAAATAGTCTTCAGTGTATCTAAGTAACAACAAAATGCAACACAAACATCAAAATAATCAACAATCGTCCTGGTGAGTTATCCGCTCTTAAATCTAATAGGTTTGAATTGGCAGTGATAGGATTAGGGATTTATGACGCTGTTCAATGAAGGAGAAAATTTGTTAATGAAGTACTGTTCTTTGGTTAGTAATTGTGAGGTAATGTCACCTCCATTATTGAATATTTCGTAAAAAGGAAATATTTTAAAAGCACCATTACTACATTGAGATATATGTTTACTAACTTTTAAGTGTCTTAAATTATCATCTCTTATTTGTTGTTTGTGAACTGTTACTCTGTTTTGCAAGTTGGTCGTTTGTCCAATGTATGTTACACCACATTTTTCACAAGAAATGACATAAATAACATTTTTTGATTTACATGACATGTTGCTTTTGACATGAAAGTCTATTCCATTCTCAAAAGTTGTTGTCGAGCCTTCTTTTAGATATGGGCATGTTCCACATCTTTTATCTAAACATTTTTTCACAGTTGGTAAATCTTGATTGCTTGTATATTTTGCACTTGTTGGCATTTTTTTCAAGTTTTTGGGCTGACGTTTACTTTTTATTATTTTAGTTTTATTTAACATTCTAGCAAGACGATTGTCCTGTCTCATGATATCTAGATTGTTGTGTAATTTAGGAAAGACTTCCATGTTGTTTGGGTTATAGGTTGTCACAAAGGCTAATACATTTTCATTTGGTTGTTTGTCCTTTGGTCTTCTTAGCGAGAAGATGTCCTGGCTTAAAGCCTTTTTAATGCCTTGATCTATTATCCCTTTTGGGTAACCCCTATCCAATAATGACAGTTGTAATTCTTTGAGTCTCAGATTTTTAAGACTTTCGTCTGTAACAATAGTACAAATTCTTCGTGCCAGTGAATATGGGAGGTTCACTTTAGTGTGGCGTTCGTGAGAACTCTTAAAGTGAAGATATTGTTTTGTATCTGTAGGTTTATGGTAGATATCAGTGATGATATTTGTTCCTTCCTTTTTTATTAATATATCCTTTATATTGCTTTATATTCTGGGAGAACAAAACTGTAGATATAAAAAACATTGTGCAATTCCTACAAGACCTTCATCCAAAAATTAAATTCACAATGGACACAAGTGACCATGAGCTCCCATTTTTGGATATATTAATAAAAAAGGAAGGAACAAATATCATCACTGATATCTACCATAAACCTACAGATACAAAACAATATCTTCACTTTAAGAGTTCTCACGAACGCCACACTAAAGTGAACCTCCCATATTCACTGGCACGAAGAAATTGTACTATTGTTACAGACGAAAGTCTTAAAAATCTAAGACTCAAAGAATTACAACTGTCATTATTGGATAGGGGTTACCCAAAAGGGATAATAGATCAAGGCATTAAAAAGGCTTTAAGCCAGGACATCTTCTCGCTAAGAAGACCAAAGGACAAACAACCAAATGAAAATGTATTAGCCTTTGTGACAACCTATAACCCAAACAACATGGAAGTCTTTCCTAAATTACACAACAATCTAGATATCATGAGACAGGACAATCGTCTTGCTAGAATGTTAAATAAAACTAAAATAATAAAAAGTAAACGTCAGCCCAAAAACTTGAAAAAAATGCTAACAAGTGCAAAATATACAAGCAATCAAGATTTACCAACTGTGAAAAAATGTTTAGATAAAAGATGTGGAACATGCCCATATCTAAAAGAAGGCTCGACAACAACTTTTGAGAATGGAATAGACTTTCATGTCAAAAGCAACATGTCATGTAAATCAAAAAATGTTATTTATGTCATTTCTTGTGAAAAATGTGGTGTAACATACATTGGACAAACGACCAACTTGCAAAACAGAGTAACAGTTCACAAACAACAAATAAGAGATGATAATTTAAGACACTTAAAAGTTAGTAAACATATATCTCAATGTAGTAATGGTGCTTTTAAAATATTTCCTTTTTACGAAATATTCAATAATGGAGGTGACATTACCTCACAATTACTAACCAAAGAACAGTACTTCATTAACAAATTTTCTCCTTCATTGAACAGCGTCATAAATCCCTAATCCTATCACTGCCAATTCAAACCTATTAGATTTAAGAGGGGATAACTCACCAGGACGATTGTTGATTATTTTGAAGTTTGTGTTGCATTTTGTTGTTACTTAGATACACTGAAGACTATTTAAGACTGCTACTGTGCTTCAAGCATACATTCCCTGAAGAAGCTTCGAATCAAGAAGCAGAAATATGCATATTGGAAAAAAGATAAAGTCATGATTGTGAAAGTTGATTTACATCTTCTCTATATTTTTTAATACTTTCATATATATATATATATATATATATATATATATATAATTTTACATTACTTACACAATATTCACATGATTCATCCAAGTTAGAGAACTGTTCTACACGCAGTCATGTTTGGGTGCAATGCTAAACTGAGTTTCAGCGCAGTACCACCCATGGTTTGTTAGCTCCAGCCGATGCTCGCAGGTTTCACCGCAATGCATAGCCACAATGGTGTTGCGGGCTTTCTCCCTGCAATAATACTAGCAGCCGCGATATGGGTGAAATAATCTTGAAAGCGGCGTTTAACCCCAACTCACTCACTCATCCAAGGTAAGATATGTATTAAAACAGAGTCAATGTAAGAGCATGTTTTTCTTTCTTTTAGTTTATTAATATTTCAATGTGTTCAACAAAACATTTACCATTTTCAGTATTTTTCAAATTAAATCGGAACAAATTGAATAGCCAGAATTAGTTTGTTTCATACATATTACGATATAGAAGAAACTGAAGAAGGCGCTGTTGAGTTATATTCAACAAAGATAATTTAGATGTCTGAACAATTGAAATTAGAAATACATATTTGTCAAAGATCTCCAGATAGAAGTTCACTCTTAAAATCCCCCAAATGCTTAACCGTATGTGCTAAGGTGAGATTGGTGCAAATGTGCAAGAATGATATCCATCTCTAATTTGCACGCAGAAAAAATGGGCTAGGTTCTTGAGACAGGTTAATGATCACCTCAAGTCCCTTGTTAGGTTTCACGTACAGACCCTTCTCCGAACACTTCTCCAACATAACGCATTAACGTCGTCGTCGTGATCGTCTACACCTTTGTCCCCACTTCAAGATCAGAGGATAGCTGGCTTTCTATTTTGATTGAATTGTCACACTGTTTATCAGCAGTTCTTTAAATATTATTTTCGCATTCCTCAAAGAAAGTACGGTTCACCATCAAACCTGCTGGGACGTTCTGCAGATATTTCAGCCCTTTCACTTGAAATGGTACCCTTTTTTTGCCTTTCAGAGTATAAAGATAAACATGACCCCTATTACCCTCAAAACAAGACATAGCTACCATGTCCCTCCACTTTGTCAGGTCCGGCAAGCTTTTAGTAATAAATGGGCATGACTTAAATCTATAGTCCTTTTTAGATTTGAAGTTACTGATATATACCCTATTTGTTTCTGAGCTAAAGATATACTTATCTTTAGATATTAGATAAATTGTGATACCAGCATTGTGATTTTTTATTTTCCCGCTATGGATACTAGGGACCATACCCCTGATTTGTGCGTAACTTAATATCTGACAGAAGATATCACCCCGAGTTTCACAGACTAGCAATGATTTAGATTCTGGGTGTCCATTAAGGCAATTAGGAATTATCTTGTAACTTGTTCCATAAATTTCACGACCATGAGGAAAATCATTCTTGTTAAATACTTTCAGTTTATGTTTACCATTTTTATACCCATTTTCAATGTAGAAGATAATATCAACCAAATGATCAAAGAAAAATGTCTTAATATGCCCATTCAATAAAGTCTCTTCACAACTTTCATTGAAACTCTTTGAAATTAACGAATACTGTCTTTCATTGATTTTGAAGAGAATTAAAAAGCGACAACGCCTCATGTCCAGGTCGATCTTTACTGTGTGGTCAGGCAAGGTAACATCGAGAGGCACAAATACCGGAGACCTTCCAGATTTCGTAAGTCTGAAATGCACATGATTATCAGAAGACACAGCGGCCAGGAGAAAGTCGCCTTCACCAACTACAGGAACTCCGTAGCCAGGAATGTGACAGGGATGTGCTTGAGCCTGATCAACCCTTCTGGAGAATCTTGCAAATGTTATCGACCCTTGATGGAATTTCCTTGTCCTGTCTTTTCTTTCATAAATAATTCCTTTCGATGAATGTTTCATCTTTCTTGTACCTAACATTTCACAAGATACGTTGTTGATGTTTTCATCTGCTATAAACACACCATCACAAGTGTGTCGAGTTGCACATACGGACAGACATTCCTGGACACTTCTGGCAGACAAATGAAGTTGTGGTATTGCACAAATCTGGCTGAAAAGCACAAAACTTAAAGGGATTGTGACTTGAATGATCATGTCTCTTTCAAATGTTCCACCAAGGATGGCTGTCTTGTGAATTTTCCTCTGTTCACTGTGTATTTTATATCCAATAAAATATCAATTGCAAAAAATTTTAACTCATGGTGTCTCTCGAATAATCTGCTCTTGACTATTCATTTTCGTAGCGTCTAGACCCATCAATTTTCGTTATCTGCGGTATAAAATTAATGATAAATAATAAAGAATATTATCATTAACACATATCAATCGATGCTATATTTCTACATTTCAGATAAAAAGACTTAACATTCAAATAACTTTTCACTTTCTCCTTTGTTGACCACATATGTTTTGAAACATTTCTCCCACCCTTTAACTCTAGTTTGTTTCAAAATCTTAAATGCTTTGCATGTAAGTACTATTGAAATGCACGCCGCTAATGGCTACAATATCAACCAAGCTGCACTCAACAATAACTCACTCACTTTAATCGAATTTTATCAAATAAACCTTTCAGATGATACCAAAACCATAAATCATTTTGGCAAACTCTTAATTAGATTATCTGTATCCTTGTGAAAAAAGTTTGGTCGGCGACAGATAAAAAATCCAAAAGTTTCATTAGCCAGTTTCTTATTTTAAGACATAACTTATAATAATTAGTTGTAGTAGTTAGCGACTCATCTTCTCAGGACGCTTGATATACATACACAACTCTTTGGGAATTCAGTAAAAACAGCTGCAAATTCTGTTACTCGTATCCCGGCAATAAAATGCTTTCACATGATAATACAGATAAGGACATTCAGAGCTATCTGTTTAATAATTACAAAATGATGTTGATACACGTTTTTCGACGATTCTGATTGGACGAGAGCTCTCAAAAACATGCAAACATTTCGTGCATTCATACTTTATGACGTCACAATCTGAGAGAACAAATTGACGCAACGGTTAGTCATGTTATGACAACATCGCGTTACTTTTTTTTTGCAAATAAAGAAATGTACGGATATCATCATCTTCATAACTTAACCAGATAATACTTTCCTCCCCCAGAAGAAACGAATATCTTCACCGAAAACTCTTGATTTTAATAACTACAAGTCCTGAAGTTTAATAGCTCCAATCGTTTTCACAAACGGTAGCCATTTTGCATTCACGTGATATGCTAATGACGGTTATTTAAAAAATGCAGACAGGAGTTAAGACTAACTTTGATCGCGTGCACGTCAATGCTGATAAAAACGAAATTAGATCATGTTCCGTTTAGTACATGAAATTCGCAATTTTTATTCCACCATGTATAGTTGTGTGTGTTACGCGATGTTATACAATCTTTTGCTGTTATACATCGATAGAGGCACAAAAAAAGTAAAGCAATCCTTAGAATAAAAGGAGAACAACAATATATTTCAAGTCTGTTAAACGACCAACAAGTATAAAGAAATCCTTTTAATCACTGATTGTATTGGAATAAATATCTGCATATCAAATTACATACCACATTATTTGTATTAACACACATAATAATAATAATAATAATAATAATAATAATAATAATAATAATAAATGATAATAATACACTTTTTAAAAAACCCTGATTCATGAAATAAAGACCTTATTACCTATAACTACTCAAAAAAAATGAAAGCAACGATTTCTTTCATTGAGTTAATAGGCATGGTTTATTACAAGAGTTATAAATATTGTCTATCTTCACAAAATTTGCTATAATGAACATTCATGTCATATGGTCCTATAAAAGCCGAAAACATCCTAAATCCTTTGATACATATTGTAGATTCTTGACAAAGGCCGATACATTGAATAATGTTTTCAAGGGAATCGATGCTTTTTTCACTTAAGATCCTATGAACATGCCACTAGTAACAATAATTGACAATAAACAATCTGATTGGTTTATTTTTCTGATTTTCAACCAAATGAAATCGCTAAATAACCATTACATTCTGCATAAATGAGAAGGCTAGCCGTGTTTTTAGGTCAGATGAACATCTTGCATCGAGAGAAATTATTTTTATTCATAGATAGTGTTCATCATTAATATATTTTTCGTTATTTTGATAACATTTAGTCTGGGTTTGTTTTTGTACTGGGTAAAGTTTTCTACACGAACACGCAGTGGGCTTCCGTATATAGAACAAAACTACGCGAATACATCTGACTACAGAGATTTTCCAACATACAGGCCCAAAAAAGAACCGTATAACTAAAATCTGGTTTTCAAACTAAAATATCTTATTGTTAGTTGAGAATCAAGTCTTAACAATACTTTATTACACCAAAACACAACATTTGAAGAATTTTCGCCAAAATACCACAGTTACCTTTAACTGCAAGTGGGAAAACGTGTATGGAGAAAAAGTGTCGTCCCATTGCAAATCACTTTCTGATCATCCGTATACGCCACCTACAAGATGCGGAGACCAAATGACGAATGTAGAAAAAGAGGCATTGGATGCTGGAGATAGTCAGCCATCAATGTCTAGAAAACAACTTAAGCCATAATACTATTTATCGTCTTTGGCATCGCAATGGACTCCACAACACAAGAGATCGACAACTCCAGCACAAGACAGCTTCATTCGGTTGTTCCATCTTCGCAACTGGACAATTAGTTCAACATACACAACAAACAACATTCCTGGGCTTCGTGGAATATCAGCGCAAACCATACGGAATCGCCTTCAACAGCATGGATACATCCAATGAGGAAAAATACAATATATAGCCCCTGTTTTCTTACGTCGCTATCGTCCTGAACGTCTACGTTGGTGCAGAAAACGTTAGACAATAGACCCTTTTCTATCCTTCTTTTCCCTCATCTTTTCGATATCTTTCTCCCTGATCTGTCCACTCTTTTGGATTAATTGGTGTAATTTAGTTTCGCATAGCCTTTACACACACAGGTTTTAAATCATCGCTAGTCTGTGAAGCTCAGGATGATTATATCTGTATGATATTCAGATACACTCAAATAAAACATAAAAAATATAAGAAAATACGTAATCATAAGAATAGAATAGTAACTTATCTTATCGCAGAAGATAAGTATCTCTTTAGCACAGACAAAAATGGTGTAATTATCATAAACTTCAAAACTGGAAGTATCCGTAAATCCATCATGCCCATTTGATACTGAAATTTTGCGGGATCTGACGAAGTGGAGGGGGTTGGTGGTTATTTCTTGCTTTGAGGGTATGGTATGGTCACGTTTACCTTTATACTATGAAAGGTAGGGGAGGGGGGAGGGGGGTGGAGGGGAGATAGCGCAGTGGTTAGCGCGTTAGCGCCTTCGGCTTCGGATCAGGAGGTCCGTGGTTCGAATCCCGCCAGGGGCTAGGCAACTTTGTCTGCAGAAGAGAACTGTTCTACACGCAGTCAGGTTTGGGTGCAATGCTACATTGAAATTCACCGCAGTATCAGCCATCGTTCGCTAGTTCCAGCCAATGCTCGCAGGTTTCACCGCAATTCATAGCCACAATGGCGTTGCGGGCTTTCTCCCTGCAATAATACTAGCAACCGCGATGTGAGTGAAATAATCTTGAAAGCGGAGTTAAACACCAGCTCACCTCACGTCACCTCCCCAACAGGTTTGATTGTTAACATATTATTTTTAGGTTTATAGATAAATGATTTTATTGCACACAGAACATTATAACTGTACCCTATTGCCAGTGGATCAATTCAATCCATGTTTAGACCCAACTATCATTCTGATATTGCACAGTTGTAGTTTTCAACAACTCATCAGGACGAATTGGATGTGTTATTTTGGAGAAGTGTGTGGAGAAATTGTTGACTGTATGTGGCACTTTCAAGAAACATGCCACTACTAGACTCGATACCTTATCGTGGTGTGGTGGTTTGCGTGCTTCAGAGAAGCCGGAGCTTAAATTCTCCTGGTAGGGGCACCCAAGCTGGAGAGGTCCACGGGTAGAAGCCAGACCAATTTTGAGTCCTTCTAAGACCTGTCGTCTTTCTCTCACTATGCCTTTCTTTCCGTCTGTTCCCTCATCCTATCGATGCTGTCTCCCTGATCTGTCCACTCTCTTTTGGATGCTTGTCATCCACGTGTTTAACAACTGAAATACTGTTCAAAACACGTTAAACCCCAACTCACTCACCCTAAACTTGGGTATCGTCAAAGGTGAACAGTTTTCTCTAAAACTATCTAAGATAGCAGAACCAATTTTGGTGTGTAGGTTAATAGTAATATTACCTACATGAATTTCAAAAATGACGTGCGTGATTGATATATTTGGGGTAACCTTGAGAGTTTGTTCTGTACTTGGAAGGAGAAAAAAAGCAACAGGTTAAAATTGTGTTTTCAACATAATTATAGTCTTAACACATGCAATTTGTAATTATTCTGAAAAGAGTATTAGATTATTAAGAACAAGAATTTGACACCAATACACGTAAGAAAAAGTATTAAAATTTTTTCCTGATATGGTAAAGACACCAATATTACAGACGCCCATTCAGTATGTTACATGCTTTGTTTTAAAAAATCATTTAATTGTAAGCATAGATTATTTATCTAATCAATTTGTTATATGGTGCATTTATATTTGGTATTGATAATGTGTTATTATTTTCATGGTCATCTTCGGGTATCTGTATGGTAAATTGTGAACCTGACAGGAGTCCTCTCGAATGTTTAAATTGAAATCAGTGTTGGACTTAAGTGTACCTCATATTGTTTATGCTCCTTTGTACAATTTGACTGTGAATGGCCCTAATTCTAATTCTAGTTTATTAAACAGAGTTTAATGATAAACGTGCATGTCCTATGTATTGGTCGCTCAGTGGGGGAAACACTTCACCTTATTTGACAATCTTTGAGTTTTATTTACAACAATCATCAAAAGGGTAATGAAGTGTTAAGATATTCTTTACTTTTTTAACCTTATCATCATGCGAAAACTTTAGGTACGTTCAATAGAGTTTGCCTCAGGTTCGTACAATAGAGTTTGACTCAGGTACGTTCAATAGAGTTTGACTCAGGTACGTTAAATAGAGTTTGACTCAGGTACCTTCAATAGAGTTTGACTCGGGTACCTTCAATAGAGTTTGACTCGGGTACCTTCAATAGAGTTTGACTCGGGTACCTTCAGTGGAGTTTGACTCAGGTACCTTCAGTAGAGTTGACTCAGGTACGTTAAATAGAGTTTGACTCACAAACCTTAGGACAACAAGTCAAAGACTATACTGTAGAGTCGAGTGCTGGTTCAATTGACTTTTTTCCATCTTCCCCTATGTTTCAATTCGTAAATAAAAACATCTAAACCTTTTGACCAAAATAGTTATGTATCAGTCTTTATATTATTTTCTTCATGATAAAACTGCTCATTTGTAAATATAATGACGTCTATCCATCACAATAACTGATGCAAAAACTGAACGTAAATTTCTATCTGTATTAACATGTTTGTTCTTTTTATCATTTTTTGCTTTTCCGTTCCTGTTATAGTCTGTTGGTTCAAACAAGAAATATATTATCAAAGTCATTTTAGAAGTAATAAAACTACTTAATTTTTTTTGAGTGTGTACCAATTCATAATAGCAACATAGGATTGCTTTGTGAATTAATAATATGGATCAAACAGCATCATGAGTTTTAAGACTGGGTTTATTTAACAACCGAAATTAGCATTCCGGATTAGAGTTTTTTTTTGACTTCTTGAAAATAATCGACTTATGTGAGGGCTTGCTGAGAAGAACTTCCTCACCGGGATGTTATATTTGACTTTATGGTTGTTCTGCTGCGGAAGGGTTCTCTGTTTTCTGCTCATAAGGCCGAGTTCATCTACAAGTAGCTTTCAAGACTCTCTTGGTTTGTTTTATCTAGTTATCAACTTCTGTGTTCACCAGGCGCTTCTGTTAATATATAAATAAAGATCATCTAAAGTGACACATTTGAAATGTGTGTTATTAAATTGTATCAGCCGCATATTGTAACCATACATTTCTTTGTTTAATTAATTGATTTTGATTATTATATATATTATACTATATTTGTCATTTTTGGCTCGTTTAATAGAAGACTTTTCTTATTTCAAAATTTACACGCATTGTAACACTCTTATCATGATACCAGAGTTCCTGATATTTGAGAACTTCGACCCTGGAAAGTTTCAAATCTACAAACTCACATGTCACAGTGTCACAAGTCACAGACATGTAAAGAAGCATTTCTTATGACAGAGAAGCGCTTGAATGTCCGAACGTCATGACTACGTTAGAATGACTCCGCTATTAAACAAGCACACTTTTAAATTTGTTTTGATATTCACAACCAAAAGCAGTTAGTTGACAATTGCGGCGTAATTGTTATAACATTGCGAAGTCGAAACAAGAAAAAGGTGTTCATGCTATGTTGCAAAACAAATATAACCATTGCAGTACCGATATTTACATAAAAAGTGATGAACAGATAACCTTACAAGTATATAATGAATAAATATTTTCTTTTGATACATTAAGAAAACTGTAACAAATTGAAGATTTGTGTACTCTCCTCACAAATGTAAATTTAGTTTATCGATTCCATGTATACTAGTATTAGGAGGCGGGATAGCGCAGTAATAGCGCGTTCGGCTTTGGATCAAAGGGTTCGTTGTTGGAATCCCGTAAGGGCTCGGCAACTTTGTATGCAGTAGAGAACTGTTTTAAACGCAGTCAGGTTTGGGTGAAATGCTACCACCAATGGTTCGCTAGTTCCAGCCGATGCTCGAAGTTTTCATAGCAATAGCCACAATGGTGTTGCGTGCTTTATCCCTGCAATAATACTAGCACCCCAAACCATAAGTAATTTCTTTCTTAATCAAGAGAAATGTTGATAACGTAGTAACCTACCACTATGCAATATTATGTATATTTTTGTTATGTCATGACACGATTTAGTTTTAGTAGAATGGGTATAGATTTGTCAGCTTGTGGCTGAGTTTTGGTAAAATCTAAGAAAAGTGGGTATCTAAGAAACATACATGTAGCAGGTCATTTTATGAGTTATTGAAGATAGTCATAAAAAAGATTCCATATCGGACAGAGAAGTGAGGTTGAGATGAGTAAATTTGGGAGTTAATAATAAGGCGTGGTTAGATACTTTTACACTGCAAGAGATCACCAATAAGCGGAAACAGATGCTAAATTTCATATAAAACTCTCTAGGACACGATTGAGATTGACATGTTAGGCGTTAAACCCACTCAAATGTATTGAGCTGAGTGATAAATCCTTAACTTGTAGCCTCTCCCTGAAGCATGGATAGCGAAGGAAACCCGACTACCTATACATGTAGAGCGGGGCGTGAAGCGGGATTATCCTCTCCTAGCATGCGTGAGAATGAGGATGTTTTTTATCACGCACATTTTTAAAAAAAATTATCTCACGCATGGTCACAATATTCGATTAAATAATCAAATAAATAAATGCTTATTTTGATATGAATAATTTTACAGATTGAGGAAAATAAAATAAAGATAGATTTGTATCGATACCCAAATTATATGCATTAAATTCTAGGTAATAAACAAAATATTAGTTAACTGATCTGAACATTCCATATTCCATTTCAAATTCATAGCATACAAAGCATTCACCATAGGTGAGGCAATACAATAAGTAGACAAAGACATCAATTCAGTATAATTAGTATACGTGACATAGAAAATCAATCATGGTGTAGAGGGTGAGATGGTACTGAGGGGTATTTTATTGGTGCTTCATTTAGTACCAGATGTATTTTCCAAAAATGAATCTGATAATTGTTTCCACTTCATATTTAAAGGATTTAATATGTTATTATTTCTAGAAATGAAATGTTCTATTGAGCAGGTTTCATTTAGAGCTTAATAAATACCTCAAAAGAGGGTGCATTTTGATTAAAATGTGATATATATTTGGCAAGGAGTATGATCTGATTCAATAGTTTAATACTTGAACATGTTCCAAATACAACAGTAAATTTTGTAAGAATATTACAATGCATTCCTTTACCACTTCACAGTCATAGTATACATGTGATAGATCTTCTGGGGTATTTTTACAGAAAGTGCATAGATCATCATTAACTAGATTCATCTTCAAAAGCTCTTTCTTTGTATACGCTATTCGGTAAATAAATTTATACTTGAAGTCTAAAATCTTGCAATCTTTTGTGCTGTTCCCGTAGATTGTAAATATATCTTTCCACGTAATAGTCATAGTCATAGTCAATTTATAAAACGCTTTATCCATGCAATAAAGCGTGCTCAAAGCGCTGAAAGTCTATTGTTTAAGAAAACGCAGTTCTGTTTTTCTGTTTTTCTGAATGTCTGGTAGCACTGGCACTTCCGTATTTCGATAGGTAGTTTGTTCCATTCCACTGCTGCAGAATAGGCAAATGATCTCCCGCCATACCTGTCCAGTTTCACTCTGGGCACTGTGAGTAGCATCTGCTGCTCAGAACGGAGAGATCTGCATGTTTGGTAACACTCTACCATTTCACACAGATAAGTAGGTGCGGAGTTACTGAGGCACTGGTGAACAAAACACAATACTTTGAATGTGATCCTGAATCTGATTGGGAGCCAATGAGCTGTCTGAGTATAGGTGTTATATGATTGAACTTTTTAGACATAGTCACGATTCTTGCTGCTGTGTTCTGAATGCGTTGTAATCTATCAAGGTGGATGTTTGGGCAGTTTATTAGTAAGCTGTTACAATAATCAAGTTTTGTGATGACAAGGGAGAGACATAGGAGTGCTGCAGTGGACTTGTTGAGACAAGGTCGGATTTTACCAATATTTCTGAGCTGGAGATAAGAGGTCTTGCAAAATTGACTGATATGCTTCTCCATGCTGAGTTCTGAGTCCAAGTAGACACCAAGATCTCGCACTGAAGATGATAGTGGAATAACAGCACTGTCAACCACAACTGAGTCAATGGAGCACTTTTGTAGCCTCTTGGACGGACCAACCAATAGAGCCTCAGTTTTATCTTGGTTCAGCTTTAACATATTCGAACCCATCCAATCCTTGATGTCTGAACAGCAAGCAGATACAATAGCACTTGATTCTAGTGAAGAAGACGGGTTTGGCTTCATGAATGACATCAGCTGAGTGTCATCAGCAAAGCAGTGGTGTGGGACATCATGCTTTGTAGTGATGTTGCCAATCGGTCTGGTGTACCAGGTGAAAAACTTAGGTCCCAGGACGGATCCTTGGGGAACTCCACAAGCTAGAGTTACAAGAGCTGCAATGACGTCATTTACAATCACTGATTGATGCCTGTTTGAGAGATATGATGTCATCCATTTGAGAGCAGTGCCGGTCACACCAATATCAAGCTGAAGTCGTTTTAGAAGAACATCATGATCGATAGTGTCGAAAGCGGCACTAAGGTCTAAAAGAACAAGTAAAGCACAGTTGCCCATATCAACTCCTTTGCGCAGGTCATTAACAACTTTGAGTAGCGCTGTCTCCGTGCTATGCCTTGGTCTATATGCAGACTGGAGTGGCTCATATAGCTTGTGTTCACACATGTGGTCTGTAAGCCGGATGCAAACTGCCTTCTCGATGATCGTGGAGATATAGGGCAGGTTGGAAACTGGCCGATAATTACTGAGATTTTCAGCATCAAGTCCTGTCTTCTTTAGAATAGTTCTAACCAATGCATTTTTGCAACTATCTGGCATACATCCAGCGGCAAAAGATGAGTTAATGATCTGTGTAATTACTGGAAGAAGGATGTCACTGTTCTCATACACCATCCGTGTGGGGATTGGGTCCAAGGTGCAACTTGTACGCTTTGCAGACTTCATGATGGCTAGAACCTCATCCTGTGTGAATGGCGCTAGCTCAGTAAGATGATAATCACATTGGGGCAGTTGCAGATAATTCTGCTGGGTGAATAAAGTGCTCCTGAGTTGCTGACGGATACGATGAATTTTGTCATTGAAAAAACTTGAGAAAGACTCTGCGATGTGATGCGAGTCATTTGAAGATGGAAGTGAAGAGTCCTTGGTCTTGCCCAACAGTGATGAAAGGATCTTATGTAAGGCCTTCCCATTTCCCCTGTTTTCTTCAATCTGAGTCATAATATGCTGTCTCTTGCACTTTTTCCTAACTGTTGTTACCTTGTTCCTGGCAGATTTAAACAACTGTCTGTGGACTTCAAGGTTTGACTTTTCTCCACGCTCGTTCAGCCCTCCTTTTCTCGTGTTTCGCTTCAGCCATTTCAGGGGTGAATATCCAAGTGTTTTGTGGTCTGTATGGGATCTTCTTTGTAATTAAAGGTGCATGTTTCTCTAGAAGTTCAGACAATACTGTGTTATACAAATTACATAGTTCATTACTGTCAGATGGCATGTCACAGACAAGATCGGACATCATAAGATCCGCACGAAATGCAACAGTATCCATGTTTCGGAACTGCCTGCATTTGATGGTTTTTATAGGTTGAGGATGACGTTTTGTATCCAGGCAGATGATAACAGCATGATGATCTGAACACTGCATATCCTTGACATCAGTACTTAATACACAGTTTTCATCACTCCTTGTGATAACCCAGTCTATTATGTGTCCACTTCTATGAGTTGGAGTTTTAACTAACTGGGCACAATTATGGATATCAAGTAGAGTCAATAATGCTTTTGTATATGTGTTTTCACTGTCATCAAAATGAATATTGACATCACCCAATATGATAATGCGACCTTTCAGTTGTGAAACAGACATCAAGAATGATGTGACCTCTTCGATGAACATAGTGTTTGTCAGTTTGTTCTTCTTTGATGGGGGAGACCGGTAAACCGCAACAATCCACGTGGCAGTACTCTCGTGCTTGACTAAGATGTTCATGAATTCAAATGACTTGAAGTTTTCCATGTGAGAAGATGATAGAGACAGTGAGAGGTAATAAGACAGTATCATGTTGAAAGACAGTATTCCAATATTCAAGACTTTTTCTCTCTAATGTTTTTCTCCAGCTCTTGGGAATGTTATTTAACAATTGTTGGTAATCTAAAAATGTACCTCTTATGTCATATTCCTGTTTACGAAACAAAACAGAGTTACAAAACTTAGAACGCCTTTTTCATAATAAATGTCTTTTATGAAATGTAAACCTTTTTCAAACCAGTTATTTATGATGTATGATTTTTAAAGTAATGATTCATTCAAAGTGGCTGGACCAAAATTTGCTCAAGCAATTTTCCAAGCAAAAATAACATCTCTCCAGTAAGGATTATCTGTATCAGATAAACAATCTACAGCGTTGGAACCAAGTAAAAGAAATTGGCATAAGAGACAAATATTATCAAAGGTTAATTGTTTCTTCATATAACACTTCAATGATGATAGTTTAAGAACATTGATAAAACATTCTGTATCAGTCATTCTGAGCCCACCTTCCTCATTAGTTCTGGTGATGTTAGATCTTTTGATCTTATCTTTCTTGATATTCCACAGGAATGTGTATAATATGTTTTGGAGTTCATCAACGTTTTAGGAGGGTTTGGGAGTGCTGCAAATATATGAACAAGAGTTGAAATTGTTAAAGATTTTATTACTGTTATTTTCCGTGTAGGTGTTAAGTTTCTCTTTCGCCAATTGGCTAGTAATCTGTTAATGCAATCTAATCGTTTCCTTGTGTTTATTACCCACAAATCTTTCAAAGAAAGGTTTAAACTTATTCCTAAAATTTCAAAGTCCCCATTGTGCGAGTCAAGATTAAGGTCATTGACTTATGTGATTTTACTACCTGTCATTGAACCTATCCATATAGCTTTTCTTTTGCTTAAGTTCATTTTTTAGTCCTGACAATTCATAAAATTTGTGAAGCGTTTCTTCGCCGCGAATGGCTGAAATATTGCCCAAGCAGCGTTAAACAATAACTCACTCACTCACTTAAACGTTCCTACTGCAGTATTTAGGCTTTTTTCAGAACCATCAAGATAGAGTTGAGTATCATCATCATATAGCCCAAGTTTTTGTTCATTGTCATTAAGGCTTATGCCATTTATATCAGGATTTGACCTTATCATAATGCCTAGTATTTCAACCGCAACAATAAAAAGAAAGGTGATACTGAATCTCCCTGTCTACAACCTCTTTCCTGTTCAAAAAAGGATGAAATATGACCATTTTGAATCACAGCTGCTGTATTATTACCTGTAAGAATTTGAATCCATTTAAAAATATTGGGCCCAAATCCAAATGCTTTCACTACCTCAATAACGAATTGTTTAGAGATGGTACCAAATGTCTTTTCAAAGTCAGTCAATAGCAAAAAAAACCTTGGTTTTTTAAATTTTTTTAGTTTCAAACATTGCATCATAGAGAAGAATAATAGTTTCACTCATGCATCTTCCAGGTACGAATCCTGTTTGATTTTCATGAATCAGTGTTTTTAGTGTTGATATAATCTTGTTTGCAATGCATTAGAAATTTTTTGTTAAAATGACTTCATATCAAAACAAATTTCTAAGATACCAGACTCTGATTAAGTACCTGCTTCAATATGAATACAACATCATTAACATAGGTTATATTACCTCATACCATAGACTGGCTTAAGCGTGTGTGATACATTGCTGACCCTGCTTCGAATATTTTTGAAATTGTGAGGAAAATAATTTGAATAAATTGAACAGAAGTGTGACTATAATTTCAGACCACATTACCAATAAACAGTAAATGCGACGCCAACACGATTTAACATTATGTACAGTTAAGGTAGGGGGATTTTTGCCAACTAAAACGCTTTTCAGAACACCTACAAGCATTTGTTATTTTCTATTTGCAACAATTTTACAAATAATGTAAAGCGTGGTGGTTCAGCAGTTGTATTTATACAGTTACTTGGATCAGAATGATTTGGCATGAATTCTTGCAATATTTCTAGAATCTCTTTACACTTTTACCTCAATGCTGTGAAGAGTGAGTGTCATAACGAAAGGTGTCTTCTAAATGTATTACTTTACATAAATCAAGTCTGAGATATATTTTCATATTTGACTCATTAGGGCAGATCTAGATCCAAAAAGATTTGTAACAGTTATTCCTAAAAATGAGCGTATCTGTAATCAAATCTTTAATCACGATTTTACGATTCTTTTTTTATACGGATGTTGATTTAGTTTAACATTCACAAATTCCTTCATGTGTCTTTCAATCGTTTTTCCATGATAAGATATCCAACCCTAGAGATACCCAAGTAATGCAATTTGAGTTTATCTAAGGTTTGTTCTAAATGTGTTAACGTTGTCACAACACGCGTCATTAGTTTCCCGTCCTGTTCAAATAGACATACGCTAATGAACGTTTTGTGTGCAAATGATCAATATTTGTGACAATTACAGTTTGCATTGTTATGTACACACTGAAATTGCTGTGTAAACCCAAGCTGGTTACAATCACAGATCGATAAATCAGAGAAGGGATTTGCCATCTTCAACGGGGAGAAAGACACTGTGAGCAAGAAGGTAAACCAGAAAGGTTAGTGATTGTAGACCTTTACTCTTTTATTTCACATAAAATGCACATCAATTTCTAAACTAGGAGAATAGACATTTTTTAACTGCTGTTTTTCAAAGATATGCTCAATGCCCCTAGGTATTAGGAAGGAATGAATATAAAATATTTAATAAAGTATGCTTGCAAATGAAATGACTTAAAAAAGCACATCAAAGTATTAACATTTTATTTGTATGCACCCGACCCAGTTCTTACATTAGTAAGTTCAGTATATTTTGTATATTATGTATTTTTTCGTTTGTGATAGAATACATGTACCACAGATTTTTATAAGATAAAGGAATTCATATAAAGAAGACGTTTGAACATTTAAAAGCATATTATATAAGTATGTCCACTGTACCAAAAACTAAAACCTAAACAGCAATTTCCTCCCTATTTACTATTCATTATAAACATATGTACATATATCACTTGCTTGATAACGGTGTTAGTATCTACACCGAAACGTCGCAATTCATGCAATAAAGAAGTTGACTATCCATAAGAAATTATTCGTTCTTCTTCATATGTACAGGTGTTTAAACGAGTTTTGGTTTTTCGATTTCACTATTAACAAAATAGTTCAAAATGGATGACGACATGTGGACGAATCATTTTATTTCTGTATGGGATACTTGGAGAATGGTAAGGAATTTCACATCTGAATTACAAAAGCTGTAGACTGTGAAGGCAATAATTCGTCCATATAAAAAATGCACGTTAGCCATTACTCTGTCCCTATGGAAAAAGTAAAAACTGCATAAGTAATTGAAAATTTTCATCGTACATGTATGCAGGTGATCAATGCAAACAAGGACCAAATGCAACTGTGGATTTCAAACGCATGACATATGAAAGCAAATTTCAAATTCAGTATAGAGCATGAAAACCAATTAGGAAGTCATTGATATATCTACCTTGTTCAGCCCTTTTAAAAAAACTAGTAATAAACAAACAAACCATTTTTAAAATTTCTATGGCGACTTTTGTTTAACTGTTTCGTTATTGATTACTTATTATCAACCGTTTAAAACTCATCTAAACAACTCCAATCTTCGATAAACTTATGTTTAATATATCTTTTGTTCTTTTTATTGTTCAAAGCGAAAGACAAACTAGCCCACTATTCCATAGCATGTGTACATCAATTACGACGTATGCCTAATGTTGTCACAGAAATCAGATAAGAAGTCTCAATTTTATGAAAAACAGGTGCTAATTATGTAATGCCATTGCATTGAAATTCCGTTCTTTATTTAATGGTCTATAATTAGACCTTTTGGATTTTCACACCTTGGACCCGTTTGTATCTAGCAAATACCCTGTCACTATGGCATAACTCTATGAATTCGACTGCTACTACTGTCACGAAGTCCAATTATTACGAATCAGTGAACTTGTAGAATGTATATTTAACAACTTCATTCAGAGAATGATATTTTTCTCATGCATTTCCAGCGATGATGACAATCATTTCAAGAAGATCGTTTGTAACGGTTACCAACATTCTTAAGGATCTTATAGGATCTTTCTAACGCTGGCACCAGGTATGTAATTATATCATTGATTGTTAAGTTCAAAGACAGAGACATTACGGTGTAAGATAGGGGAGCATGGTGGTGTAGTGGTCAGTTAAATTCAAAGACAGAATACATATAATAAATGGTATCATTCAAAATTATGCGTGGCGCCACCTCTCATTTTTTCTCACCTCGTTTTGATTGATATCACATATATCATTTTTGGTTAGATTCCATTGCAAAATACACGTCTGTCACTAACGATCTGTCATAAATTGCAGCATTTATTGAAATCTGTGTTCCGTAACTGAAAACAAGAGAAAAATTATTGAATCATAAAGGTTTCATTTGGAATTCTGACTTATTTGTAAAATGGAGTTATTTATTATAATTCTTTCTAGCCTTGTTACCATAAACTTATCGTTTATATCTTATGACACTCGAATAACTACACATAAATATTTGTGGTATTTTGAGGGCTTGACGGATAACACATTCTTGTTCAAAATTCAAACATTAAAAATCATACAGGGAACTTTGAAAGTGTTTTTTCATAGTTGAATAAGAGATTTGAAGAAAAAGAATTCAATTAAAAAGAAAACCAGAGTTTGTTCGTTTGCATGAGTATCAATACTGAATAACAGTGACATCGATATACAATATCTTCATAAAACGAATATTTTGTCACTTGAAAACAATTTTCAGAACAAAGTTCATAAAGTTTTTACTGCTTTTATAGGTCATTTCCGATTCTCATTCATTTATATGTTCATTAATAGTAATGCAAAAGATAAAGAAAACGTTAAATGGTCTAGACACTTTGACAATTGATTGAACTTCATAGCAAGATATATGTTGTATTTAATGTTACAGCAAATTCAGAGGAATTTGTGACAGAATTAAGAAGTACAAACTCGTAGAAGTGGATCTTGGTTGAACCAGAGATGATTTTCCAAGTTATTTTTCCTCTTATGTTTAGCATTTTCAGCAACAGTTCTGCACTGACACAACTTCATATAGCTAGAAGTGTCCTGGAATGTCTGTCTGTCTGTCTGTGTAACTCGAAATCGTGTCAAGAGGTCTTCCTGGCAGACGAAACATTCAACAACGTGTCTTGTGAATGTTAGAAACTTCAAATATGAAATTTTCTACTGAAGCAACGATTTACAAAAGGACGGTGAGGCCAAGGAAACTCAGTGTATGCCCAATAACAAAATTCCCCAGAAGGGTTGTTCAGTCTCGAACAGATCTCTGTCATATTCCTGGCTACGGAGTTCCTGTGGCTTGTGAGGGGGACTTTCTCCTGGCCGGCATATCTTCTCATAATCATGTACATTTCAAACTCATGAAACCTGGAAAGTCTTCTGAAAACTCTCCAATAATTGTTTCTCTGAACCTCACCTTTCCTGACCACACATTAAAGATCGACCTGGACATGAAGCATTGTCGCTTTTCTGTTCTTCAAAATCCATTACCAAAAGATTTCAAAAGTTCTTCAATGAAAGTTGTGAAGAGACGTTATTGAATAAAAAATAAAGACATTTCACATGACATATAAGACATATAAGACGAGCTTATCTTCTACATTGAATTTTGGTTTGATACAGATAAATTTTACCTGAAATTATTTCATAAGAAAGATTTTCCTCTGGGTCGTGTAATATATACAACAAATCACATTGTACATTCTCATTGTCTCAATGGACACCTACATTCTAGATCATTGCTACTATCAAAGCTTATTACAATTTTTCCTTCCAACTTTTTAATCATTCTTTTTCATTGTTTCGGAGCAAAGTGTATTTGTAAATCTATTGCAAATAACATTACAAATTGCTGGCAAGATTTCTTCAGAAATAAAAAAGTTACCCCTGGTATTTTCTCATGTTTTTCTTATTGATCAATGTTGTAGCGGAAAAAATAATTACCCCTTGGTTTCTTTACACAGTTTATTCCTGAACTTTGTCATTTTTGCATTACTGACACTTTCTTGTAAACTTGATACATATTCTCATTTAATAAGGACTTTCTTTACTTGTGTATAGGCCTTAAACAGGACCGACTGGTACAAGCTGTTCAAAAGAAACCAGAAGCTTGTTATATCACTTGTTAACAATTATCTTTGTCTATATCAACAAATAAAACTTGACTTGTCAACAATAAGACTTATGCTATAATTCAAGTTCATTTAAGTCTAGCAAAATATTACCCAGAAATACAATAAATATAGCCTAGCAATAATATACTTACGAAAAATACAAACAAAAAGACTCTGGATTTTAAACTCACAGCAAAACATGTGCTTCTCAAAAACTTAAAATATTCAATGAAAATTCTTATTTATCATAATGCTTATAGCTTACATGTATTCTTAAGGATAAAAGAAGTTGAAATACAGTTACTTACAAATTTGTGCGGGGCTTTTTCCCTACATAGTTGCTTAACATCTTACAAACACGCTACCGCAGCAGCGGAAATACACCTACCCTTTACTTTTACTGGTCTTGAATCCTAGTTGCGCTGCGCAACACTACTTTCGCAAACCGGATCATGAACCGGGAGATATCACAAAAAATGGAAAAATAGAAAATAAATAGTATGAAACTTAAATTATGTTACAAATTACTACACATGTTCTCCCCGTAGAGGTAGTTGCGTCATTAATTCCTATTCTACCTCTGCTTTGACATGAGCTCTTCTCAGGGTTCCCACAGGTTCTCCCAGCGAAACACAAACAACCTTGAAATATATTTGTCAATAAAACGTTGCATGATAATAATGATAATAATAATGATAATTTTAACGCCTAATATCCAATCCAGGTCTGCTCAGTGGCGGTACTATGTACATTATTACCCTGAGGGAATTGCACTTTCGATATAGGTCCGTACATCCATTCAGGTACCCAACTGTACAGTTGGGTGGACTGAGTGCAATGTGGATGAAGTGCCTTGACCAAGGACAAAAGACAGTGTTAAGCCCAGGTCACAAAATGTTGGTGTCCCCACCTGGATTTGAACCCGGGCCAGTGGCGTGAGAGGCCAGTGCGCTAACCACCATACCACCGTGCACAATACATACATGTTTACAATGTCAATACAATGATATTATTTGCCACAAAGGCCTATTTAGTAAAAAAATAAAGCAAATGTGTTCTGTTAAGAAGATGCGAAGTGCAAAGTACATATTCTATTTAAGTCTACCTTTCTGAAAGAATTAGATAAAAACTTTGCGATTTGAAGGAAAAATTTTGAAATGGCGTCGCATTTATTGCATTCTATTTTCTACTATTCTAGAGCGGGGAACGCTACTTCTATGAAAGAAGTTTTATAGGAATTTAAGAGCAACCTCTGTTCGGGGAGAGAATGGGACTTGTTAAATAAATACAAATAAATACAAATTAATTTCTTTATTGATGCTTAATGTTATCTGCTTCACGATTAAATCATGACATTTTGAGGTTAGGTGCGGTAATTTCAGGTGAAACGCCGCTTTCAAGAGTATTTCACTTATTTCGCGGCAGCTAGTATTTTTGCAAGGAGGAGCCTGCAACACCATTATGGCTCTTGCATTGCAGTGAAACCTGCGAGCATCGGCTGGAACCAGAGAACAGGGGGTGGAACTGTGCTGAAATTCAGACAAAACTGCAGACAACGCCGTCGACACCTAGCGGGATTCGAACCATGACTTATTGATAGGAATAACGTCGTTTGTACATAGTGAAATAGTCTTTGGGGGAACAAGTATCAAGAGGAGATTTAATGTTGTTTTCAAAACATTTAGCATAATTTCAACGTATGAAGGACTTTTGCACGAGTTTGATAGGTTGACAAGCAGCAGAGATATCATTCTCTCCCAACAGAGGTACTTCCGTCATAAATTTCTATACAGCCTTTGTCTCAATACGAAGGTTTCCCTTCGTGCTGTATCATGTCTTTGCTTTTGCAATCAATTTCATTTCATTAAATCTCACGCCGCTAATGGCTGAAATATTGCCCAAGCGGCGTTAAACAATAACTCACTCACTCACGAAGGTTTCTCGGTCTTCCTGCACTTTCCCCTAGCGGGACATATTTGATGTCACAGAGGCCTGTGCAATGTAACAGTCGGAAGGTGAGGCGTTTGTGTTCTGTAAAGACGACTCAAAGTGCATGGTGCATATTCAAATAAAACTTAGATTTTCGGAAGCTTACGGAAATAACTTAGACGAATTGAATGATAACTCTTGAAACTTCGTCGCTAATTGCACAACTAACTTTCATTGCATCCAATCAGCGTTCTATATTCCGTGCACCTTCGAATTAAGACAGAGTTTGTATATGACGGAGATACCTCTGTTGGGAGAGAATGCAGAGATATAAGTGATTCATATTGTAAGGTAAACACCTCACCTCGCCTTCAAAGAATTTAGACAATTCAAACTGCAGGTATTTTGTAGTCTCCTCTAAATTCAAACAACAGAGTTTAAGCTGTGCTACGAATTACAATTTCTATCATTTTACATCGAAGATCATACAATTTAAGTGGTGTGACGTCTATGTGGCATAGATTGATACCATTTATGTCTAATGTATTTTATGATGTGCTTTAAATGTGAAGATTATGCCATGCGTATTATTCATGCATGTAATTGTTGTATTTATTACATTTTATTGATTATATTTAAACCTAAGTGCATATCTATGTTTTATAACATCTCATGGTACATATATGTTTTATATATAAACATAAATTGGTACACAGTCAATCGTACCTTCTCATTCAAACATTATTGTTTCAGGATTATTTTTTTGATAGTTTATGTAATAAACTACCTGGCCATTTGATAATAATAAAAATAGCTTTCTTATACCGCGCATATATCCATGACAAAGCATGCTCAAAGCGCCATGAGTATTATTACCCTGGAGGGATAGTATGTTCGGTGCCGCCGATTAACAAGCGCTCCGCGCGACCCTATGGTATTTACTTCCCCCTTGTTCAAGTACCCATTTGTACAGCTGAGTGAACTGAGTGCAAAGCGAATGAAGTGTCTTGCCCAGGGGCACAACACAGGCTGAGACCCAAGTCACAAATTTTGGGTGTCTCCACCAGGATTCGAACCCGGGTCTCTGGCGCAAGAGGCAAGCATGCTAACCACTACACCACTGTGCTCCACATACACCTATGTGCAACCATTGTCTATTCAGACGCTTCATCTTGACTCGGTTTAAAAAAAACAATAAATGAGATGTTTATATTTCCGTCTAAGTTAAAATGTGCAATATGGTGATTTTCGTCTTTATTTTCTCATGCTCAAATATATATCAGGGCTCTTGCACATGGGGCTAAATATCACATTGTCAGTAATTCATAAACGATTTCGTGAGATGAGGTGAGTTAATATGGGGTTTAACTTCGCTTTCCATAGTATTTCACTTATATCGCGACTGCTAGTATTATTGCAGGGAGAAATCCCGCAACACCAATGTGGCTATGCATTGCGGTGAAACCTACGAGCATCGGTTGGAACTAGCGAACCGTAGGTGGTACTGCGATGAAATTCAGTGTAGCAATGCACCCAAACCTTACTGCGTGTAGAACGGACCTTTTGATTCAAAGCCGAACGCGCTTACCACTGCGCTATCCCGCTACAAACGATTTCGTTATTGTGCATGAAGGAATAAATGTACAATGTATATCAAATAATGAATTGTTCACATTCTGAAATATAACGCTGCAGACATGGAACATTCAGTCAAACTACCATTTTATCTGCAATGATAATGAGCAATCTAATCCACCTTCTCTCCCTCTTACACGTCATGTGGGACATTAGAACATTTAGGAAATTATATATCTTTATGTCATGTTCATATGTCTTAACTGTTATATGTTGCGTCACTATTGTAATAAGAATTCCTTTATCGGGCAATAAATTATTATTATTATTATTATTATTATTATTATTATTATTATCATCATCATCATCTATTTCTGTCACGGAACTGTGAAAAACAGCGATTTGCCAGGACCTTTTTTTCTAATAGGGGTTCGTTAGCAGTCTATTTAGAGTGGAACACGTTTAAATACTTTTTTACATGGTTGAGGAAAGTATTTTGCATGACCGAAATTATATTTCATCTTACGTGAAACAAAAATGGAAAACAATCAGTACTATTTTTTGATAGTTTGCTAGGATCACAAGAAATAAAGGTTCCATAGAAACGTTTGTTGAACAGATAACAGAAAAATTGTGACAGGCCATGGTATGTATTTTCATGTACTAGAATAGACGTCTATGTGCATTTGCAGAGCCAATAGGTAAATCCGGAATAAATATAGTAACGTATTTTTGCAATTTTACATCATTCAATACAAAGTTAAAAGTGGGTAGTATTACTTGCTAATATATTTCATTTTCTCAACTTCATTTGACCTTTAAACATTCAATAGATACATAGAAAATGATTTCTTGTAAAATATCGTTGAGTTTCACAAGGGCTTTCTGGTAACTGAGAGAACTCCAATCATTGCGTTATTTCGTATATAGTCGAGTTGCAAACAAACCGAACGTTGTCGTTGTGCTAATATGCATACCTTGAGGTAGACAGAACAGAAGATGGCATATTGTTGAAATATATAAACTGGTACAGTTTACTTTGATTATAAAAATCAAACTTGACCTGCGAACCCATGTTGAACAGTTTGTAATGTTAGCAGGTTATCAATAGGAACTGCTCCTTTCATGTCACCGGATAAAGAGAAAAGGTGAACAACAGCATCCGTGCCATGAAAGCAAACCAGGGCTACCAACTCTTTCCATTTAATCATCTCAAGAAAAGATGTGGATACTTTTTTATGGCTTTCAAATCTTTTGAAGATTCCAGTTTTAAAATTATTGATAAAAACCTCATTTGTGCTTTTGCGAATGAGATAGCTGTCTTCTGATATAAGTAGGGTAGAAACATGGCTATCTGTGATATTAAAGGTATTAACCTTCACTATCTTCTTCATATTGGTGTAATTGAAGACAATGCATGTGTAATATTTTTCATCGGCATCATCTTCATCAACTACAGCTTCACATACTAGAAATGATTTAGATTCCGGGTGTCCACTGAAACAGTGATATGACAATTTGTGGTGTGTTGTATAAATAACTCGATCATGAGGATATCTTTTCTCATGGAATAATTTCAAATCGAACTCTTCGGCAAACTCTCTGTACTCAGAGTAAAATATGAGATCATTAATATGGTCATAGAAAAATGTTTTTATGCGTCCCTTCAATAAAGTATTTTCACATTTCTCATTTAAACACTTGGATATTAGGCAACGGGTATGTCCATGGATTCTGATGAGCAGTAAAAACCGACAATGTTTCATGTCTATTTCAATTTTGTCTGTGTTTTCAGGCAAAGTGACACTGAGGGGCACCATTTTCAGAGATTTGCCAGGTATAGAGAGCTTTAGCTGCAAACCTTCTTCAGACGATACAGTTGCGAGGAGAAAGTCACCCTCACCAACGGCAGGAACTCCGTATCCAGGAATGTGACAAGCGTCCGCTTGAGATTTAACAAACATTCTTGAGAACCTGACAGCGAAGAGGGTAGTTGGTGTCATCTGTCTTCTGTAAACAGTTCTTTCCTCAGCAAGCTTTATCTTGCTCGTTTTCATGTCACAGGACATATTGGCCATTATAACAACCCCTTGACATGTTTGCCAAGTTGAACAAACAGTCAGACATTCCAGAACACTTCTGGTAGTCAGGTAAGGTTCACAATCTGCAAAACTTATGATGAGCAAGATTTCTAGAAGATTAGTTACTCGAAACATCTTGATGTCTAAGTGTCTACCAAGAATAATACATTTATGTGATTTTCTTTTCGTGTCAATAGAACATTATCAATTGGCGTGTTTGTGGACTGGACTGGATGTAATCAATATTCATTGATTTTCATTGAAGCTAGACAGACGAACGTAGAAAAATAAATACTGATAAGATATTTAACCTCAATAACGTTTTGAAAACATCATCGTAGAAAAAATTGTTGGATTTTTATCAAAACTGAAAAAACCACTTATTGCCCAGCGTCAAGAATCAGAAAGATAAGTTCTGTCCGTTAATTACGAAAGTTTGTTGAAAATAACAGGATATATACTATGGCAATTATTTGATCTCTTGTTTGGTTTTTGCGTGGTCACAGGTGTAATTAAATATCAAACTTATGATTTTTTAACGCCCGGAAACTAAACTACACACTCCAGTATGCCCGCGGGCAAGAAATGAAATATTTTAATTTGATTTTCAATCAAATTTAGCATATGTAAATTTTAATGTCTCTTCCTTTTTTACCAGTGAAATTAATTTAAGTTTTTTTTATTCATCTTTAGAGACTGAAAAAGTTTCATAATGTGTAATTTGTGGTTTCCATGTTAGTAACATGCAGTACTACAATACGTGTAAAGAAAAACTCGTTGGTGATGTACCAAAAATAAGTTTAGGAAAGAAGCAGATTTCTAATAATTTGAATGATAATCCGCTTAAAACTGAATAAATATACAACTTTGTTTACCTTTAGGTTAGCAAAAAGCAGGTTAAACGAAAATTGGTATTATCAAATTGACGTATTTATTAAAAATACGTAATTTAAATTCCCACTAAATTGAAAATCGTCATTTACTAAATGTATAACAACACAACTTGGTTAATCTTTGGAGTTTGATGGATTATTGTGAATAATATTTACACTCCTTTGAGAGGCATTCTTGAGAAGAATAGAGAACAAGTTCTGTGGATTTACAACTTCTTTATTGCAGTATTGTAAATAGAGCTTGTTCTCCATTCAAAATTTACACTTGTAAGGAATTTGACTTTTGTATACAAATTCCCTTATCAACAATCTCGCATTCAACGTGTTTTTTTGAAACATCAAATAATTAATCTATGGATATAGGAAGTTTTGTTTCACAAATAATTTGGTAGTTTTCCGGGTCTCAAGTGGGAATTCCTGTTCTCGGTAGAGACTTAGCTCTAAATGAGCTTCATGATCATCTAAAATGTTTCATTTCAATTTAGATAGAGTAAAGGGTTTTTGTTTTGCTCCCAATCCTCATCGAGCTGCTTCTTTTCCTTTAGGGGGGTTGGGATAGCGCAGTGGTTAGCGCGTTCGGCTTCGGATCAAGAGGTCCGTGGTTTGAATCCCGCCAGGGGCTCGGCAACTTTGTCTGCAGTAGAGAACTGTTATACACGCAGTCAGGTTTGGGTGCAATGCTACACTGAATTTCATTGCAGTACCACCCATGGTTCGCTAGTTCCAGCAGATGCTCGCAGGGTTCACCACAATGTATATCCAAAATGTTGTTGCGGGCTTTCTCCCTACTTGTCTCTTTCTCAAAATTGTCTGATCAATACTAAACATAAACGTGAATAATTTAAATGAATCGCATTTCAATAGAACATTAACAGAACAGTGGCTTATATCAATAGTTTAACTTTTCATGTCAGATGTAAATACAAGTTATTTTTACATTTCATCAAAGGTCACAATTTCTTTTTCATTTAACGCTCAATAAAGCAAAGAAAGCCATATCAACGGTCTATCCAAGAAGGCACAAGACTAAATTGGGGTTAGATCCTTTCTGGATGCTTTAAAGAGTGATCTTTTGGCGTTGAAGCCGGGATGAAGTTTATCTGATAGGTTATCTATAGGTAGTCAAGGGATAGTTTGGTTCTCTTCAGCTTGATATGTGCTTTTAGTTCCTTTTAGTGTCTGAACTAACCTTTATACCAAAGGGTCATAAAAATCAAAAATTTTTCCGTCTCTAAGACGCCCGGTTCTCTCTAAACAGAAGTTGCTCTGTCATAAATTCCTACACTACCTCTGTCTTAATACGAAGGTTTCCCGGGCATCAGGCAGTTTCCCCTCCCGGCGCTATATTGCAACTTAAACTACATGATAATATTTCAGCCAATGAAAACTTCGAATACATGAATAACATATTTGTTGTCACATAGGCCTAAGCAATGATGCAGTCGGAACATTCAGGCGTATGTGTACTGTAAAGACGACTTTTATAAAGATTGCTGAAATAACTACTATTTGTACACGGGTAAACTTCGTATTAAGACAGAGGTTGTATACTAGGAATTTATGACTAGGCTACCTCTGCTGGGATAGCAAGAGACAGCGGTTGTATAGGAATTTATGACGGAGCTACCTCTGTTGGGAGAGCAAGAGACGGAGGTTGCATAGGAATTTATGACGGAGCTACCTCTGTTGGGAGAGAAAGAGACGGAGGTTGTATAGGAATTTATGACGAAGCTACCTCTGTTGGGAGAGAAAGAGACATAGGTTGTATAGTAATTGATGATGGAGCTACCTCTGTTGGGAGAGAAAGAGACAGAGATTGTATAGGAATTATGACGGGGCTATCTCTGTTTGGAGAGAAAAAGACGGAGGTTGTATAGTAATTTATGATGGAGCTACCTCTGTTGGGGGAGAAAGAGACGGAGGTTGTATAGGAATTTATGATGGAGCTACCTCTGTTTGGAGAGAAAGAGACGGAGGTTGTATAGTAATTTATGATGGAGCTACCTATGTTGGGAGAGCAAAAGACGGAGGTTGTATAGTAATTTATGATGGAGCTACCTCTGTTGGGAGAGAAAGAGACCGAGGTTGTATTGGAATTTATGATGGAGCTACCTCTGTTGGGAGAGAAAGAAACGGAGGTTGTATAGGAATTTATGATGGAGCTACCTCTGTTGGGAGAGAAAGAGACCTAGGTTGTATAGGAATTTATGATGGAGCTACCTCTGTTGGGAGAGAAAGAGACGGAGGTTGTATAGGAATTCATGACGGGGCTACCTCTGTTGGGAGAGCAAGAGACGGAGGTTGTATAGGAAATTATGACTGAGCTACCTCTGTTTGGAGAGAAAGAGACGGAAGTTGTATAGGAATTTATGACGGGGCTATCTCTGTTGGGAGAGAAAGAGACATCGGTTGTATAGTAATTTATGACGGAGCTACCTTTGTTGGGAGAGAAAGAGACGGAGGTTGCATAGGAATTTATGACGAAGCTACCTCTGTTTGGAGAGCAAGAGACGGAGGTTGTATAGGAATTCATGATGGAACTACCTCTGTTGGGAGAGCAAGAGACGGAGGTTGTATAGGAATTCATGACGAAGCTACCTCTGTTGGGAGAGAAAGAGACCGAGGTTGTATAAGAATTTATGAGGGAGCTACCTCTGTTTGGAGAGAAAGAGACGGAGGTTGTATAGTAATTTATGATGGAGCTACCTCTGTTTGGAGAGAAAGAGACGGAGGTTGTATAGGAATTTATGATGGAGCTACCTATGTTGGGAGAGCAAAAGACGGAGGTTGTATAGTAATTTATGATGGAGCTACCTCTGTTGGGAGAGAAAGAGACCGAGGTTGTATTGGAATTTATGATGGAGCTACCTCTGTTGGGAGAGAAAGAAACGAAGGTTGTATAGGAATTGATGATGGAGCTACCTCTGTTGGGAGAGAAAGAGACCTAGGTTGTATAGGAATTTATGATGGAGCTACCTCTGTTGGGAGAGAAAGAGACGGATGTTGTATAGGAATTCATGACGGGGCTACCTCTGTTGGGAGAGCAAGAGACGGAGGTTGTATAGGAAATTATGACTGAGCTACCTCTGTTTGGAGAGAAAGAGACGGAAGTTGTATAGGAATTTATGACGGGGCTATCTCTGTTGGGAGAGAAAGAGACATCGGTTGTATAGTAATTTATGACGGAGCTACCTTTGTTGGGAGAGAAAGAGACGGTGGTTGCATAGGAATTTATGACGAAGCTACCTCTGTTGGGAGAGAAAGACACGGAGGTTGTATAGGAATTTAAACCGGGGCTACCTCTGTTGGGACAGCAAGAGACGGAGGTTGTATAGGAATTCATAATGGAGCTACCTCTGTTGGGAGAGAAAGAGACATAGGTTGTATAGTAATTTATGACGGAGCTACCTCTGTTGGGAGAGCAGGAGACGGAGGTTGCATAGGAATTTATGACGGAGCTACCTCTGTTGGGAGAGAAAGAGACGGAGGTTGTATAGGAATTTATGACGAAGCTACCTCTGTTGGGAGAGAAAGAGACCGAGGTTGTATAGTAATTTATGATGGAGCTACCTCTGTTGGGAGAGAAAGAGACAGAGATTGTATAGGAAATTATGACGGAGCTACCTCTGTTTGGAGAGAAAGAGACGGAGGTTGTATAGTAATTTATGACGGAGCTATCTCTGTTGGGAGAGAAAAAGACATAGGTTGTATAGTAATTTATGACGGGGCTATCTCTGTTGGGAGAGAAAAAGACATAGGTTGTATAGTAATTTATGACGGAGCTACCTTTGTTGGGAGAGAAAGAGACCGAGGTTGTATTGGAATTTATGATGGAGCTACCTCTGTTGGGAGCGAAAGAAACGGAGGTTGTATAGGAATTGATGATGGAGCTACCTCTGTTGGGAGAGAAAGAGACCTAGGTTGTATAGTAATTTATGATGGAGCTACCTCTGTTGGGAGAGAAAGAGACGGAGGTTGTATAGGAATTCATGATAGAGCTACCTCTGTTGGGAGAGAAAGAGACGGAGGTTGTATAGGAAATTATGACTGAGCTACCTCTGTTTGGAGAGAAAGAGACGGAAGTTGTATAGGAATTTATGACGGAGCTATCACTGTTGGGAGAGAAAGAGACATCGGTTGTATAGTAATTTATGACGGAGCTACCTTTGTTGGGAGAGAAAGAGACGGAGGTTGCATAGGAATGTATGACCGAGCTACCTCTGTTTGGAGAGAAAGAGATGGAGGTTGTATAGTAATTTATGACGGAGCTACCTCTGTTGGGAGAGAAAGAGACCGAGGTTGTATAGAAATTTAAGATGGAGCTACCTCTGTTGGGAGAGAAAGAGACGTAGGTTGTATAGGAATTTATGACGGAGCTACCTCTGTTGGGAGAGAAAGAGACCGAGGTTGTATAGGAATTTAAGATGGAGCTACCTCTGTTGGGAGAGAAAGAGACATAGGTTGTATAGTAATTTATGACGGAGCTACCTCTGTTGGGAGAGCAAGAGACGGAGGTTGCATAGGAATTTATGACGGAGCTACCGCTGTTGGGAGAGAAAGAGTCGGAGGTTGTATAGGAATTCATGACGAAGCTACCTCTGTTTGGAGAGCAAGAGACCGAGGTTGTATAGTAATTTATGATGGAGCTACCTCTGTTGGGAGAGAAAGAGACAGAGATTGTATAGGAATTATGACGGGGCTATCTCTGTTTGGAGAGAAAAAGACGGAGGTTGTATAGTAATTTATGACGGAGCTACCTCTGTTGGGAGAGAAAGAGACGGAGGTTGTATAGTAATTTATGATGGAGCTACCTCTGTTGGGAGAGAAAGTGACGGAGGTTGTAGAGTAATTTATGATGGAGGTACCTCTGTTGGGAGAGCAAAAGACGGAGGTTGTATAGTAATTTATGATGGAGCTACCTCTGTTGGGAGAGAAAGTGACGGAGGTTGTAGAGTAATTTATGATGGAGCTACCTTTGTTGGGAGAGAAAGAGACCGAGGTTGTATAGGAAATTATGACTGAGCTACCTCTGTTGGGAGAGAAAGAGACCGAGGTTGTATAGGAATTTATGAGGGAGCTACCTCTGTTGGGAGAGAAAGAGACGTAGGTTGTATAGGAATTTATGAGGGAGCTACCTCTGTTGGGAGAGAAAGAGACGTAGGTTGTATAGGAATTTATGATGGAGCTACCTCTGTTGGGAGAGAAAGAGACGTAGGTTGTATAGGAATTTATGATGGAGCTACCTCTGTTGGGGGAAAAAGACACGGAGGTTGTATAGGAATTTATGACGAGGCTACCTCTGTTTGGAGAGCAAGAGACGGAGGTTGTATAGGAATTCATGATGGAACTACCTCTGTTGGGAGAGCAAGAGACGGAGGTTGTATAGGAATTCATGACGAAGCTACCTCTGTTGGGAGAGAAAGAGACCGAGGTTGTATAAGAATTTATGAGGGAGCTACCTCTGTTGGGAGAGAAAGAGACGGAGGTTGTATAGGAATTTATGACGGAGCTACCTCTCTTGGGAGAGCTAGAGACGGAGGTTGTATAGGAATTTATGACGGAGCTACCTCTGTTGGGAGAGAAAGAGATAGAGGTTGTATAGGAATTTATGACGGAGCTACCTCTGTTTGGAGAGCAAGAGACCGAGGTTGTATAGGAAAATATGACTGAGCTACCTCTGTTTGGAGAGCAAGAGACGGAGGTTGGATAAGAATTTATGACGGAGCTACCTCTGTTGGGAGAGAAAGAGACGGAGGTTGTATAGGAATTTATGATGGAGCTACCTCTGTTGGGAGAGAAAGAGACGTAGGTTGTATAGGAATTTATGACGGAGCTACCTCTGTGGGGAGAGAAAGAGACGGAGGTTGTATAGGAAATTGTGACGGAGATACCTATGTTGGGAAAGAAAGAGACGGAGGTTGTATAGGAATTTATGACGGATCTACATATGTGGGGACAAAAAGAGACGGAGGTTGTATAGGAATTGATGACTGAGCTACCTTTGTTGGGAGAGCAAGAGACGGAGGTTGTATAAGAATTGATGCCGTAGCTACCTCTGTCGGGAGAGAAAGAGACGAAGGTTGTATAGGAAATTGTCACGGAGCTACCTCTGTTTGGAGAGAAAGAGACGGAGGTTGTATAGGAATTTATGACGGATCTACCTCTGTTGGGAGAGACTATCATGGGCAGCATGAGGAGACAACAGTTTTCCTGACTGGTTAATAAACAAAAACACATTCCATGAAAGTGTTGTGCTATTTGAACAGTTTCAACTATTAGAAGACGTTTATTGAAGTAAAAAAAGAAATTGTAAACGTCACTCATTTTTAACACATTTTCTCATATCGTTTTATTTCTCAAACTAAATACAAATTGATCAGAGAAGTCAAATTTTTACCTAATCTCCTCAGTTGAGCAACATACGTATCAATTGACTCGCCTTCAGGTAGATTACGTTTAGAAAATCAGCTTCAGCGTCCATTGCAAAATTCGGTCTGAAATAGATTTGAGTTTTTCGACTGAACGTCATGCTCGCGTCATGATCATCTATGGTGACATGTTGATGTACCATCAGCACAAGGACGCATGTAAGATATACCTTATTGGAAGGAGAATCGTATCTAAACTTCAAAATGTTAGTTTTTATATCTTATTAATCTCGAATTGATATTTTGTGTATTTCATATTCACGTAGGGAACGTTGAGGTTTTAACTGTACACTTGGAACAAACTAATACTTGCTGAAATAAGTCCGAATTTGATTCAGTCAACATGGCTAAGATAAGGAATGATAATACTAATAATCATATAATAAAGCTAGTTGAAATTATATTCCAATAACAAACTTCATATATTAATATTAATATTTTTTAGTTTCCAAGTTTGGACCCGTCCCAGCTTGAGATGGAACAGAATCCCAATTATGGATGATAAATCAGTATAATTCACAGCTATAGGTAACACGGTGTGTTGGATCTGCTCCCTCTCATGTTAAACAGGACGTTATATTTGTTGCTGTCTTCCTGTGAGTTAATTAATCTAATCAAAAGAGGAGGAAAACTGTGTTTGCTCAGTTTAACTGCTACCCGTGATCTGGGCCTTTCCTTTGTTCTCTGCTGAATGAGATAACAGAACCACTGAACATTTGTCTACAAGGTTTGATAATACCACAAGTCACGTTCACTCTCAGTAAGGAAAGCGTGCTCCACTTGTTGAAATCTCAAGAGTCGCTATGGTAAGTAGTTTTTAATGATATGTGTTTATGTGTCAAACTCGGTATGCACATAATATTAATTAACACTCCAAGGTTTACTGGGGGAAAATACAAACTAATTACGAGTTATTGGTGCGATTATGATGTTTTGCACTCCTAGTGAGGCACTTGTCATGAGAGAAAATAATAAAAGCTTATTCAATTTGAAAAAAAAATATCACAAAACAATACAAATGAAAAAATTCTCACGTATCCATACTTTTCATACATGTCACTTTCACAAGTACAAAAATTAAATATTCACTCACCTTACACGTTATGCAAATCACTGACATGCGACAGCGTCCATGTGATATATATTCATAAAGCATAACGTGACTGTAGGATCACTATAATGCGACTGTGACATCATAAAAACGTGACTGTTGCATCATTATAACTCGTCTGAAGAATAATCAAATAGTGACAGTAGCATTACCATAACGTGATTATAATATCACTATAAGGTGACTGTAGCATCATCATAACATGACTGTAGCATCATCATTACATGACTGTAGCATCATCATTACATGACTGTAGCATCATCATTACATGACTGTAGCATTACTATAACGTGACTATAATATCACTATAAGGTGACTGTAGCATCATCATTACATGACTGTAGCATCATCATTACATGACTGTAGCATCATCATTACATGACTGTAGCATTACCATAACGTAACTATAATATCACCATAAGGTGACTGTAGCATCATCATTACATGACTGTAGCATCATCATTACATGACTGTAGCATTACCATAACGTGACTATAGTATCACTATAACGTGACTGTAGCATCATCATTACATGGCTGTAGCATTACCATAACGTGACTATAATATCACTATGACGTGACTGTTGCATCATCATTACATGACTGTAGCATCATCATTACATGACTGTAGCATTACCATAACGTGACTATAATATTACTATAACGTGACTGTAGCATCATCATTACATGACTGTAGCATTACCATAACGTGACTATAATATCACTATAAGGTGACTGTAGCATCATCATTACATGACTGTAGCATCATCATTACATGACTGTAGCATTACCATAACGTGACTATAATATCACTATAACGTGACTGTAGCATCATCATTACATGACTGTAGCATTACCATAACGTGACTATAATATTACTATAACGTGACTGTAGCATCATCATTACATGACTGTAGCATTACCATAACGTGACTATAATATCACTATAACGTGACTGTAGCATCATCATTACATGACTGTAGCATTACCATAACGTGACTATAATATCATAAAAGGGGACTGTAGCATCATCATTACATGACTGTAGCATTACCATAACACGACTATTAAATCACGAAAACGTGACTCTAACATCTCCATAACGAGATTGTAGCATAATCATCTGGTGACTATAGCATCACGATAACTGGAATGTAGTAGCACGATATGATGACCGCTGCAACACCATTACACGACATAGCATTACCATAACACGACTGTTACATAACCATAACGTGACTGTGGCATAAAAACGTGACTATAGCATCGCCATAACGCGACGGTAGCATAAAAAACGTGACTATAGCATCGCCATAACGCGACTGTAGCAACACAATAACTTGAATGTAGCATCACCATAACGCGACTGTAGCATCATAAAAACCTGACTGAAACATCACCATAATGCGACTGTAGCATCATAAAAACCTGACTGCAGCATCCTTATAACTCGTCTGTAGCATCATAAAAACCTGACTGAAACATCACCATAACTTCAATGTAGCATCACCATAACGCGACTGTATCATCATAAAAACGTGACTGAAACATCACCATAACTTCAATGTAGCATCACCATAACGCGACTGTAACATCACCATAACGCGACTGTAACATCATAAAAACCTGACTGCAGCATCACCATAACGCGACTGTAGCATCATATAAACCTGACTGCAGCATCCTTATAACTCGTCTGTAGCATCATAAAAACCTGACTGAAGCATCACCATAACTTCAATGTAGCATCACCATAACGCGACTGTAGCATCACCATAACGCGCCTGTAACATCACCATAAGGTGACTGTAGCATCAACATGTACATGTACATGTATTATAACCATAACGTGAATGTAGCATCACCGTAACGCGACTGTAACATCACCGTAACGCGACTGTAACATCATGAAAACCTGACTGAAACATCACCATAATGCGACTGTAGCATCATAAAAACCTGACTGCAGCATCCTTATAACTCGTCTGTAGCATCATAAAAACCTGACTGAAACATCACCATAACTTCAATGTAGCATCACCATAACGCGACTGTATCATCATAAAAACGTGACTGAAACATCACCATAACTTCAATGTAGCATCACCATAACGCGACTGTAACATCACCATAACGCGACTGTAACATCATAAAAACCTGACTGCAGCATCACCATAACGCGACTGTAGCATCATATAAACCTGACTGCAGCATCCTTATAACTCGTCTGTAGCATCATAAAAACCTGACTGAAGCATCACCATAACTTCAATGTAGCATCACCATAACGCGACTGTAGCATCACCATAACGCGCCTGTAACATCACCATAAGGTGACTGTAGCATCAACATGTACATGTAAATGTATTATAACCATAACGTGAATGTAGCATCACCGTAACGTGACTGTAACATCGCAATGTCACGAGTTCTGTGATGGCATGAACTTAATCATTTGTTTTGTCGATGTCAAGGTTTTCGGTGCACATACAAAAACTAAAATAATTGCATTTAACTAATTTAAAAAATCAAGACCTAATACTTCCGGGTGTTAAGTTCTCATTTTTACTCAGTTTACTTTGAGATCATTGAAGCCTGAAATGTTATAACTTTCCTTTTAAGATAAGACTGATCTCATCTGTCATATTTTGTTAAAAATTGGTTGTAGGTCATAATGATATCTGAACTTACGAGTATCGAATTTGACAAAAAAATGTTAAAAAGAGTTAGAAGACCTGTAGCCCTAATATAATGTTTGTAACCCAAACAATATGGGAGATTTATGTGAAATTATTTGATTTCAGAATAACCCACAACGTTGCAGATTAGTCTCGTTTTCTCTTCTCTTGGTTTTCTGCAGTGGTCTGCAACTACTGAACACTTCATTGGATTGTTCCCCTTGTTTCTGTCAGCCCGACCCGCACTACGGAGGAACATTAGCTAACTGTTCCCACATTGCATTGACAAAAGTGTCCCTTCCTGCACCGGGTATTATAACAACACTTCTGCTAGACTACACCGATATCAACAAGCTGGTTATCTCTGACTTTGAAGGGATGACCCAACTGCGTCATCTCAATGTTGGGGCATCCATCAGCAAAATTGAAGTCGCTCCTAGGGTCATCTTCACAAACTTAGTATACCTAGATCTTTCACGAAACTTTTATCTTGGACTCTCTGAAATCAGAAAGATCGGCTCCTGGCTCAGGAAAGGCACTTTGAAAACTTTACTTATTGATTTTATAGTGACTCTCTGGTCCTCGATACTTCCGCTTGATAGATTTTATTGTAGTTTTCTTCAACAAACTGCTTTGGAAGAACTCCATTTGGATGGAAATGCTTTTCTGTATATTGGGAAAGACTTATGGGCTGTTTTACCCAAAACTATTGAAGTTATTAGCGTCCGCTATACAATGCTAGCCGACTTTGTCTCTGAAAACTTTACAGGCCTGTTACAATTATCCTCTTTGAGGTCTCTTGATTTAACTGGTCTGGCAACATGGAATCCTGGGAATGGACATGTCGGGTCTTGGCACGAAACCGTGCTGCCATCGATAATGTTTATTGTGCCATCTATTGAGGTTTTTAGTTATAAGGGTGAGTGAGTGAGTGAGTTGGGGTTTAACGTGCTTTGAACAATATTTCAGTTATTAAACACGTGGATGACAAGCATCCAAAAGAGAGTGGACAGACAAGGGAGAAAGGGATCGACAGGATGAGGGGAAAAGACGGAAAGAAAGGCATAGTGAGAGATAGACAACAGGTTTTAGAAGGACTCAAATTTAGTCTGGCTTCTACCCGTCGACCTGTCCAGCTTGGGTGTCCCTACCAGGAGTATTGAAGCTCCAGCTGGCATAGCTCTCCGGGTCTCTGAAGCACGCAAACCACCACACCACGGTAAGGTATCGAGTCCAGTGGTGGTTAGTTATAAGGGAACGTATTTAAAAGCAAATGTTGGAGACATTACTGTTTTGCCATTAACAAACAATTTAACAGAAATAGATCTCAGTAATAATATGCTGACAGCATTCATTGGTCCCATTAAAGGCTTGCAAAATCTTGAATATTTGGGCTTATCGAAAAATATGATTTCTTCAGTCGGTAAATCCTTGTTCACAGATTCCAATAGGGTAAGGATTCTAAATATCTCTAACAATTATCTTGGGCAGTGTATTGAGAAGGATACATCGGGTGATATATTAAAACAACTTGCCCATTTGGAAGTTTTAGATATTTCTATGAATGGAATCACGTTTCTTCCCAAGCAAATTTTAAAAGAGTCGTTCCGTCTTCGCTTCCTTAATGTAAGTGGCAATTATTTGTCATATTTGGATGTGGATTTCATTCATATGAGCAATCTGCGAGAGGTGAATTTGAGAAACAATAAATTAAACAAGCTTTCCAGCTGGACCATGGAGCAGCTGAATCTACTTCCAAACGTGACAGTGATAATTGACGATAACCCTCTGACCTGTTCCTGTGACACCTTGGATTTCCTTGAATGGATGAAAGACAGCAAACAACTGCAGGAAGTGGACAATCTGACGTGCACGTTGACGAACGGGAGCAGCAGAAAATTACAGCATCTAGATGACATCTTGTACAGTTTGCACGAGAGTTGTAAGTCTGACCTTGTGTTGATTGTATCATCTGTATCAGGAGCGGCTTCACTGCTGTTGCTTTTTTCTGGCTTCATGGTTTACCGACACAGATGGAAGCTCAGGTATCTTTATCAAGTCGGCAGAAACAGATACCAACTTGTGAGTGGTGAGGACGACTTTGACACATACACATATGATGCCTTTATATCATACGCTGATAAAGATCGCACTTTTGTCATTAAAAAACTGCTTGTTGAGCTCGAAGACAAATCTGGATTGAAGATTTGCATCCACAACAGAGATTTCCTACCAGGAGACATAATCTCAGAAAACATCATCAATGCAATACAAAACAGCAGGAAAACCGTTATTGTGTTGTCCACAGCATTTCTCAAAAGCGAATGGTGCATTTATGAATTCAACATGGCCCGTTTGGATGGAATCTCCCGGAAACTGAACAACCTGCTGGTGGTTCTACTTGAGGAAGTGAATGTGAAGCAGCTGCCCAAGGATCTAGCGGTGATGATGACAACAAACAGCTACCTGGAGTACAGCACAGAAATATATGGAGAGGCCGTGTTTTGGAACACTCTTATAGAGGGGTTAAGAACAATGAAACGGTTGGAATGAATAATATATGTTTCTGGAGCTGATAGTCTATTTAAACGAGTCTTTTAATTCTCTCTAGAACTGCTGTGCTAACAAAGGCTTTTGGTGAATATATTGACCTAGCTTATCATCCTTTTTAGTGACACATTTCATTTCGTTATCTGAAACGATTTGTTTAGCATTTTGAAAATTCTTATTATTATATAAAAAATTTTGTTATAATTTGCTTGTGCGACAAAAATATTTTCCTTTTAATTCACACAATATTTTTTTTAATTGATCATATATCAGTGTACTATCATAACGGTCCTACTAACTAAATATACCTATATAGTTACATATTTTAAATATGAGCACATGTGCACATATATCACTGTTGCCTAGCAACGATTGTTTCAGCACTTGCCATAATAATTTGTTGTCATAAAATCATTGTGACGACAATGGAGGCTGTTATCTTCATATTTTAGTATCATTTAGATAGAGAGAATTGCTAATAAGAAATATGAATTCACTGAGAAGCGCGTCCGCACGACTTTACAAAACTTAGACAAATTGATCACTCAGGCAATAAATAAAATCACACTCATTTGGTAAAAGTCATGTGACACATTTTCTAGAGTAATAACCTTTTCATATTACATTTTGATTGCAATCAATTAGGATACATTGATTATGTTAGAATAAGATGTTAAATTTTGTAGAAAAGGTGTTTGTGAGCTTTTCAAATGCGAAGACAATGAAGAAAGACAGATGTTTCAATCACAGTATCACACATATTCAAATATTTTGTTTCTGTCAATTTCTAAATAACAGTCTTGATCACTGGCCAATGGCTATAGTTGATACATGTAAACATTAAGATTACTTCGTGATATGTTATTTGAAATGTTCTTATGATAGTAACATTATTGTTTTACATTATATCTTACTAGATGTGTTGGTGACTTTGACTAAAGTTGAAAGTGATGGAGGTTTTTGTGAAAACCACATGCTAGATGATCTATACCGACCCTAATGGTTATAATCTCTGATGTATTCATTAAAGCTTTTGAACCAGCTCTCCTATTTTTGCAACTACCATCTTATTCAAACAATCTGGTTTATAAGGATAAAGGCCTATGCGCACACACATGGAAAAGCGACCCAAAACTTGTGCTTCTGTGTAATAAAAGCTTGTTTCAATAAATACATCATTGTCTTTGTGATTGAATAAACCCTTCTCAATTTTCATCCAATATATATCCAAATTGTGGAAGTTTAAACTGCAACCAATCTGTAATGAATATGAATATGATACTATATATTATATTATATTCTTAGCATGACTTAATTTTATATTTGGTTTAGATGCTTCAGTTACATTGAGTACCAGCTTGAACCAACTTGCTTCTGGGAGGGACATCTCAGCCATGAATCTCTTAAAGTGGTACAGAGTATGTTGTTGGGGTCTTATATGTCAAACTTTTAAAATGATGTTACTATATCGAGAACTATTGGTTGTATCTAAAAATTACCATTTGATGTTTATCAGTTCAGTATAGTGCGAAAAAAAAGCTTAAAGCTGGATTTGTGATCAAACCGAACAGTGACGTGTGTCAATGACTCAAACGTTATTTCGGAAACGTATCTCCAACAGACATGGCTACAAATATGGTATGATAGTTTCAAGCATACATTGTACATATACAATGGGACATAGAATTTCAATCGCCTGTAATCGATAATTATTGAAAATAAATAAATGTCATAATTTAGGCATCTAAGTGATGAAAATGCAATCATTTCGATATGACTTGAAATAACAACAGAACAAATGGTATATTAATTACAGTAGAACACGGATATAACGAACTCCAAGGGACCAACGAATTTAGTTCGCAATATCCGGCGTTCGCTATTCGCGTTTGGCTCCATCTTGGATCATATCCCATCATATGTACATGTATAACCATAAAAATAACAACTATAAATTCATGTTCTGCACTTCACATCTTAATTCTGGTTTAACTAAAACACCTGGGTCTAGCATCTCGACAGCCTCTATGTTAAGTGTCCAAAGTGATAGCTTTACGTTTGCCCGCCATCTTGTGACAAATATAGAGAGTGAACTGATAATCTGTGAACATTTCAGGTATTTAAACACAATGTTCGTTTACTTAACAGTCAATTTCTCATACCGTTGATTGACTAAGCTGACAGTGATCGAGTGTACTAATTAAGGGACATAAACAATTTTGAAACATCCTCTGTGTCATATCTGTCTGTGTCACTTTAATATGAGCCTCAAGGGTAACTTCACTTACTCACTCGTCCGCTAATCTGTTTGCTTGAGTACATAATTAATTTAATTACGAGATTTGCAAAGTGGACATATTAGAATCATTTTCGTCAAAACTGTTAATTTTTATTTCTTATTTTTTATATTTTTATGAAAAAAAGGGTTTCACATTCAATCTTTATTTTGATAAATGTTTTTCAAATCTGCCAATTGGTGAAAAAATACTTCGTAATATTTAACCTATTTTAATCTATATAAGGACAATATCACATTGCTGACCGACAATGACCGACAATTTTAATTCCTGGAACGTACTCTGCATCACTTTAAACTAGACATGACCATAAATCGGATGGTACGGCTGACCATTGTCTGACCAATCAGAATCCATCTTTCTTTGGTGCTTAAGCTTCAGATTATCAATAAAGATGGCTACCACTCTTTAGCCATTTTAGTCTGTATTAAATGAATTTCGCAGAGAATACATACAAACGTATGTGACACATGTTTTGGTGTGTCAGGTTTGCAATTTTGCAAGCAGATAAATATTAAGGGCAGCATTGTCGCCAACATTCTCAGGAAAAAAAACTTTCAAATATTTTAAGAAATTTTAAAGCACGTTAATAGGCAATACATAACTTTCTATGAAAACTGACCACTAATAACCGTTTGCTCATCAGCAATGTATTTGCAGGGGCAGTAATATATTATTATTGTTACTAAATAAAAGTTCATATTCTTATAGTTCACCATTCTTATGTTTTTCGTTGTATAGATAGGTAAATAGTATTTAACGATTAGATATGTAGATATTTAGGTTCTATTAGTTTTTAGGTTACTGCAAGCCGGAGCTAAAACGAATACTTTTTATAGACAATATTATATGATATACTATTCACAAAAGCTGCTTACAATTGATTTTTTCCAACAGAATAAACCTCATTTGACACCACTGACCACCTAACCAAATTATAAGTAATAAACTCTTGTACAATAATGTAATAGAAACATTTTCGGCAGAATAATCCAAGTAGAGTAGTTTTTTATTTGTTTTAGTGTAAGTAATTTCACAACTAAAAATAAATTAATATGCTACCAAATAATCGAAAAAATAAGATTGTGACATTTCATTAGATACATAAAAAATTCAGGTTTGCTTTGGCCAGTCTAAGCACATCCATACTGACAGATTTAACTTAGTTTAAAAGGATGTAAATGGGTCTGTCCTGAAATAACTTTCATTTGTAAATTATTTGTTTTCAAATCTTTTTATTCATTTTAATTTGGTGGGTTTACATCTGATGGCATACAAAGACACTTCATATCAAACACTAGTTTGGAAAACGATGAGGCAATCATTACATATAAATAAAGGTAACTAATGTAAAACATTATTTAAGGCTCTCCATTTAATGTTGAAAGATGGCAGTGCATTATTTTTACATGCAATAATTTTTCAACATTAAAATCATCCTTGACAACACTTATAAAACACTCAATAGATAGTTTGTTTCTCTTAAAGTCATAGTCTCATTTTTTTAAGGCAACTAAACTGAACTAATTATTCTTCACGAACAAAATCTGATCACTAACACAAATATTTCCTGTCGCATTTGCAAAGATTTTCATTTTTATGCCCGTTTTACAGTTTTGGATGACGCAGCTTACTGGCGTATGCCGTTTCAGACCGATGAGGTACCGAATCAAGTGCAATCCCATCGCGAGTACGAAACACCGGAAATCTAGTCATCGCAGGGCCGATACTTATGACAGACGCATTCTTCACTGAGTTTACCACCTTTTTGTGCTATCTGTATTTGAAAAAGCGTAAGCTATTACCTGTTTTCATTGGATATTCAGCTCGGAAATTTTATGTATTCTTCGTCACGGCCTTAGCGAAATGACGTGGTAAGGACTAACGCTCGCAAAAAACATAACATTCGGGTAGGGTAGGGTAGTTTGAACTTCGTTATTGAGGTCTAGAATGCCTGCAGAGTTCTGAAAATTGTTGGAAACGTCAGGGGAAAGATTTCTGTGAGTGATGAACTATTTGTCCGGCGTTTATTACAATTTGCCTTGCAAAAATGAGACTATGACTTTAATACTTGAGATATGTAGATATCTTTAGCAATAAGTATAATATGATATACCAGAAGGCTGGCTGAACTGTTACAGAATAAAATATCTAAGTCAGAGATGACAATATTCAGATGTGTAATATGCTGATTCATACAAATTTTAACTTTTTTCCAGAATTCATATACTAATTTGCATTTAATGAAAACATGCTGCAGACTCTCAGGCTCTGATTCACAATAAGAGCAAATATTTGTATCAATTATTTTCATTTGCATCAGTTCTTTTCTAGTGTAAATTGCTCTATTGATAAATCTATACTGAAAATCTAAGTTTTACATCTTTGGTACAATTTCTGTATTTTCTGAAAACAACATTCCATTGAATAATTGAGTTAAGTTCGTTTTGCCATTTTTGACAAACTTTCAGGGGAGAGTCATCAGCAATCAGTTGGTCATAGAAATTTCTACATCCGTTTTGTTGAGAAAGTAAAACTTGAAGAGTTTGAATCACTGAGAAATGCGATGCATGAAATTCATTGATGTTAGAACTTAAACAGAGGTGATAACTAAAATAACTTTTGAGGTTACTCATACATCGTTGATGTTATTCAGACAATACAAAAGTGTTCAATACCTGGCTGCAACAAGTTCAAATTTATCCATTTTAGCACTGTTTAGACGGCGATTTTGTCGATATCCTCCAAAAGATCGATGTTTTTCCAAGGTTGTGTGGAATTCTTTTTCAGTACTGCAGTGTTATCTCTAGACCTCGTTCAAGAATTCTAGTTTGTACCTTCAGAGATTGTCTCATGCTGAAAGCCTTAGCAGCGAGCTTACCTCGGTATTTCTTGAGTGTGACCGGTAAGTCTGTCCGGATTGAGATCTTCTCCCTGAGAGTCATTCCATTATTAGTTCAGTACCTGTTGTCTGTCGTTCATCTCGATGAACTTAATAACGCATATCGTCACACCTAGCGTCTTCAGTAACTCGAGACAGGCAGGCTTCGCGAGAGTCGGGAATTCTGTAGATTAATAAATTATTCTTGTTATGTTAGAGCTCTTGTGTCAAAAGTTTATTCTCCATATCAACTGTTAATTTGTCATCTGTCATTTGTTAATTATTGTTCTTGTTGACCATCCATGTATGTTTCCTTTTTGTTTCCAGCATGCGTTAACATATCTTAGCATTATATTTGTTCCGTTTGCTTATTGTAAAGTATGAATCATTGTGGTTTTTGTATTTTATTGTGACTAATGGCTTGTTTACAATTTGTTGGTCTTTGGTTCAAACTGTGTAGAGTATGACTCCTATCTGTATTTCTGCTTTCAACAATAGATATTGATTAACTTATTCTCCTCCTTGGTGTCGGGATTTGGGGTTTAAAGTTGCTTTCAAGGTCTCTTCTTTTTCACTGCCATTATGATTGCAGGGAGCTAACCCGCAACACCATTGTGATCATGAATTGCGATGGAATTTGTGAACTATGGGTGGTACTTTGCTGTGGTGGTTATGTCATCAAACTTGGTCATGAAGTGCAACAGGATTTAATAGGGTAAAGATGAAAATATAATATGAAAGAATAAGAAAACCAAACTAAATGATTACTAAGTCTTAAAGAAGCTTTAAGCTGAAGCTTATAGTGTTGTAGTTGTTCATTCAAAGTTTCCTCATCTAAAATAAGAAAGGAATTCAACTAATCCAGAATAAAGCTGCCACTAAGCCATCAGACCACATCAGCCCAGTTATCAGACAACTCCATTGGCTTCCAGTCCAACAATGAATAATATTCAAGCAACTCCAACTAACTTTCTTTGCTCTCTATGTTGATTCAACCCTACGCTACCTGAAGGAACTTCTCACTAGATACCAGCCTCAGCGATCTCTCCATTCATCAAACCAGTCATTGCTTTCTGTACAATCTACTAGGACCAAACTCTCTGACAACGCTTTCTCTGTGCCAGCTCCCAGACTTTGGAATTCTCTCCTCACACATATTAAGTCTGCAAAACCTGTATCATAAGTCAAGCAAAACCTTAAAACCTTCCTATTCAACCACTGACTGAAAGGAACTCTCATATTTTATCCCATCTGTCACTGATTTCTCCTCTCAGCGCCGTTGAGCAGGCCTCGACTTGAAATTAGGCGCTTTATAAATTAATTATTAATATTATATTAATATCATTATTATTAAGGAGCAAGAGTGAAGCCAGTCAGAATCTTAAGATAATATATTTTTGTGTCGGTTTGCTATCTCGATACAAAAAGAGGGATGTAAGTAATTCGGCCATATCTTATCATAACAGAAGCATATTTCCTTTTTGATGTCATGTTACCGCCCTAGAGTAAACTGTTTAAATATTTCAAAATTTACGTCTTTGCATTTTAGAACTGAAATACTTGAAAGGTAACAATTTTGTAAACAATCTCAGGGTAAGCAATGTTAGGATATGTTAAAGCGTCTGAAATACAAAACCCTGTCAGTGTCTTTTACAAAGTTTAAAGAGTTTTAAACAAGGGAGTAAATAAGGCTTCAAATCTCGTCTCGTTTGATTATCTGCATTCAAATGAGTGAGTGAGTGAGTTGTGGTTTAACGTGTTTTGAACAATATTTCAGTTATTAAACACGTGGATGACAATCATCCAAAGGAGAGTGGACAGAGAAGGGAGAAAGGGATCGACAGGATGAGGGAAAAGACAGAAAGAAAGGCATAGTGAGAGATAGAAAGCAGGTTTTAGAAGGATTCAAATTTGGTCTGGCTTCTATCCGTCGACCTGTCCAGCCCCTACCAGAAGCATTGTAAGCTCCGGCTGGCATAGCTCTTGGGGGTCTCTGAAGCACTCAAACCACCACACCACGATAAGGTATTGAGTCCAGTGGTGGATCTGCATTCAAACTATTAGGATTACCTGAGGGATAAATTGATTACATCAAACATCTCTCTGTTCTTTTTAATAAATATTTATTGAAACAATAAAGTTAGATTTGTCAAGCTCAGATATTCAGTTATTCTCTCATTTTAAAACAAGACTTGGTAGAATAAAACACTTCTGGAAAGTTATTAATTGCCTTAGAAATCTCGTTTTAAAGCTGTTTACTTTTCCCTATATATACCTTGTTTGTTTCAGATAAAATCAATATTTAAAAAAAAAAATTAAGGCAAAACACAAGTCGATTGTACCACACAAGGTCATGGTGTACAAACAAATAGTTGATCGAAGGGGAAGCGTGACGCAGTGGAAGCTAGTGTTTTTAAACGGTATAAATAAACAACAGAGCACTTTGGTCTTCAAATTCAGATATTTTATTACAAAGTGCTAACCAAAAAATATACCCTAACTATGTACAGTTTTATTTACAATACATTGTTTTAAAGACACAAATGTCCGAATATGACTTCCTAGTGTCAGAAATTCCTATGTAAATAGAGCTACGAAGAATACTCTGTTTTCACGAATGTATCTCAATTTAACAAGAGCCACCGAAAAAGTATGAACTCTCTCCAATTTATACAAATACAAATATCAAATTTAACAATTTCGAAATGGCATGTCATATGCCTACAAACAAATTTTCAATTTACTTGTTTGTCAAAATCAAAGTCATGTTGAGAGACAGCCGCCGAAAATATGCGACTGCCCTCAACCAAGTCAAAATCTAAAGTGAAGCTACCACATGCTTCTCAGCACTGGCAGCTACAAAACATGTCAATATCAGTTGCGTTTTGGCGATCGTTTTTAAAAACACTGAACCCTTCAATCCAGAAAGATCTTTCAGTTGGAAATTCATCGTTGTCAGTATTCAGCATTTCATACTTCACGTTTCAAAACTAATCTGTGCAATAGAAACAAGGGGCTAAGTCGATAAGTATGTTTACAATTTACGTCGTGATGAAATAATCTTTCTTCTATAGTGTACAGGTGCTAAGGCATATCATGGCAATTTGATTAATCCAAATGCTTAGAAGCAGCATTTGTTATGATTTTATAAATAAAGTGATCATGGTCTTGATTAAAAGAGGTGGTTTTCTTCCAACAGCTTTGCAAAGAAGAACACAATTACCGTTACAATTTGCTAGATATCATTATTAATGTATTGCCACGTCTTAGTTCATAATAGTTGTTAAAAAGATGTCCTCACTTCCAGGAAATCAGTGCAAAGAGAGCAAAAGAAACCATATTAATAATAGTGATATTCTTTTATGAACAGCAAACAAAAACTGTTACAAATCAAGTATTTTTAATGTTTTCTTGCGGTTACATAAAGATCGTGTTCACGTACCTTAAAGAAGTTTTTATCCGAAAATTGCATTTAGTTCGTAAAAAATGTCCCTAATGAAATGTCCTTAACACATGAAATCAATGATTTAAATACAACATCAGTTGTGAGCAGAGGTAGGCAATATGTGTGCCACCATTGCCCAGTGTGCTAGCTCAACAGGCTCTAAAGGTTATTCGTATTGTTAGATCTGGTTTGCACAATCTTCCAGAGATCCAGAGAGAGAAAGAGAGAGAGAGAGAGAGAGAGAGAGAGAGAGAGAGAGAGAGAGAGAGAGAGAGAGAGAGAGAGAGAGAGAGAGAGAGAGAGAGAGAGAGAGAGAGAGAGAGAGAGAGAGAGAGAGAGAGAGAGAGAGAGAGAGAGAGGTTAATAGCTTCAGTCTCATGAAGCGCCTAGCTGCTAGCTTGTTGCCTCAGATGGTATGGCTCTTATTGTGGAGCTGGCTAAAGTCATCAGCAGTACTTGAGGAAGATATATATCTTAAACAACTTCATAATTGGTGAGAGAGGGATAAATTTCATCCCTCTCCTAGTATTTCATGGGTCCACGATAATTTCTGTAAGCTTATCCTACATCTTGGTCGATCGACTCCTAATATCGTCGCTAGAGGTGAGCTTGGACGCCATTCACTACGGGTCAATCAGTTTGTTAAGATCATTAAATTCTGGACAAGGTTGTTATTACCAAAAAGAAAACGTAATTCTACAGAAATGTTACCATTACCAACACTCTATTGCTGAAAGTGGACGTAATTGTTGGCTCTTAAGGTTAAAAATTTACTATTTAAATATGGTTTTGGTTACACGTGGATTAATCAGGATTTTGGTTGTATTAAATTCTTTATTTCGTTGTTCAAAGAAAGATGTATTTCCATAGATCACCAGGAGTGGTTAGAAAACATTCGTACTTATCACAAATTGGAACTTTATACTCACCTTAAAGATTCTTTCTCATTTGCAACTTATTTGCCAGTGATAACAGTGCCAGCGTAGCCTTATGTAGATTCCATTGTTCGAACCATTGTATTTACTTGAACAAGGTCGTAAGTATAAATTACCACGGCATGAGCGGTTATGTCCATTTTGTATTACTACTTGTGTAGAATCTGAATATCACTTTTGTATTAAATGTCCTTTTTATCACAGTTTGAGGAAATCTATTCTACCAGCATATTAACTCATTAACGCCGAGGCAGCTTCACGGCTCAACGCCTGGGCCACTGACCACAGACGCTGCTCGCTGTAGCGAGACCAATTAGCTCGAGCACCGCTCTTTTCGCGACAGCTTTTGAAAGGAAACTGTCTAGCCTTGTGCCATAAAGTCTTGATTGTTTTATAGTTTCATGAAGATAGATGCAGGTGCTGTATATTGATACAGGAATATAACATGTGATATTTCACCATTGATTTTATGCTTTGCGGTTTGTCCGATTTCAATTCATAAACATACTCAAAGAGAGAGATAGAGATATACTAGTAGCGAAATTGTTTTCATTGTCTCACCAAATAAAATTGACATGTAAACTGCATTAGATATCGCACCTTTTATATTGGTCAAAATGTTATGAGAGTCAATTTCTCTTACTTGTACCTAAACAAAAGTACTTAATCAGCAAACTTAACCGCAAATAATATATACAGACACACACTTACATATTATAATATATATTTAGTATATACATAACCAACTATAAGCATTTGTCAATCTTCATGTTAGTTTGTCTTTCTCAATCTACCACTACAGTGATTTGATGGCGCGTATTGTACACACCTTTGCAAGTACTAACACATAAACACGTAACGTACCTAATATTTTCACATATGTTGATTTACATGCATTTCTAATTGTAAATACAAATACTGCATATCTACACACCATGTTGAGTAGATACAATGTGTCGGTATCTCAACCATCTGAATAATAATTAAGAATTTATGGAAATGATATCCCGATTTAAGAGATAGCACGTAACATCAACGAATGTAATGATTATGAATATTGACCAAGTGATCTATTCCGTTGTCAACTCTAATTATAATTTAACATGTGTATGTATCCATTCAATGGCAGACAGGGTCGTGGATCTATGAAGCATATTGTCGAATTTAAAAGAAACATGTACATGCTAAAACTATTATTGTTACAGGACCGCTTCTGACCGTGCTTGATACAGGATGCGCTCAGCTAGTTCAGTAAAGTAATATTCGAACAAACTCTTATATTAATAATAGTATTCAAAGTAGAACAACACTGGTGTTCAAAATATTAATTACATGCAATTATCAAATTGATAGTTCATGACGTGACATTCTCAAAGTGATGCATTCAAGAAGTAAAGGTAAAATCAAAGTGTCACTTTCAATAGCCTCAAATTCTTAACAAATGATTTATGAATACATGTACAAAAATGTTTATAATATCGTCTTAAATATATGAATTCAAAGCGTTTTACAAATAAAACATATCTAACAATGTTTAAAAATTGGTAACTTCACAAAGACTCCAATTGTTTCATCTGAATTAATAAACCTTCTTTTCAAAGTATTTATTTTCCCTTCCAAGATCAAGATATTCAAAATGTTTTCTTTTACCAAACGTAGTATATTTTTGCACAAAGAGCAACGATTTTCATTTCTTATTGCTTTCCTGAGGATAGCATCTTATTTACGAAACTGTTATCTACATTAATGGATGCTAAACTGATTTTACAAATAAGTTCATTGTTATACTATACGACGGACGCACATACGCGGCTCTCGCTGAATAAGAGGTGCTGCAATTAACGCACATAAGCGTCTCTCGCTGTGAGAAAGTGCTGATTAACGGACGCTTATATGCGGCTCTCGCTGTGAGGATCTCATTATTTTGACGCATATACGCGGCTCTCGGCGTTAATGAGTTAAACTGAATACCCTTCATATTTAAAATTCACACAGCTGTTAACTTCAAATAATGAGGATGTTATTAAATGTTTAGCCAAATATGTATTCTTAGGAATGAAGAAACGGAATAATTTTTAAAGACCTCACTAGATTAAGATGTGATAAAAAAATTTATCTCATCATTGTATATTGAACATTCTTCATTACATGTGGCGCTCCATGTCAATATCATCTTGCTATATATGAAATTATAATGGGCCGGTGGCCTCCATACAGAAATAAACACACAATTTACATTGCCCAGTGTGCTACATTCTGTGTGCAGTGCTTTGCAGCCCAGCATGGACGGACCAATCTTAATTTATATTAAGCTACCAAACTCAAAACGTACCACACAGATAATTTATTCATGATATAGAGTTTACTTAAAATTACTGTCAGACTTTCACAACGTCTGATCTGTAAATCGAACTGCATAAAATGCGCCCCCTGGCCTCTCCAAGATGTACAGGCCTATTAATCAGCAAGCAAGAAAGCCTTTTCCTCATTAGACGATCGTAGTTCAATGTATTATGTTCAGAAGAATTCTGATGGCTTGAAGGTTATCTGAAATATTCACAAAAAAGACAAATGCAAATGCAATTTTCATTGACCCTCTGAGTGATAGTATGCCTTAAACGGGTAATTGATAATATCTTCTCCTATTTGAATTTCATGATGCAAAGTTTCAATCGGATGAAGCGAGTATTTGTAAAAAATACACAAATGTAAACGTATAATGAAGAGAATCTTTCTATTTCAACACCCTTGATGGATAATTAAGAAGAAATAAGTTTGCAGATGTCAGATATTTTATTTATGTAGAAAGGATCATGATATGACTGTCGCCTCTTAAGTCTCATCACTTGATTCCTGTCTTACAGTAGAGGGTAAGGATTCGTTAACCGTCACCACAATTTCTATTCATGATATATGCTCAGATGTTACCACAATTCACAGCTATTGGTCACAGTATCTGGGATTTGCTCCCACTCATGTTAAGCAGGGCGTGATTGTCATTGCTGTCTTCCTGTTTGAGACTTATTAATATCACCATAAGAGGCAGGAGGTAGTGTATACACTACACCCATAAACAAAGTACCCCCTTTCTAGAAATTTCTAGAACGTATCTAGAACGTATCTATTTCGAGTTTTTATTTTTTAAGAGATATTCAATAAATTTAGTTTTTTTCTGAAACTGTATATTAACTTTTTTACAATTTGAAAAGATGAACTGCTTATGTTAATTAGGAAATAAGATATTCAATGTTAAAGTTTCCCTTCTCTACAACGCATCCTCATTATAACGCCCCCTGCTAGCGAAATGCTACGCATTGCTTACGCGCTTCCGGCTTCCACTAGTGAGCTGTAACGCGTCCTGTCTTGCATTAAGAATTGGATGCATTGGCATATGCAATGTGTTTGACAATTTCTATGGTTGTAATTGATTGTTTATTGCTTATTGTTTATCTCATATCTTGAAATTAAAGTTGGTGTATCTGAGATAGTAAACCCCTGCTGTTAATATTGATCGTTAGCTTATGTCAACAACTTATGTCAGCATACAGTTTTACCTTCAAACGTAGAATAAGAAATGACAAAGAAATATAGTTGATATAATCAATTTAATGTTGTAATATAAATGTTTTTAAATAGTTTTGATTAGGTTTATAAGGCGACATAAACAAAGCCCTTTATCACCTCAAATGAAAACGTACGTACGTACTATCTAAGTCTTCTGTGTTCATTTCATGTACGTCAAAAGCATTGATCTTTCATAGATGCGTCGACTGAAATAAAAGCTTTGTATCATAAATTGATTCACTTAAAACGAAATTTGAGAGGATGTTGTATTATGCATTCTGTGTTGTGTTGTCTGCCTGTATTTGGAAACCACTCTTATCAAACCTGCTGAGCATATAGTCCATGGGCGAAAACAGGACTTTTATTTGAGAGGAGTGTGCCCTATTGGTGTCACAAATACAAATTTTGGAATAATTACCCCGTATAAACAAATATGTGACCATTTGAAAATCGTCTACGGAATATAAGTTTCCTGTCCTATATTTTACATGTTTCATGTATGAAAATACGCGTACGACTCTCAACATTTTCCACCCTTGGAGATCTTAATTGAGGGGTGCACGCATGGTATAGAGATCACGGTTATGTTCTAAAGACACCCAATCATTCGCGTTATGGAATTGTGATGTCGTTACGCGGATTTTCCTTTCTTGCGTACCAAGACACCTTAGAATATATGCAAAAGGAATTAGCAAATTACGTTTCTTCTCTCAGTTCGTAATATTCAATCTGTAAACTTAACATTAGTGCAAAGAATAACCAAAAGCGTTACGAAACAATTAGGTGAATGACACACACAAAAACAAAGAAAACATTCTTGTTGGTTTAATATAGGACATATTTGAAGTAAATATGCAAATCAAAAATACCCTCGTTTCTTCAAAGACTTAGATATTATAATTGAATTGTTTGTAGGGGGATTGACTTATGCAAATAACCTCTGCTTGCTCTTTATAAAATGAAAAGATTGTGAATATCGGAATGTTGAGAAAAAAGGGTTTTCTAGGTGTAAGCAAGCATGCGCTTTTGACGTTTAATTCAATCATGAAAGTATTCGCAGTTTTATCTAAGCAATTGTCGTCGTTCAACTTGTCGCCGTTGTAGTTAGTCTTAAGCTTTTCTTTTCCCTCGCCGTCATCTTTGATTATATATAGTGTGCGCGCTTACTACATGTGCGACTACAATGCCTTGGGCGTGACACTAGTATACTCGATCTTTATTCAGACTGTTGAAACACCTTTACTAATTTGTTAAATTTATCGACTCAATTAAATTACAAACAAATTATGTGCATGTCTTTCTACGGATAATCTTAGGAAGTATTTTTAATTTGTGGAAGATGAAGGTACGCTCACACTTGTCGCGTCGTATTATTTGACAACATAATTCAAAGAGCCATGCCGCTGTCCACTCACCCAGTGAGTAGAGCTTCACAGTAATTCTCCAAGGTGTATTTTTATATACGGAGTAGTAAAACACTGACAACATATTCAAGATTCGATCAAAATAATGTTGAATGGTTTCATCCTCCATGGTATGGTTTAAAGGTTTAAATATATTTTTATTCCAGAAGTGTGTTTGCTTCATAAACTTTTCTTGAGAGACGGTATATCAGATTTCCTCCAAGCTGTACATGTTTGTTAGTAATACTGAGTAGTAACGGATGGTACAACATACATTTGGATAAAACAATTGATGTTTAGTATGAAAACTATATATTTATATGTAAACTTTTATAAATGATCAAACTAGTCTAAATAGCGAACAATAAATTTTGCTGTTTTTAGTACGTCATATTTGGGGTGTTTATATTCTATAAATGCAGTAAATCTCCCAAATTCCCAAATTTTGCTATTTTTATGTTTTCATTGATACATGAAAAACGGCCATATTAATATTATGACTTCGAAATTCTGCATATATTTTACATGTGTACTAGTTAAAAGTCCTAATTAATCCTGCCAATTAATATTTACATTTGTGTTTGATGTAAATAGGTTTTAAAAATTACGTTTGAATCAATGACGCGCGTCACTGTCCGGTTTTCGATCACCAATCGAGACTTTAACCTGTTTTATTGTCACTATACTGAACTCATAAGCACTAAGATGCTAATGTTTTTAAACAACCATCCCTTCTTGATAAAATAACACTATGTATGAAGTTTGGCATATTTGACTCTCTGACTGTTCTGCGTTTTACAGTTCTGCATTTGGAACTATACCAAACGGAGAGATACAAAACTGAATGAAACAAATGATCCTTATCGTTCACCTTCATTTCCTATTTGACCTTTATGAAACAATAAAACGATGAAGACTTTATAGTTCTTGACATTGCTAGACAATTTCCGTTCGTTCCTCATCCCCACAGCCTGAGTGGTGTTAATTGGCCAGCAGCTCCTGCATGGTTCGACACCGCCTGTGAGTGTGGCCCTGTGAGTGACAAGGCGTTGAGCCGTGAAGAGAGTCCAGTATTTAATGAGTTTTGAAAATTAGTTAAGTAAGTTTAACATAACGCCTGCAATCAGTCTGAAATGTAATCTTAATAACCTAATGCTCTAATATATATATATAGATATATATATATATATATATATATATATATATATATATATATATAGATATATATATTAACACAAAAAAACGTCTTCATAGTTCAAGTAATAAATAGATAAAAAACAAAAGTCTGGAAATGATTTAAATCCCCGACTAGTTTCACACTATTCAGTGATCATCATGGGGTCTTTATAACGTTGCCATGGCATATATATATATATATATATATAACCTTTGTTGCTCACGGGGGCTTTGTGATTTTCACAGTAAATTAAATCACATTTGTTTTAGAGAAAACTTATCTAATTACCATCTGACATTGATAACATGTACCCGTTTAATAACCATTTCCTAATTTGATTTTAAACTGAGGAGGTATCCTCCAAGAATCCCTTAAACCGTAAATCCGGAGTTGCTGCTTTAAACCTTATACACAATTACAATTTTTTATGTTATAAATCACTAATGTTTTCAACTATAACGGTATTTTATGTCCATGTGTTTAAAGATACATATAAATTTGTATTATATTGTAACGACAACAAAAACAAACAGCATGCGTCGGAACATCTTGAAGACGAGCGATCTAATTAGCCCCGATCACTGAGGTGCTAATATACGACGTGCGCTATATATAGACTGCCCCATGTGCAGCGGTAAGAGGCGCGTTAAAACGAGGAAGATTTAAAGTTCAATATTAATTATCTCTCTTTCTATTGATGCAATCTTGTTCAAAATTTCACAATAGGCAAAGTAAACATGAGGGTTTTGAATCAGGTTATAATTTTTGAATATTTTGAAAAGAGTGAAAACTCGAAATTTCTAGAAATTTCTAGAAAGTTTCTAGATACGTTCTAGAAAGTTTCTAGTTACGTTCTAGAAAGTTTCTAGATACGTTCTAGAAAGTTTCTAGTGCGTATCTAGTGCGTTCAAGCTCAGCAAAAGAGGTGTGCTTCACATGGGTGATATCATAAGAATCATTATGGTAAGTAGTTTTTAATTATATGTGTTTATGTGCCAACCTGTTTGTTAACTTTTTTAGTCATATTTACACTTCAAGATATACTGAACTCTTAATTATCAAATCTGAAAGAAACGAAACTTGTTTGGAAAGAAATCCAAGTTGAAGATTAAGTTGGAAATTGTAGCTAAGGCATCGGGTGCAATCAACAATGTTTGGAGGCTGCATTTTGCAAATGTGACATACATTTCTCACAGCAGTAATCATGCTTTTTAAACGTTGAAATAATGTACCTAAAATTTGGACAGTCTAGAAACAGAGCACACAGGCAGCAGTTTGTGATATACTGATCAGTTTCCTGAGTATAACGTGCATGGTCAAATTCAAAATTAATATCATATTTTCTATAACCTAAAATTGAAAATTGATCAATGCTATGGTATGTAATAGAACATCTGCAATCAGGATCTGCTATTGAATCATATTGAAACTTTAGGAAGGAGAAATGATGCTTCTTGAAATAACCATACATAAAGTTACATAAGTAAAATCATTAGAAATGCAAGAAGCAATACTCGATTGATTGATCTAGTCGCAAATAAGTTGTCAGTTAAAGTTACGTAAATATTATATTTGAAATGCAAGAAGCTATGCTGGATTCAGGGTATCGTTGCAAATAAATTGTCAGTTTCCAAATACGTATATTAACCGACTGTTGTTATGATCTAAAAGTCCTGTTGTCCGTTAACTAATTGAATGTTTGTAACCCAACCTGTATGAGAGATTTATGTAAAAAAATTCTAATTTCAGAATAACCGACAGCGTTGCACATTAGTCTCGTTTTCTCTTCTCCTGGTTATCGGTAGTGGTCTGCAACTACTGAACACTTCATTGGATTGTTCCCCTTGTTTCTGTCAGCCCGACCCGCACTACGGAGGAACATTAGCTAACTGTTCCCACATTGCATTGACAAAAGTGTCCCTTCCTGCACCGGGTATTATAACAACACTTCTGCTAGACTACACCGACATCAACAAGCTGGTTATCTCTGACTTTGAAGGGATGACCCAACTGCGTCATCTCAATGTTAGGGCATCCATCAGCAAAATTGAAGTCGCTCCTAGGGTCATCTTCACAAACTTAGTATACCTAGATCTTTCACGAAACTTTTATCTTGGACTCTCTGAAATCAGAAAGGTCGGCTCCTGGCTCAGGAAAGGCACTTTGAAAACTTTACTTATTGATTTTATAGTGACTCTCTGGTCCTCGATACTTCCGCTTGATAGATTTTATTGTAGTTTTCTTCAACAAACTGCTTTGGAGGAAATCCATTTGGATGGAAATGCTTTTCTGTATATTGGGAAAGACTTATGGGCTGTTTTACCCAAAACTATTGAAGTTATTAGCGTTCGCTATACAATGCTAGCCGACTTTGTCTCTGAAAACTTTACAGGCCTTTTACAATTATCCTCTTTTAGGTCTCTTGATTTAACTGGTCTGGCAACATGGAATCCTGGGAATGGACATGTCGGGTCTTGGCACGAAACCGTGCTGCCATCGATAATGTTTATTGTGCCATCTATTGAGGTTTTTAGTTATAAGGGAACGTATTTAAAAGCTAATGTTGGAGACATTACTGTTTTGCCATTAACAAACAATTTAACAGAAATAGATCTCAGTAATAATATGCTTACAGCATTCATTGGTCCCATTAAAGGCTTGCAAAATCTTGAATATTTGGACTTATCGAAAAATATGATTTCTTCAGTCGGTAAATCCTTGTTCACAGATTCCAATAGGGTAAGGATTCTAAATATCTCTAACAATTATCTTGGGCAGTGTATTGAGAAGGATACATCGGGTGATATATTAAAACAACTTGCCCATTTGGAAGTTTTAGATATTTCTATGAATGGAATCACGTTTCTTCCCAAGCAAATTTTAAAAGAGTCGTTCCGTCTTCGCTTCCTTAATGTAAGTGGCAATTATTTGTCATATTTGGATGTGGATTTCATTCATATGAGCAATCTGCGAGAGGTGAATTTGAGAAACAATAAATTAAACAAGCTTTCCAGCTGGACCATGGAGCAGCTGAATCTACTTCCAAACGTGACAGTGATAATTGACGATAACCCTCTGACCTGTTCCTGTGACACCTTGGATTTCCTTGAATGGATGAAAGACAGCAAACAACTGCAGGAAGTGGACAATCTGACGTGCACGTTGACGAACGGGAGCAGCAGAAAATTACAGCATCTAGATGACATCTTGTACAGTTTGCACGAGAGTTGTAAGTCTGACCTTGTGTTGATTGTATCATCTGTATCAGGAGCGGCTTCACTGCTGTTGCTTTTTTCTGGCTTCATGGTTTACCGACACAGATGGAAGCTCAGGTATCTTTATCAAGTCGGCAGAAACAGATACCAACTTGTGAGTGGTGAGGACGACTTTGACACATACACATATGATGCCTTTATATCATACGCTGATAAAGATCGCACTTTTGTCATTAAAAAACTGCTTGTTGAGCTCGAAGACAAATCTGGATTGAAGATTTGCATCCACAACAGAGATTTCCTACCAGGAGACATAATCTCAGAAAACATCATCAATGCAATACAAAACAGCAGGAAAACCGTTATTGTGTTGTCCACAGCATTTCTCAAAAGCGAATGGTGCATTTATGAATTCAACATGGCCCGTTTGGATGGAATCTCCCGGAAACTGAACAACCTGCTGGTGGTTCTACTTGAGGAAGTGAATGTGAAGCAGCTGCCCAAGGATCTAGCGGTGATGATGACAACAAACAGCTACCTGGAGTACAGCACAGAAATATATGGAGAGGCCGTGTTTTGGAACACTCTTATAGAGGGGTTAAGAACAATGAAACGGTTGGAATGAATAATATATGTTTCTGGAGCTGATAGTCTATTTAAACGAGTCTTTTAATTCTCTCTAGAACTGCTGTGCTAACAAAGGCTTTTGGTGAATATATTGACCTAGCTTATCATCCTTTTTAGTGACACATTTCATTTCGTTATCTGAAACGATTTGTTTAGCATTTTGAAAATTCTTATTATTATATAAAAAATTTTGTTATAATTTGCTTGTGCGACAAAAATATTTTCCTTTTAATTCACACAATATTTTTTTTAATTGATCATATATCAGTGTACTATCATAACGGTCCTACTAACTAAATATACCTATATAGTTACATATTTTAAATATGAGCACATGTGCACATATATCACTGTTGCCTAGCAACGATTGTTTCAGCACTTGCCATAATAATTTGTTGTCATAAAATCATTGTGACGACAATGGAGGCTGTTATCTTCATATTTTAGTATCATTTAGATAGAGAGAATTGCTAATAAGAAATATGAATTCACTGAGAAGCGCGTCCGCACGACTTTACAAAACTTAGACAAATTGATCACTCAGGCAATAAATAAAATCACACTCATTTGGTAAAAGTCATGTGACACATTTTCTAGAGTAATAACCTTTTCATATTTTGATTGCAATCAATTAGGATACATTGATTATGTTAGAATAAGATGTTAAATTTTGTAGAAAAGGTGTTTGTGAGCTTTTCAAATGCGAAGACAATGAAGAAAGACAGATGTTTCAATCACAGTATCACACATATTCAAATATTTTGTTTCTGTCAATTTCTAAATAACAGTCTTGATCACTGGCCAATGGCTATAGTTAATACATGTAAACATTAAGATTACTTCGTGATATGTTATTTGAAATGTTCTTATGATAGTAACATTATTGTTTTACATTATATCTTACTAGATGTGTTGGTGACTTTGACTAAAGTTGAAAGTGATGGAGGTTTTTGTGAAAACCACATGCTAGATGATCTATACCGACCCTAATGGTTATAATCTCTGATGTATTCATTAAAGCTTTTGAACCAGCTCTCCTATTTTTGCAACTACCATCTTATTCAAACAATCTGGTTTATAAGGATAAAGGCCTATGCGCACACACATGGAAAAGCGACCCAAAACTTGTGCTTCTGTGTAATAAAAGCTTGTTTCAATAAATACATCATTGTCTTTGTGATTGAATAAACCCTTCTCAATTTTCATCCAATATATATCCAAATTGTGGAAGTTTAAACTGCAACCAATCTGTAATGAATATGAATATGATACTATATATTATATTATATTCTTAGCATGACTTAATTTTATATTTGGTTTAGATGCTTCAGTTACATTGAGTACCAGCTTTAACCAACTTGCTCCTGGGAGGGACATCTCAGCCATGAATCTCTTAAAGTGGTACAGAGTATGTTGTTGGGGTCTTATATGTCAAACTTTTAAAATGATGTTACTATATCGAGAACTATTGGTTGTATCTAAAAATTACCATTTGATGTTTATCAGTTCAGTATAGTGCGAAAAAAAAGCTTAAAGCTGGATTTGTGATCAAACCGAACAGTGACGTGTGTCAATGACTCAAACGTTATTTCGGAAACGTATCTCCAACAGACATGGCTACAAATATGGTATGATAGTTTCAAGCATACATTGTACATATACAATGGGACATAGAATTTCAATCGCCTGTAATCGATAATTATTGAAAATAAATAAATGTCATAATTTAGGCATCTAAGTGATAAAAAATGCAATCATTTCGATATGACTTGAAATAACAACAGAACAAATGGTATATTAATTACAGTAGAACACGGATATAACGAACTCCAAGGGACCAACGAATTTAGTTCGCAATATCCGGCGTTCGCTATTCGCGTTTGGCTCCATCCTGGATCATATCCCATCATATGTACATGTATAACCATAAAAATAACAACTATAAATTCATGTTCTGCACTTCACATCTTAATTCTGGTTTAACTAAAACACCTGGGTCTAGCATCTCGACAGCGTCTATGTTAAGTGTCCAAAGTGATAGCTTTACGTTTGCCCGCCATCTTGTGACAAATATAGAGAGTGAACTGATAATCTGTGAACATTTCAGGTATTTAAACACAATGTTCGTTTACTTAACAGTCAATTTCTCATACCGTTGATTGACTAAGCTGACAGTGATCGAGTGTACTAATTAAGGGACATAAACAATTTTGAAACATCCTCTGTGTCATATCTGTCTGTGTCACTTTAATATGAGCCTCAAGGGTAACTTCACTTACTCACTCGTCCGCTAATCTGTTTGCTTGAGTACATAATTAATTTAATTACGAGATTTGCAAAGTGGACATATTAGAATCATTTTCGTCAAAACTGTTAATTTTTATTTCTTATTTTTTATATTTTTATGAAAAAAAGGGTTTCACATTCAATCTTTATTTTGATAAATGTTTTTCAAATCTGCCAATTGGTGAAAAAATACTTCGTAATATTTAACCTATTTTAATCTATATAAGGACAATATCACATTGCTGACCGACAATGACCGACAATTTTAATTCCTGGAACGTACTCTGCATCACTTTAAACTAGACATGACCATAAATCGGATGGTACGGCTGACCATTGTCTGACCAATCAGAATCCATCTTTCTTTGGTGCTTAAGCTTCAGATTATCAATAAAGATGGCTACCACTCTTTAGCCATTTTAGTCTGTATTAAATGAATTTCGCAGAGAATACATACAAACGTATGTGACACATGTTTTGGTGTGTCAGGTTTGCAATTTTGCATGCAGATAAATATTAAGGGCAGCATTGTCGCCAACATTCTCAGGAAAAAAAACTTTCAAATATTTTAAGAAATTTTAAAGCACGTTAATAGGCAATACATAACTTTCTATGAAAACTGACCACTAATAACCGTTTGCTCATCAGCAATGTATTTGCAGGGGCAGTAATATATTATTATTGTTACTAAATAAAAGTTCATATTCTTATAGTTCACCATTCTTATGTTTTTCGTTGTATAGATAGGTAAATAGTATTTAACGATTAGATATGTAGATATTTAGGTTCTATTAGTTTTTAGGTTACTGCAAGCCGGAGCTAAAACGAATACTTTTTATAGACAATATTATATGATATACTATTCACAAAAGCTGCTTACAATTGATTTTTTCCAACAGAATAAACCTCATTTGACACCACTGACCACCTAACCAAATTATAAGTAATAAACTCTTGTACAATAATGTAATAGAAACATTTTCGGCAGAATAATCCAAGTAGAGTAGTTTTTTATTTGTTTTAGTGTAAGTAATTTCACAACTAAAAATAAATTAATATGCTACCAAATAATCGAAAAAATAAGATTGTGACATTTCATTAGATACATAAAAAATTCAGGTTTGCTTTGGCCAGTCTAAGCACATCCATACTGACAGATTTAACTTAGTTTAAAAGGATGTAAATGGGTCTGTCCTGAAATAACTTTCATTTGTAAATTATTTGTTTTCAAATCTTTTTATTCATTTTAATTTGGTGGGTTTACATCTGATGGCATACAAAGACACTTCATATCAAACACTAGTTTGGAAAACGATGAGGCAATCATTACATATAAATAAAGGTAACTAATGTAAAACATTATTTAAGGCTCTCCATTTAATGTTGAAAGATGGCAGTGCATTATTTTTACATGCAATAATTTTTCAACATTAAAATCATCCTTGACAACACTTATAAAACACTCAATAGATAGTTTGTTTCTCTTAAAGTCATAGTCTCATTTTTTTAAGGCAACTAAACTGAACTAATTATTCTTCACGAACAAAATCTGATCACTAACACAAATATTTCCTGTCGCATTTGCAAAGATTTTCATTTTTATGCCCGTTTTACAGTTTTGGATGACGCAGCTTACTGGCGTATGCCGTTTCAGACCGATGAGGTACCGAATCAAGTGCAATCCCATCGCGAGTACGAAACACCGGAAATCTAGTCATCGCAGGGCCGATACTTATGACAGACGCATTCTTCACTGAGTTTACCACCTTTTTGTGCTATCTGTATTTGAAAAAGCGTAAGCTATTACCTGTTTTCATTGGATATTCAGCTCGGAAATTTTATGTATTCTTCGTCACGGCCTTAGCGAAATGACGTGGTAAGGACTAACGCTCGCAAAAAACATAACATTCGGGTAGGGTAGGGTAGTTTGAACTTCGTTATTGAGGTCTAGAATGCCTGCAGAGTTCTGAAAATTGTTGGAAACGTCAGGGGAAAGATTTCTGTGAGTGATGAACTATTTGTCCGGCGTTTATTACAATTTGCCTTGCAAAAATGAGACTATGACTTTAATACTTGAGATATGTAGATATCTTTAGCAATAAGTATAATATGATATACCAGAAGGCTGGCTGAACTGTTACAGAATAAAATATCTAAGTCAGAGATGACAATATTCAGATGTGTAATATGCTGATTCATACAAATTTTAACTTTTTTCCAGAATTCATATACTAATTTGCATTTAATGAAAACATGCTGCAGACTCTCAGGCTCTGATTCACAATAAGAGCAAATATTTGTATCAATTATTTTCATTTGCATCAGTTCTTTTCTAGTGTAAATTGCTCTATTGATAAATCTATACTGAAAATCTAAGTTTTACATCTTTGGTACAATTTCTGTATTTTCTGAAAACAACATTCCATTGAATAATTGAGTTAAGTTCGTTTTGCCATTTTTGACAAACTTTCAGGGGAGAGTCATCAGCAATCAGTTGGTCATAGAAATTTCTACATCCGTTTTGTTGAGAAAGTAAAACTTGAAGAGTTTGAATCACTGAGAAATGCGATGCATGAAATTCATTGATGTTAGAACTTAAACATAGAGGTGATAACTAAAATAACTTTTGAGGTTACTCATACATCGTTGATGTTATTCAGACAATACAAAAGTGTTCAATACCTGGCTGCAACAAGTTCAAATTTATCCATTTTAGCACTGTTTAGACGGCGATTTTGTCGATATCCTCCAAAAGATCGATGTTTTTCCAAGGTTGTGTGGAATTCTTTTTCAGTACTGCAGTGTTATCTCTAGACCTCGTTCAAGAATTCTAGTTTGTACCTTCAGAGATTGTCTCATGCTGAAAGCCTTAGCAGCGAGCTTACCTCGGTATTTCTTGAGTGTGACCGGTAAGTCTGTCCGGATTGAGATCTTCTCCCTGAGAGTCATTCCATTATTAGTTCAGTACCTGTTGTCTGTCGTTCATCTCGATGAACTTAATAACGCATATCGTCACACCTAGCGTCTTCAGTAACTCGAGACAGGCAGGCTTCGCGAGAGTCGGGAATTCTGTAGATTAATAAATTATTCTTGTTATGTTAGAGCTCTTGTGTCAAAAGTTTATTCTCCATATCAACTGTTAATTTGTCATCTGTCATTTGTTAATTATTGTTCTTGTTGACCATCCATGTATGTTTCCTTTTTGTTTCCAGCATGCGTTAACATATCTTAGCATTATATTTGTTCCGTTTGCTTATTGTAAAGTATGAATCATTGTGGTTTTTGTATTTTATTGTGACTAATGGCTTGTTTACAATTTGTTGGTCTTTGGTTCAAACTGTGTAGAGTATGACTCCTATCTGTATTTCTGCTTTCAACAATAGATATTGATTAACTTATTCTCCTCCTTGGTGTCGGGATTTGGGGTTTAAAGTTGCTTTCAAGGTCTCTTCTTTTTCACTGCCATTATGATTGCAGGGAGCTAACCCGCAACACCATTGTGATCATGAATTGCGATGGAATTTGTGAACTATGGGTGGTACTTTGCTGTGGTGGTTATGTCATCAAACTTGGTCATGAAGTGCAACAGGATTTAATAGGGAAAAGATGAAAATATAATATGAAAGAATAAGAAAACCAAACTAAATGATTACTAAGTCTTAAAGAAGCTTTAAGCTGAAGCTTATAGTGTTGTAGTTGTTCATTCAAAGTTTCCTCATCTAAAATAAGAAAGGAATTCAACTAATCCAGAATAAAGCTGCCACTAAGCCATCAGACCACATCAGCCCAGTTATCAGACAACTCCATTGGCTTCCAGTCCAACAATGAATAATATTCAAGCAACTCCAACTAACTTTCTTTGCTCTCTATGTTGATTCAACCCTACGCTACCTGAAGGAACTTCTCACTAGATACCAGCCTCAGCGATCTCTCCATTCATCAAACCAGTCATTGCTTTCTGTACAATCTACTAGGACCAAACTCTCTGACAACGCTTTCTCTGTGCCAGCTCCCAGACTTTGGAATTCTCTCCTCACACATATTAAGTCTGCAAAACCTGTATCATAAGTCAAGCAAAACCTTAAAACCTTCCTATTCAACCACTGACTGAAAGGAACTCTCATATTTTATCCCATCTGTCACTGATTTCTCCTCTCAGCGCCGTTGAGCAGGCCTCGACTTGAAATTAGGCGCTTTATAAATTAATTATTAATATTATATTAATATCATTATTATTAAGGAGCAAGAGTGAAGCCAGTCGGAATCTTAAGATAATATATCTTTGTGTCGGTTTGCTATCTCGATACAAAAAGAGGGATGTAAGTAATTCGGCCATATCTTATCATAACAGAAGCATATTTCCTTTTTGATGTCATGTTACCGCCCTAGAGTAAACTGTTTAAATATTTCAAAATTTACGTCTTTGCATTTTAGAACTGAAATACTTGAAAGGTAACAATTTTGTAAACAATCTCAGGGTAAGCAATGTTAGGATATGTTAAAGCGTCTGAAATACAAAACCCTGTCAGTGTCTTTTACAAAGTTTAAAGAGTTTTAAACAAGGGAGTAAATAAGGCTTCAAATCTCGTCTCGTTTGATTATCTGCATTCAAATGAGTGAGTGAGTGAGTTGTGGTTTAACGTGTTTTGAACAATATTTCAGTTATTAAACACGTGGATGACAATCATCCAAAGGAGAGTGGACAGAGAAGGGAGAAAGGGATCGACAGGATGAGGGAAAAGACAGAAAGAAAGGCATAGTGAGAGATAGAAAGCAGGTTTTAGAAGGATTCAAATTTGGTCTGGCTTCTATCCGTCGACCTGTCCAGCCCCTACCAGAAGCATTGTAAGCTCCGGCTGGCATAGCTCTTGGGGGTCTCTGAAGCACTCAAACCACCACACCACGATAAGGTATTGAGTCCAGTGGTGGATCTGCATTCAAACTATTAGGATTACCTGAGGGATAAATTGATTACATCAAACATCTCTCTGTTCTTTTTAATAAATATTTATTGAAACAATAAAGTTAGATTTGTCAAGCTCAGATATTCAGTTATTCTCTCATTTTAAAACAAGACTTGGTAGAATAAAACACTTCTGGAAAGTTATTAATTGCCTTAGAAATCTCGTTTTAAAGCTGTTTACTTTTCCCTATATATACCTTGTTTGTTTCAGATAAAATCAATATTTAAAAAAAAAAATTAAGGCAAAACACAAGTCGATTGTACCACACAAGGTCATGGTGTACAAACAAATAGTTGATCGAAGGGGAAGCGTGACGCAGTGGAAGCTAGTGTTTTTAAACGGTATAAATAAACAACAGAGCACTTTGGTCTTCAAATTCAGATATTTTATTACAAAGTGCTAACCAAAAAATATACCCTAACTATGTACAGTTTTATTTACAATACATTGTTTTAAAGACACAAATGTCCGAATATGACTTCCTAGTGTCAGAAATTCCTATGTAAATAGAGCTACGAAGAATACTCTGTTTTCACGAATGTATCTCAATTTAACAAGAGCCACCGAAAAAGTATGAACTCTCTCCAATTTATACAAATACAAATATCAAATTTAACAATTTCGAAATGGCATGTCATATGCCTACAAACAAATTTTCAATTTACTTGTTTGTCAAAATCAAAGTCATGTTGAGAGACAGCCGCCGAAAATATGCGACTGCCCTCAACCAAGTCAAAATCTAAAGTGAAGCTACCACATGCTTCTCAGCACTGGCAGCTACAAAACATGTCAATATCAGTTGCGTTTTGGCGATCGTTTTTAAAAACACTGAACCCTTCAATCCAGAAAGATCTTTCAGTTGGAAATTCATCGTTGTCAGTATTCAGCATTTCATACTTCACGTTTCAAAACTAATCTGTGCAATAGAAACAAGGGGCTAAGTCGATAAGTATGTTTACAATTTACGTCGTGATGAAATAATCTTTCTTCTATAGTGTACAGGTGCTAAGGCATATCATGGCAATTTGATTAATCCAAATGCTTAGAAGCAGCATTTGTTATGATTTTATAAATAAAGTGATCATGGTCTTGATTAAAAGAGGTGGTTTTCTTCCAACAGCTTTGCAAAGAAGAACACAATTACCGTTACAATTTGCTAGATATCATTATTAATGTATTGCCACGTCTTAGTTCATAATAGTTGTTAAAAAGATGTCCTCACTTCCAGGAAATCAGTGCAAAGAGAGCAAAAGAAACCATATTAATAATAGTGATATTCTTTTATGAACAGCAAACAAAAACTGTTACAAATCAAGTATTTTTAATGTTTTCTTGCGGTTACATAAAGATCGTGTTCACGTACCTTAAAGAAGTTTTTATCCGAAAATTGCATTTAGTTCGTAAAAAATGTCCCTAATGAAATGTCCTTAACACATGAAATCAATGATTTAAATACAACATCAGTTGTGAGCAGAGGTAGGCAATATGTGTGCCACCATTGCCCAGTGTGCTAGCTCAACAGGCTCTAAAGGTTATTCGTATTGTTAGATCTGGTTTGCACAATCTTCCAGAGATCCAGAGAGAGAAAGAGAGAGAGAGAGAGAGAGAGAGAGAGAGAGAGAGAGAGAGAGAGAGAGAGAGAGAGAGAGAGAGAGAGAGAGAGGTTAATAGCTTCAGTCTCATGAAGCGCCTAGCTGCTAGCTTGTTGCCTCAGATGGTATGGCTCTTATTGTGGAGCTGGCTAAAGTCATCAGCAGTACTTGAGGAAGATATATATCTTAAACAACTTCATAATTGGTGAGAGAGGGATAAATTTCATCCCTCTCCTAGTATTTCATGGGTCCACGATAATTTCTGTAAGCTTATCCTACATCTTGGTCGATCGACTCCTAATATCGTCGCTAGAGGTGAGCTTGGACGCCATTCACTACGGGTCAATCAGTTTGTTAAGATCATTAAATTCTGGACAAGGTTGTTATACCAAAAAGAAAACGTAATTCTACAGAAATGTTACCATTACCAACACTCTATTGCTGAAAGTGGACGTAATTGTTGGCTCTTAAGGTTAAAAATTTACTATTTAAATATGGTTTTGGTTACACGTGGATTAATCAGGATTTTGGTTGTATTAAATTCTTTATTTCGTTGTTCAAAGAAAGATGTATTTCCATAGATCACCAGGAGTGGTTAGAAAACATTCGTACTTATCACAAATTGGAACTTTATACTCACCTTAAAGATTCTTTCTCATTTGCAACTTATTTGCCAGTGATAACAGTGCCAGCGTAGCCTTATGTAGATTCCATTGTTCGAACCATTGTATTTTACTTGAACAAGGTCGTAAGTATAAATTACCACGGCATGAGCGGTTATGTCCATTTTGTATTACTACTTGTGTAGAATCTGAATATCACTTTTGTATTAAATGTCCTTTTTATCACAGTTTGAGGAAATCTATTCTACCAGCATATTAACTCATTAACGCCGAGGCAGCTTCACGGCTCAACGCCTGGGCCACTGACCACAGACGCTGCTCGCTGTAGCGAGACCAATTAGCTCGAGCACCGCTCTTTTCGCGACAGCTTTTGAAAGGAAACTGTCTAGCCTTGTGCCATAAAGTCTTGATTGTTTTATAGTTTCATGAAGATAGATGCAGGTGCTGTATATTGATACAGGAATATAACATGTGATATTTCACCATTGATTTTATGCTTTGCGGTTTGTCCGATTTCAATTCATAAACATACTCAAAGAGAGAGATAGAGATATACTAGTAGCGAAATTGTTTTCATTGTCTCACCAAATAAAATTGACATGTAAACTGCATTAGATATCGCACCTTTTATATTGGTCAAAATGTTATGAGAGTCAATTTCTCTTACTTGTACCTAAACAAAAGTACTTAATCAGCAAACTTAACCGCAAATAATATATACAGACACACACTTACATATTATAATATATATTTAGTATATACATAACCAACTATAAGCATTTGTCAATCTTCATGTTAGTTTGTCTTTCTCAATCTACCACTACAGTGATTTGATGGCGCGTATTGTACACACCTTTGCAAGTACTAACACATAAACACGTAACGTACCTAATATTTTCACATATGTTGATTTACATGCATTTCTAATTGTAAATACAAATACTGCATATCTACACACCATGTTGAGTAGATACAATGTGTCGGTATCTCAACCATCTGAATAATAATTAAGAATTTATGGAAATGATATCCCGATTTAAGAGATAGCACGTAACATCAACGAATGTAATGATTATGAATATTGACCAAGTGATCTATTCCGTTGTCAACTCTAATTATAATTTAACATGTGTATGTATCCATTCAATGGCAGACAGGATCGTGGATCTATGAAGCATATTGTCGAATTTAAAAGAAACATGTACATGCTAAAACTATTATTGTTACAGGACCGCTTCTGACCGTGCTTGATACAGGATGCGCTCAGCTAGTTCAGTAAAGTAATATTCGAACAAACTCTTATATTAATAATAGTATTCAAAGTAGAACAACACTGGTGTTCAAAATATTAATTACATGCAATTATCAAATTGATAGTTCATGACGTGACATTCTCAAAGTGATGCATTCAAGAAGTAAAGGTAAAATCAAAGTGTCACTTTCAATAGCCTCAAATTCTTAACAAATGATTTATGAATACATGTACAAAAATGTTTATAATATTGTCTTAAATATATGAATTCAAAGCGTTTTACAAATAAAACATATCTAACAATGTTTAAAAATTGGTAACTTCACAAAGACTCCAATTGTTTCATCTGAATTAATAAACCTTCTTTTCAAAGTATTTATTTTCCCTTCCAAGATCAAGATATTCAAAATGTTTTCTTTTACCAAACGTAGTATATTTTTGCACAAAGAGCAACGATTTTCATTTCTTATTGCTTTCCTGAGGATAGCATCTTATTTACGAAACTGTTATCTACATTAATGGATGCTAAACTGATTTTACAAATAAGTTCATTGTTATACTATACGACGGACGCACATACGCGGCTCTCGCTGAATAAGAGGTGCTGCAATTAACGCACATAAGCGTCTCTCGCTGTGAGAAAGTGCTGATTAACGGACGCTTATATGCGGCTCTCGCTGTGAGGATCTCATTATTTTGACGCATATACGCGGCTCTCGGCGTTAATGAGTTAAACTGAATACCCTTCATATTTAAAATTCACACAGCTGTTAACTTCAAATAATGAGGATGTTATTAAATGTTTAGCCAAATATGTATTCTTAGGAATGAAGAAACGGAATAATTTTTAAAGACCTCACTAGATTAAGATGTGATAAAAAAATTTATCTCATCATTGTATATTGAACATTCTTCATTACATGTGGCGCTCCATGTCAATATCATCTTGCTATATATGAAATTATAATGGGCCGGTGGCCTCCATACAGAAATAAACACACAATTTACATTGCCCAGTGTGCTACATTCTGTGTGCAGTGCTTTGCAGCCCAGCATGGACGGACCAATCTTAATTTATATTAAGCTACCAAACTCAAAACGTACCACACAGATAATTTATTCATGATATAGAGTTTACTTAAAATTACTGTCAGACTTTCACAACGTCTGATCTGTAAATCGAACTGCATAAAATGCGCCCCCTGGCCTCTCCAAGATGTACAGGCCTATTAATCAGCAAGCAAGAAAGCCTTTTCCTCATTAGACGATCGTAGTTCAATGTATTATGTTCAGAAGAATTCTGATGGCTTGAAGGTTATCTGAAATATTCACAAAAAAGACAAATGCAAATGCAATTTTCATTGACCCTCTGAGTGATAGTATGCCTTAAACGGGTAATTGATAATATCTTCTCCTATTTGAATTTCATGATGCAAAGTTTCAATCGGATGAAGCGAGTATTTGTAAAAAATACACAAATGTAAACGTATAATGAAGAGAATCTTTCTATTTCAACACCCTTGATGGATAATTAAGAAGAAATAAGTTTGCAGATGTCAGATATTTTATTTATGTAGAAAGGATCATGATATGACTGTCGCCTCTTAAGTCTCATCACTTGATTCCTGTCTTACAGTAGAGGGTAAGGATTCGTTAACCGTCACCACAATTTCTATTCATGATATATGCTCAGATGTTACCACAATTCACAGCTATTGGTCACAGTATCTGGGATTTGCTCCCACTCATGTTAAGCAGGGCGTGATTGTCATTGCTGTCTTCCTGTTTGAGACTTATTAATATCACCATAAGAGGCAGGAGGTAGTGTATACACTACACCCATAAACAAAGTACCCCCTTTCTAGAAATTTCTAGAACGTATCTAGAACGTATCTATTTCGAGTTTTTATTTTTTAAGAGATATTCAATAAATTTAGTTTTTTTCTGAAACTGTATATTAACTTTTTTACAATTTGAAAAGATGAACTGCTTATGTTAATTAGGAAATAAGATATTCAATGTTAAAGTTTCCCTTCTCTACAACGCATCCTCATTATAACGCCCCCTGCTAGCGAAATGCTACGCATTGCTTACGCGCTTCCGGCTTCCACTAGTGAGCTGTAACGCGTCCTGTCTTGCATTAAGAATTGGATGCATTGGCATATGCAATGTGTTTGACAATTTCTATGGTTGTAATTGATTGTTTATTGCTTATTGTTTATCTCATATCTTGAAATTAAAGTTGGTGTATCTGAGATAGTAAACCCCTGCTGTTAATATTGATCGTTAGCTTATGTCAACAACTTATGTCAGCATACAGTTTTACCTTCAAACGTAGAATAAGAAATGACAAAGAAATATAGTTGATATAATCAATTTAATGTTGTAATATAAATGTTTTTAAATAGTTTTGATTAGGTTTATAAGGCGACATAAACAAAGCCCTTTATCACCTCAAATGAAAACGTACGTACGTACTATCTAAGTCTTCTGTGTTCATTTCATGTACGTCAAAAGCATTGATCTTTCATAGATGCGTCGACTGAAATAAAAGCTTTGTATCATAAATTGATTCACTTAAAACGAAATTTGAGAGGATGTTGTATTATGCATTCTGTGTTGTGTTGTCTGCCTGTATTTGGAAACCACTCTTATCAAACCTGCTGAGCATATAGTCCATGGGCGAAAACAGGACTTTTATTTGAGAGGAGTGTGCCCTATTGGTGTCACAAATACAAATTTTGGAATAATTACCCCGTATAAACAAATATGTGACCATTTGAAAATCGTCTACGGAATATAAGTTTCCTGTCCTATATTTTACATGTTTCATGTATGAAAATACGCGTACGACTCTCAACATTTTCCACCCTTGGAGATCTTAATTGAGGGGTGCACGCATGGTATAGAGATCACGGTTATGTTCTAAAGACACCCAATCATTCGCGTTATGGAATTGTGATGTCGTTACGCGGATTTTCCTTTCTTGCGTACCAAGACACCTTAGAATATATGCAAAAGGAATTAGCAAATTACGTTTCTTCTCTCAGTTCGTAATATTCAATCTGTAAACTTAACATTAGTGCAAAGAATAACCAAAAGCGTTACGAAACAATTAGGTGAATGACACACACAAAAACAAAGAAAACATTCTTGTTGGTTTAATATAGGACATATTTGAAGTAAATATGCAAATCAAAAATACCCTCGTTTCTTCAAAGACTTAGATATTATAATTGAATTGTTTGTAGGGGGATTGACTTATGCAAATAACCTCTGCTTGCTCTTTATAAAATGAAAAGATTGTGAATATCGGAATGTTGAGAAAAAAGGGTTTTCTAGGTGTAAGCAAGCATGCGCTTTTGACGTTTAATTCAATCATGAAAGTATTCGCAGTTTTATCTAAGCAATTGTCGTCGTTCAACTTGTCGCCGTTGTAGTTAGTCTTAAGCTTTTCTTTTCCCTCGCCGTCATCTTTGATTATATATAGTGTGCGCGCTTACTACATGTGCGACTACAATGCCTTGGGCGTGACACTAGTATACTCGATCTTTATTCAGACTGTTGAAACACCTTTACTAATTTGTTAAATTTATCGACTCAATTAAATTACAAACAAATTATGTGCATGTCTTTCTACGGATAATCTTAGGAAGTATTTTTAATTTGTGGAAGATGAAGGTACGCTCACACTTGTCGCGTCGTATTATTTGACAACATAATTCAAAGAGCCATGCCGCTGTCCACTCACCCAGTGAGTAGAGCTTCACAGTAATTCTCCAAGGTGTATTTTTATATACGGAGTAGTAAAACACTGACAACATATTCAAGATTCGATCAAAATAATGTTGAATGGTTTCATCCTCCATGGTATGGTTTAAAGGTTTAAATATATTTTTATTCCAGAAGTGTGTTTGCTTCATAAACTTTTCTTGAGAGACGGTATATCAGATTTCCTCCAAGCTGTACATGTTTGTTAGTAATACTGAGTAGTAACGGATGGTACAACATACATTTGGATAAAACAATTGATGTTTAGTATGAAAACTATATATTTATATGTAAACTTTTATAAATGATCAAACTAGTCTAAATAGCGAACAATAAATTTTGCTGTTTTTAGTACGTCATATTTGGGGTGTTTATATTCTATAAATGCAGTAAATCTCCCAAATTCCCAAATTTTGCTATTTTTATGTTTTCGTTGATACATGAAAAACGGCCATATTAATATTATGACTTCGAAATTCTGCATATATTTTACATGTGTACTAGTTAAAAGTCCTAATTAATCCTGCCAATTAATATTTACATTTGTGTTTGATGTAAATAGGTTTTAAAAATTACGTTTGAATCAATGACGCGCGTCACTGTCCGGTTTTCGATCACCAATCGAGACTTTAACCTGTTTTATTGTCACTATACTGAACTCATAAGCACTAAGATGCTAATGTTTTTAAACAACCATCCCTTCTTGATAAAATAACACTATGTATGAAGTTTGGCATATTTGACTCTCTGACTGTTCTGCGTTTTACAGTTCTGCATTTGGAACTATACCAAACGGAGAGATACAAAACTGAATGAAACAAATGATCCTTATCGTTCACCTTCATTTCCTATTTGACCTTTATGAAACAATAAAACGATGAAGACTTTATAGTTCTTGACATTGCTAGACAATTTCCGTTCGTTCCTCATCCCCACAGCCTGAGTGGTGTTAATTGGCCAGCAGCTCCTGCATGGTTCGACACCGCCTGTGAGTGTGGCCCTGTGAGTGACAAGGCGTTGAGCCGTGAAGAGAGTCCAGTATTTAATGAGTTTTGAAAATTAGTTAAGTAAGTTTAACATAACGCCTGCAATCAGTCTGAAATGTAATCTTAATAACCTAATGCTCTAATATATATATATATATATATATATATATATAGATATATATATATATATATATATATATATAGATATATATATTAACACAAAAAAACGTCTTCATAGTTCAAGTAATAAATAGATAAAAAACAAAAGTCTGGAAATGATTTAAATCCCCGACCGGTTTCACACTATTCAGTGATCATCATGGGGTCTTTATAACGTTGCCATGGCATATATATATATATATATATATAACCTTTGTTGCTCACGGGGGCTTTGTGATTTTCACAGTAAATTAAATCACATTTGTTTTAGAGAAAACTTATCTAATTACCATCTGACATTGATAACATGTACCCGTTTAATAACCATTTCCTAATTTGATTTTAAACTGAGGAGGTATCCTCCAAGAATCCCTTAAACCGTAAATCCGGAGTTGCTGCTTTAAACCTTATACACAATTACAATTTTTTATGTTATAAATCACTAATGTTTTCAACTATAACGGTATTTTATGTCCATGTGTTTAAAGATACATATAAATTTGTATTATATTGTAACGACAACAAAAACAAACAGCATGCGTCGGAACATCTTGAAGACGAGCGATCTAATTAGCCCCGATCACTGAGGTGCTAATATACGACGTGCGCTATATATAGACTGCCCCATGTGCAGCGGTAAGAGGCGCGTTAAAACGAGGAAGATTTAAAGTTCAATATTAATTATCTCTCTTTCTATTGATGCAATCTTGTTCAAAATTTCACAATAGGCAAAGTAAACATGAGGGTTTTGAATCAGGTTATAATTTTTGAATATTTTGAAAAGAGTGAAAACTCGAAATTTCTAGAAATTTCTAGAAAGTTTCTAGATACGTTCTAGAAAGTTTCTAGTTACGTTCTAGAAAGTTTCTAGATACGTTCTAGAAAGTTTCTAGTGCGTATCTAGTGCGTTTCTAGTGTGTTTCTAGTGTGTTTCTAGATACGGGGTATGTTTCTTTATTGCTGTACTGTACTTTACACATAGTTGAAACCAGGGATCCTGTATTTGCTGCTTACTGAGATAAAAGAACCACTGAACATTTGTCTGCAGTTTCAATAAAACCACAAGTTACGTTCAAGCTCAGCAAAAGAGGTGTGCTTCACATGGGTGATATCATAAGAATCACTATGGTAAGTAGTTTTTAATTATATGTGTTTATGTGCCAACCTGTTTGTTAACTTTTTTAGTCATATTTACACTTCAAGATATACTGAACTCTTAATTATCAAATCTGAAAGAAACGAAACTTGTTTGGAAAGAAATCCAAGTTGAAGATTAAGTTGGAAATTGTAGCTAAGGCATCGGGTGCAATCAACAATGTTTGGAGGCTGCATTTTGCAAATGTGACATACATTTCTCACAGCAGTAATCATGCTTTTTAAACGTTGAAATAATGTACCTAAAATTTGGACAGTCTAGAAACAGAGCACACAGGCAGCAGTTTGTGATATACTGATCAGTTTCCTGAGTATAACGTGCATGGTCAAATTCAAAATTAATATCATATTTTCTATAACCTAAAATTGAAAATTGATCAATGCTATGGTATGTAATAGAACATCTGCAATCAGGATCTGCTATTGAATCATATTGAAACTTTAGGAAGGAGAAATGATGCTTCTTGAAATAACCATACATAAAGTTACATAAGTAAAATCATTAGAAATGCAAGAAGCAATACTCGATTGATTGATCTAGTCGCAAATAAGTTGTCAGTTAAAGTTACGTAAATATTATATTTGAAATGCAAGAAGCTATGCTGGATTCAGGGTATCGTTGCAAATAAATTGTCAGTTTCCAAATACGTATATTAACCGACTGTTGTTATGATCTAAAAGTCCTGTTGTCCGTTAACTAATTGAATGTTTGTAACCCAACCTGTATGAGAGATTTATGTAAAAAAATTCTAATTTCAGAATAACCGACAGCGTTGCACATTAGTCTCGTTTTCTCTTCTCCTGGTTATCGGTAGTGGTCTGCAACTACTGAACACTTCATTGGATTGTTCCCCTTGTTTCTGTCAGCCCGACCCGCACTACGGAGGAACATTAGCTAACTGTTCCCACATTGCATTGACAAAAGTGTCCCTTCCTGCACCGGGTATTATAACAACACTTCTGCTAGACTACACCGACATCAACAAGCTGGTTATCTCTGACTTTGAAGGGATGACCCAACTGCGTCATCTCAATGTTAGGGCATCCATCAGCAAAATTGAAGTCGCTCCTAGGGTCATCTTCACAAACTTAGTATACCTAGATCTTTCACGAAACTTTTATCTTGGACTCTCTGAAATCAGAAAGGTCGGCTCCTGGCTCAGGAAAGGCACTTTGAAAACTTTACTTATTGATTTTATAGTGACTCTCTGGTCCTCGATACTTCCGCTTGATAGATTTTATTGTAGTTTTCTTCAACAAACTGCTTTGGAGGAAATCCATTTGGATGGAAATGCTTTTCTGTATATTGGGAAAGACTTATGGGCTGTTTTACCCAAAACTATTGAAGTTATTAGCGTTCGCTATACAATGCTAGCCGACTTTGTCTCTGAAAACTTTACAGGCCTGTTACAATTATCCTCTTTGAGGTCTCTTGATTTAACTGGTCTGGCAACATGGAATCCTGGGAATGGACATGTCGGGTCTTGGCACGAAACCGTGCTGCCATCGATAATGTTTATTGTGCCATCTATTGAGGTTTTTAGTTATAAGGGAACGTATTTAAAAGCAAATGTTGGAGACATTACTGTTTTGCCATTAACAAACAATTTAACAGAAATAGATCTCAGTAATAATATGCTTACAGCATTCATTGGTCCCATTAAAGGCTTGCAAAATCTTGAATATTTGGACTTATCGAAAAATATGATTTCTTCAGTCGGTAAATCCTTGTTCACAGATTCCAATAGGGTAAGGATTCTAAATATCTCTAACAATTATCTTGGGCAGTGTATTGAGAAGGATACATCGGGTGATATATTAAAACAACTTGCCCATTTGGAAGTTTTAGATATTTCTATGAATGGAATCACGTTTCTTCCCAAGCAAATTTTAAAAGAGTCGTTCCGTCTTCGCTTCCTTAATGTAAGTGGCAATTATTTGTCATATTTGGATGTAGATTTCATCCATATGAGCAATCTGCGAGAGGTGAATTTGAGAAACAATAAATTAAACAAGCTTTCCAGTTGGACCATGGAGCAGCTGAATCTACTTCCAAACGTGACGGTGATAATTGACGATAACCCTCTGACCTGTTCCTGTGACACCTTGGATTTCCTAGAATGGATGAAAGACAGCAAACAACTGCAGGAAGTGGACAATCTGACGTGCACGTTGACGAACGGGAGCAGCAAAAAACTACAGCATCTAGATGACATTTTGTCCAGTTTACACGAGAGTTGTAAGTCTGACCTTGTGTTGACTGTATCATCTGTATCAGGTGCGGCTTCACTGCTGTTGCTTTTTTCTGGCTTCATGGTTTACCGACACAGATGGAAGCTCAGGTATCTCTATCAAGTCGGCAGAAACAGATACCAACTTTTGAGTAATGAGGACGACTTTAACACATACACATATGATGCCTTTATATCATACGCTGATAAAGATCGCACATTTGTCATTAAAAAACTGCTTGTTGAGCTCGAAGACAAATCTGGATTGAAGGTTTGCATCCACAACAGAGATTTCCTCCCAGGAGACATCATCTCAGAAAACATCATCAATGCAATACAAAACAGCAGGAAAACCGTTATTGTGTTGTCAACAGCGTTTCTCAAAAGTGAATGGTGCATTTATGAATTCAATATGGCCCGTTTGGATGGAATCTCCCGGAAACTGAACAACCTGCTTGTGGTTCTACTTGAGGAAGTGGACGTGAAGCAGCTGCCCAAGGATCTAGCAGTGATGATGACAACAAATAGCTACCTGGAGTACAGCACAGAAATATATGGAGAGGCCGTGTTTTGGAACAGTCTCACAGAGGGGTTAAGAACAATCAAACGGTTAGAATGAATGATATATGTTGCTGGAGCTGATAATCTACTTAGTCGAGTCTTTGACATTCTGTATAGAACTGCCGTGCTAACAAAGGGCTTTGGTGAATATATTAAGCTAGCTTATCATCCCTTTTTAGTAACACATTTGATTTCTATTAGGCCTATTTCGTTATCTAAAACGTTTTGTTCAGCATTTTTAAAACTCTGATGATTTTTTAAAATGTTTGTTATTATTTTTTGTATTAAAGGAATGTTTCTAAACAACTGTCTTGTCTTTCCTCTCCACAACGGTGTGAAGGCAGCCTCACTGCTCGCACGTGCTGACACCAGTTCAGTGCAGACAAAACCTAGTCATTACTAAACCAATCACATCATCGCGTTTAAAATAAGGATAACGGCGATCAAGGTTAACGAATGGTAAATGGGAGTTACTTGCCCCTAGCTACTGATACCGAATGCTTTTGCCGCACGCATTGTGATTGATTAGCTGAGTCTACGTAAGAACGTGCGCTACAGTAGGCTGCGGTCAGACCGTTGTGGAGAGGATAGCCTATACCGATAGAGTTCGAACCTCGGTAGAGTCAATATTTTGAAACTTTATTCCTCGGAACATGGTCGATTTAATCAGACTGCCATTTGACTTAATTTTTTATTTTGTGTGATGGTTTGGATGCTTCAGTTATATTTGAGGCTGTACTATTACCAGCTGGAACCAACTTGCTCCTGGGAGGGACATCTGAGCAATAAATCTCTTAAAGGGGTACAGAGTGTGTTGTTGGGGTCAAACTTTTAAAATGATGTTACGACATCGAGAACTATTGGTTGTATCTAAAAATTATCCTTTGATGCTTATCAGTTCAGTATACTGCAAAAGAAAACGCAGCTTAAAGTTGTGATTTGTGATCGTAAATCGAACAGTGACGTGCGTCAATGACTCAAGCGTAATTTCGGAACTTATCTACAACAGACACGACTACAAATATGGTATGATAGTGTTACGCATATCACATAAGTAGAATACAAGCAAATGGGACGTAGAATTTCAACCGCGTAACATTTATATTGCCTTTAATCGATAATTATTTAAAATAAGTAAATGTCATAATTTAGGCATCTAAGTGATGAAAATTCAATATTTCGATATGCCTTGAACTTACCACATATTAATTACTAATTAAGCGACATAAACAAGTTTGAAACATCCTCTGTGTCATATCTGTCTGTGTCACTTTATTGTGAGTCTTACTGTGATACTCACTCACTCACTCACTCGTCCGCTAATTTGTTTGCTGAAATACTCACTCACTCACTCACTCGTCCGCTAATGTGTTTGCTGAAATACTGTACATAATTTATTGAGTTACGAAATTTGCAAAGTGGACATATGAGAATCTTTTTCACCAAAGCTGTTAATTTGTTTTACAAAATTTATTTCTTTATTAAGGTTAGAATAATTAAAACTGGGTTTTACATTCAAATTATATTTTGATATATGGTTTTGAAATCTGCCAATTGGTGAAAACATTTAACCTATTTAAATCTATATATGTGGCTGACCGACAATGACTAACAATGAGTCAAACGTAATTTGGGAGACTTATTAATATAGCCGACACAGTGATAAATATAGGGATTTGTTGCTTAGTAGGTCATGTACATTGGACAATGAATTTCGACATTTTGTATGGCCATTTAAAATTTGAAATCGATCACAAGAAAATGTCATATTGTTTGCATTTAAAAGAGATAAATCTTACTTTAGATATGAACGTGACTCTGGTAGTAATTAGCTTGTATTTAAGCCAAGTACAAAATTCTCTGCATCACTTTAAACTAGACATGGCCATAAATCAGTTGGTAAGGGTGACCAATCAGATTCCATCTTTCTTTGGTGCTTCAGCTTCAGATTATTTAAATTGATAGCTTCCCCTCTTTAGCCATTTCCCTCTTATTAAAGGAATTTCGCAAAGCGTACATACAATTATACAAACATACAAACAAACATACATACATACATACATACATACATACATACATACATACGTATGTGCTACATGTTTTGGTGTGCCAGGTTTGCAATGTTAAATGACTATCTGTTCATACAGAGAAGTTATCAAGACCTGCATGGGCGCCACAATTCTCAGAAAAAAATTATTGAACCTCCAAATACTTTCAGAAATTTTTAAAGCACGTTAATAGACAATACATACCTTTCTGTGGACACTGATCTCTCAGGGATTGTGTCAAAACATACACGAGTGACAATAGATTACCCATTGTAACACTCGGGAGAACCAATAATTTGAATTTTATCAGACAGGTTTATGAAGCTATAAAAGTTTCATCAATAACAACTATTTTCTCGTCAGCAGTGTATTTGCAGGACCAGGAATATATTTGCTTGGTACTTGATATAAGTTTATTCCCTAAATTTTGTGGTACAGTTTTGAGGTAGATAATATTAAACGATTAGATATTTAGATATATATTACAATTCTTAGGCTACTGCAGGCATGGGTTGAATACGATAATATTTTACAGACAACATAATATGATAAACTATTGATAAAAGCTGCCTACAATTGACAATATTTTTTCAAAAACATTAACTTTATTTTACACCAATGACCATCTAACTACCAAAATTAAAAATCATAAACCTCTCCTCTAGTTCAATGATGTAACAGAACACTTCGGCAGAATAATCCAGTTAGAACAGATTTGAGGGGGTTTGTGAGTAATTTGCCAAATAAAAATAATTCAATATGCTACCACATAATCGATAAAATACGATTGTGACATTTCATTAAATACATAAAAAAGTTTAGGTTTGCTTTGGCCAGGCTAAGCACATCCAACCGACAGATTTAGTTTAGTTTAAAAGGATGTGAATTGGTCTGACCTTTCATACCAGAAACAGTTTTCCTTTGTGGATTGTTGTTCTTGTTGAGCATCCTTGTATATTCCTTTTTGTTTCCGGCATGCGATAAAGTTTTCCTCATGTTATGTGTTGTCAAGGAGATGTTTCAGCTCATCAAAGGATTAACCCATTCAGGGCAATGATATATCAAAAAGTTAATGACTTATACAAATTGCGACTCTTTCCGATTAATAGTTATCAAAGTAGTATATTATCGAAGTATATCATGAGTAAACACATGTACCGTAGGTACAACTCTAAAGCTTTCCTAGTACATAATTTCAATTTTAAAATGATATCTATGACGAAACTTTTTCCAAATATGTTCTATACCCGGGGTATTAATGGTTTTGAAATGAAATGAATTGGTCTATAAATGAAGGGAATATTAATGCAAGTAGTAAAAACAAAGGTTCACAAATGTCTTTATTAGAGCTGCATACTTACAGCTGTGAAATACATCACTTAATTCTCATAGTATTGTTGCTTTAAGTTATATTTTATGACTCCTATATAATCCTATGTATGTATGCAAATGGAAATAAATTAAACAACGCCGATTTCAGTCACTCATAAATCTGTAGAGAAATCCTGGTTTGTCGTTCAGACAAACTGACGTCACAGATGGCGACGTTAGTCAAATATTTTCAATTTAATGAAACACTACACGGTACGATTCATGGTAGCATACATGATGCTTGTAAATAACCATACCCTCAATATACTCAAGGAGAGTCTTCCTTATTGCATTTACAACTTCAATCATCCTGCTAAATCAGCGTATTTAATACACTGATCTCTTTCGGATTAAATTCCTCTTACGGCTGGTGGCTGGTGGCTATGCTCACCTGTTATTTTTCAGCCAATGAAATGTTGTTGAATAAGGAGCTTGAAGTAGGTAGTCCGAAGTTTAATGCGCATCTCCTACTGTTAGAGAAAACATGAGCTTGATGACGTCATCTAATGAGATGCAATACTCTCCCACACGTGCATATGTGCATCCTTGCGTGCTGGTCGAATCCAGCCATTTTGGTGGTGAGATGTGGTCCATGTTCCCTTATATATATATATATGTTACAGCAAATCTATGAAATCAGTAATTACATGTATTTACTAACAAATTTAGTAAATACACGTTATTACTGTTTCACTCAGTACATACACGTATCTACTAAAATTAATAGGAAATACATGTATTTACTGAAATCAGGAGTATATTTTTTCAAACATTTACTGAGCAGGTTTAGTAAATGAATGTAAACTAGGCCATGGACCGAGTATTTTTTTTGTTCATTTGAGGTCCAAGTTTTTGGTGAAGGGCAAAACTTACTCTTATGGGAGAGAAAATGAGTAATTCTTCCCAAAAATACAATGTTGCACCAAAATAACTTGTTTGTTAATTAATAAACTGCACTTAGAGACCCCAAAGAAATGCTCACTATCGTATGCGCGTTGCGCGACGTCAATGGGTTGGCAATGATAAACCTCGAGACAAAACATCCCCTTTATATCAAAGCTATAAAACTGAAAAACGCACCTTTCGGCGCCTCTTACGAAAATCAAAAAGGCAAAGTAAAAATGAAATGCTTAAGCAAATTGAACTTTCAGCTGAATTGGATGTTAACTCATTTTACAAAAATTTTCGTAAACAACGAGTAAAAGTAATAATATATAACTAATGCTAACGTTCTTAGTTTCGGCGGAGAGAGTGCAACGACCCCTCCGGAAATATGCAAAATATGGGGTAAATACTACTCAAATCTAGCTCAACCTCATGACTCAGATAAATTTGACTCTGACTTCAAAGATCACATATCCAAAGGAGTAAGAGATATAAAAAAAACGCAAATCACATCTATGATGAAGAGCTAGAAAAACGAATTCTCATCCACTGAAATTAAAGATGCTATCAAAATTCTTAGTAGGAATAAATCTCCAGGACCTGATAGAATAACCAATGAACATATCATATTCGCTGGCGAATTTATCATTACTAATCTATGTAGATTATTCAATCTTATCATTACCTCTAAATATGTCCCCAAAGAATATAGATTAGGTATGGTTATACCTATATATAAAGGCAAAAAAGATAAAACCGACCCAAGAAACTACCGAGGTATCACTTTAACATCTTGTCTTGGTAAGCTCTTTGAAAAGCTTCTACTTAAAAGAATTGAAAACAAGTTATCTAAAACTCAACCAGATTTTCCTAATAAGTTACAATTCGGATTTCGGCGTGAACATGGAGCAATCATGTCCGTTTTTACATTAATGGAAAGTATTCAATATTACATGCATAGAGATTCAACAGTTTTTGCCTCTTTTCTTGACAATGAAAAAGCTTTTGACAGAATTTGGCATGATAGGTTATTTTATAAATTATATAAACTTGGTATAAGAGGAAATACGTGGGACCTGCTATACCATTGCTACACTAATAGTGAATGTTTTGTTCTGTACCAGGGTGAAAGATCAGACAAGTATTGTGTCAAGCAAGGCGTAGGTCAAGGAAGAGTTATCTCATCTTGGTTCTTTCTTGTATTTATCAATGACCTAATAACTTCCCTCAGAGAAGCCAACTGTGGTATATGTAAATATGGCATGAATGTTCCTGCAGTCTTGCTTGCTGACGATACCACTCTTGTTAGTGCATCACCTAAAGGTTTACAATCATAACTTGACATCGTTTCCTCATATGCCTTTAAATGGCGCCTAATCTATAATCCCTCTAAAAGTGCAATACTTATCTTTAGTAAAAGAAAATCAGTAATTCCAAATTTCAATACTGCCTTGGAGATACGGTAATCCCTCAGTCTGAATCAACTACATATGGTGGTGTCCTCCTAACTTCCGACTTATCAACAAAAGCGCGAATCGAAAGGTACTGTCAGAAAGCAAGACAAAATGTCAATTCCCTTAGATCTGTAGAATTAAATGTTTCTCAACTCCATCCATTTACATGTCTTAAAATTTGGCTGAGAATGGTGTTACCAACAAGTCTCTATGGCTGTGAAATTTTACCGAACATTGGGGGTCAGCAAGCTGATGCACTTGAAATTACGCAAAGATATCTTGCTCGTATTGTACAGGGGCTTGATAAAAGATCATCAAAAGACTCCACTATTGCAAATATAGGACTATGGTCACTTGTTGGCTACATTGATAAATGCAAGCTCATATTTCTTGGACGTCTATGCAAACTTTCTTGTAATAACTTTGCAAAAAACATATTTTGTGCAAAAATAGCAACCTCTTCAAAATCCTCAATCTGCTATGATCTACTTTCAATACTCTCTAAATATAATGTACATATCGAAAAATATATATCAGAAGGTCTATTTCCTTCCAAACTTAAATGGCGTAAAATTGTAAATACATCCATACATAACTATGAAGAACATCTATGGCAAATGCAAACCTCTTTTAATGCAAACATGAGTCTTTATGTACATGTTCACAATAAACTTAAATGTCACATTCTTTGGCAATTATCTTACTTGCACCCTAAATATAAATCTGCTTTACAACTATGCATTAAAGTCTCATCACGTGGAAAAATATCTAAAGAATGCAATCTATGTAATAATTATACTAACGACTATGATTTTCATATACTGCTACATTGTGAACACTTAAATCCTGACCGAAATGCATTCTTTGTTTTAATGATAGATCTTCTTGAAGTTGACGCTTATATATGTGGCCTTTGAACTTCAAGATGAAATTAACATGTTAGCCTTTTTATTTGGAGGAGTTACTGACTTCAATAAATATATTGAACACAGCACCTGGGAAACCATTATTTTACAACTTTCACTATATGTTTACGCCTTAAAACGTCATCTGTTACAATGTTACCCGGTATAATCAACTGCCTGTGCATAATACATTAATAAATGACTACACTGCTTACTATTATATAATACTGGTACTGTAGTTATGTCTACCTACTTCATAGAAATGCCTATATTTGCTTAATGTCTTAACATGTATATTCAATCTTTTTATTTATTGTGTTTGTATAAATAAATGTAACATTGTATTTGTATAAATTGATGTATTTGTATATATGTTTTTGATCTTCGGTTCGAACTGGAGGAAATAAAGAATCTCTCTCTCTCTCTCGTGCATCACGTGCATGGCTTCCGAACGCGGGTGTGCTCTCCGTCGCTTTCAAATCGATCTCAACAGTAAATACCATTGAATCCGTGAAATTTGCAAACATTGAATTACATCTTAAACATAGCCTCAATCGGTTCATAAGTTATATCAAAACCTCCCCTTGGGTTTTGTTTGTGAAATGGGCCTTAGGCCCTTCCCAATTTCTTTCTGCCGCGGGCTAATTTTCACATACAAAACCTAAGGGTCGGTTTTGATCCTTAACTTACAAAATCCCCGACAGATGAACATCTCCCGGTGCATGTCTTGACCATACACCTCCAGTGAGTGCAGCTCTGCCGAATCTTGTTTCTTGTGTAGATGTAACCGTCCAGAAGAATTTGAGGTGCCCCTCTCGCCGACATCAGATACTCCACTTTGCACAATCCAGCCACGTTTTACACCCATCACCATCTTACCTCAACAAGCACAAATTATAAACCTGCGTTTTTTCAGTGATACAACAAATCACTTTCGACAGAATAATCTGGTAACTAAAATGAACAGTTTTCTTTTTCCTGTTTCCCGTTTCCTTGTTCACTGGTAATTTGACAACTAAAGATATATTTACTTGCTACCAAAAATTGATAAAATAATACAGTGATAATTCAATACAAATATCCTCATCCTCGGTTTGGCCTGATTAGACAAATCAAAGTCATATTCAGTCGTTATCACTGATGATTATATAGGGCGTTGCTGAGTTTGTCGTGTCTTATCATAACAGAAACAAATTTCCGTTGTTTTATCTTGTTCTTGCTGACAGTGTATTTCTGTTTCCCTCTAGTTCACAGCGTGTGTTAGTACTCCTGATATTTGTAATTATAAAGTTTGGTTCAGATATTCATTAATCTATATGACCTTAGAAGTTGCCCTTGACTGGATCAATGTAAAGTTTTATATTTGCCAACTGTGAAAAACATTCCTTTATTGCAGTTTGATTTAATCTATAGAATGTTTAAGCCATATGTTAAGAAAATGTTCGAAAATATATCTCTGAGTATGAACTTCATTTGTATTTTGATGACAAACAAGAAATTGAGTAAATGATTTTCCTCCTCAGATTTGAACCCAAAACAGCAACCGACAAAAACATAGAAGAGTTGACATAGTAATGTTTGCATTGCTTTCTTCTAGTTCCCTGGCTATGTCCGCTGACAATGTCCACTTGGACACACCAATTAACCACACACTGACCTTCAACAGGTGTAAGACTCCCTGTTGTATATCCTGTCTATGTATAATCATTATTAATCACATTCTGAATGAGTGTTTGTACACTTTTGAAACAAGGGAAACTTTTCCAAATGCATCTACATTTTATCACTTCAGTAAACGCAAAAGTTAAGATTTGGCTAAAGGTTTCATATTTATGATATGCTGTGTGTGTTGTATTCAATATATTAACTTTGAAGCAGCATTGTAATATTTATTGACGTTTGTGAAGTCTTCGTGTTGTCATTTTGTTTAAATACCATGATAATCCCTAAGCATTATAAACATTACCAAGATTTACCTTTTGTGACGTCATACTTTGAGCGGTCTTACACTAGTTTTATATTGCAGTATAAACATTACACTGGGCTAATTACACATATTAACATACAGGTGACTATGTTAACGATGAATGATTTACTCCTCCTATTTAGCAAACAAAATAATTATTTAGATAAACAATATAATCTAAATCATTTCTTCAGATATCCTTCATCAGCGCCTGTTTCGATCCTAATTTCTTAAAATGAACATGGAACAGGTGATTTAGTCAGTTTTTATGTCATATAAATTTTCAAATCTTGACATGTCTTTTAATTGATCTATAGCTACCGACATAAACACTGTATGAGAAAAACTGCTCATATATAATTAATGCAAGGATGAATGTTGTAGTTTTGTAAATATAAATGCTTCTTACTTTTAAATAGGGCTTCTTCTCCTGATTATTGTTGTATTCAAGAGAAGGTACAAATGAGTCTTTGACCTATCATATTGTTCTATCACTGTGTCTAGACATCTAGTTTATCATTGTGTAGAAAGCTTAAATCATTAAAAAAAAACTGGACTAAAAAACAAATGGCATTAAAAACATGACAGGTTTATTGTCTTTAAAGCCTCTTATTTTAGAAAAGCGCATTTTCAAATCGACTAATACGGAAAATTGAAGATTGTTTAGGAATGTGTGTGCATTAACCTTTGTTTCATGTTTTTTTAGAATCCGAGCAGCAGAGATGCACTCTGTTATATCTTTCATTGTTGTTCTATCAGAAAATCTGTTACAGAATCTTTGTCTAAAAGAGTGTCAGCCCTTTGGTCCTAAAATGTGCAATTTACATTGTCAAGGCACCAATTATTCAGTATACACTTTTGATGATCAACAGCTGTTTACTAAAAAGTGGTAATACTTCGCAGCTATACCCACATACATCAATTGGAAGGAAAATGGAGGTCATTTGTGCAGCTATTACAAAGGACGCTGCCACTTCAAAACAGCCATGTAAGAAATATCAACTTTTACATTTGCAGTTCTATAAGCAATTATCAGTTACAATCATAATTACCAAAATATGTACAGCCCATAGAGGGTGGGAGATATTGAAACATACCACTTTTGGCCATACAGTGGAATCTGTCTAAACCGACACCCGCTGGGATTGGAGAAAAATGTCCGTTTAGAAAGAGTGTCGGATTGGTCAATGTTCAATGTCATATAGAAGCTCTGCCGGGAACGGAATATTATGTCGGATTAGACACTGTCCACTGTACTTATCTTTGTCTCTTAGTTGGTAGATAAATTGAATTGAATAAATCAGTCAAATAAATCAGTTCATGGATTTCAATAATGTTTATGCAGCAGAACAAAGTAATAGTAAGACCTAGTTCACTGAAGCATGGTATGCAGAGTCATCTGCATTCGTAGATTTGAAGTTTTAAGTTTCTTTGGAATTTCTGAATGAACTGCATGAAACTTTGCTTACGCATCAGCGACCTAAACGACACAACGTGTTGCTGTTTGATATTCTCAAATTTCTGAAGTTGCTCTTTTCTAAAGAAACAATTACGATTTCGACAGAGATACTTTTATTCCCAGACCAGAACTTTTTATAAATTGCGTGTGATTCCCCATGTCCTGAAGTTGTGAGGTTTGAGGTGAGTTGTTTTTTGTTTTTGTTATTCATGTTTGAAGAGACATAAGAAAGTAGGTAATATTTTCTTTAAATGCTTCACTTTGAAATTAATTCCTTTGGGGTGATGTATACTGCAATTCGGTGAAATTGTCATTGTTATTAACAGTTCCCAGTAATTCAATATCAATCCTTAAATGGCCGGAACTCTGAAAACAATTCACTCACTTGCACAAGTCAGAGAAAACATTTAATTCAATTAGTCCAAATTCTTAACTTTTAAGCACTTTGGTGAACAAGTTTCTACAATAAAATAATTTCGATTGATTGGTTAAAAACTTTCCAAATTCTGAATCAGCTTGTAAACATGTTCTTGCTTATTATTTCCTTTCAGCTATTGTGCTGTTTTATATTTTCAAATATTGATCAAGCAGAACAAAGCAAGAACTCACTTATTGACGCACTGACTCACCGAACAACTTATTGTATGATAATTCCCATTTTTCATCTTCTTCACAGATAAGAATAAATCAATTAGAGCCGGAAATATCTGCCCTCCAGCTGATGTGAAGAAGTTTTTTCATTTCCGTGACATTGGTAGTTTGGTTGAGGTGAGGAGGCTTGTATGCCAAGGCATAGTTGATGTCAACTGCCCAGATGAAAATGATAAGACTACTTGTGTGATGATCACAGCTTGTATAAACAGTACAGAGTATTTGACTTTCTAGTCAGACAATAGTGTGATCTGTCAGATGTTGATACTCTCCTTAGATGATCATAACATTTTCTGAGTCAGTCAAGTTACAGGAGGTTATTTGTGATGAGGCCAATGGCCCATGTCCAAAAATAAAAAAACTTTTTATTTTATTTAATTTATCTATTAAAATTTTCTTTAAGCATAGGCAAGGTAACTGAAATAAAGAACACGATTGGGTAGATTATCTTGAGATGTACATAACATTATTCTAAAATTATGCATACAAATACACACACACATATATATATATATATATATATATATATATATATATATATATATATATATATATATATAGATAGATAGATAGATAGATAGATTCTGATCCTTATAAAAGTGACACACGGGAGCGAAATGGTACTCATTCTCGATGTCAATGTTACAGACGGGACATATACGTAAAACATGTTCAACTGAATTCCAACTGCCCTTATTATAATTAGGTGGCAGGAGATTACATCTAAATTTGGTGTAAAAACTTCTTTTCAAATATGAGGTACAGGTATCTTTCGGGCTCAAATGTGAATTTATATTCTCTGTACATAACATATCTATCATAGCTATCATTTAAAGAAGACATCCAACTCTGAGTATACATTATAACTGTAAAGCTTTAATGTCTGTTCTGTGCTGGTTTGTTGCTTACAATCAACTGCCGCCAGGGGCTCGGCAACGTTGTCTGCAGTAGAGAACTGTTCTACACACAGTCAGGTTTGGGTGCAATGCTACACTGCGTTTCAGCGCAGTACCACCCATGGTTTGCTAGTTCCAGCCGATGCTCGCAGGTTTCACCGCAATGCATAGCCACAATTCTCCCTGCAATAATACTAGCAGCCGTGAAATAAGTGAAATAATCTTGAAAGCGGCGTTAAACCCCAACTCACGAACTGACTTACAATCAACTGATATAAGTGTCTATTTTATATAGGTATTGGTAGTGGCAGGACTATATCTGGCTATGTCCTGAACCATTTCCATAACATCAGGTCCGAAATCTCGTCAGCAAAAAAGTATGTGACGCACTGAAAAGTGCAACAATGTTCAATATACCTAACATGTAAACAATTACATTCAAGCAATAGTATTCTTAAGGTATTCATTTACGGATATGTGTAAAAGACCGTTTCCAATGTGATTGTGGGAATCCTAGAATTCAATCAGTTAATTGGATTCGGAACAGACCACTCAACTTTTTGCCATCTATTAAACCAAAATATCTTAAACTTATTCTCTTAGTTCGAAGCAATATATTCGAAAGCGACAGAAAACTAGATCAACTAGTTTTATCTTGGTATCTTTTTAATGACATCTTCAATTGTAGATTCCAGAAGCGGAAACCAACAGAATGCACTTGATTGAGGGTATATGTTGGTTTATGGGGGAATAATATCAGAGAATCACAAATGTTAAAGTCCAGTGAATGGAAACCCCATTTACAAATTTTCCTTTTGGTTTCAAGGATCCTGGAAACCCCGTTATATCTGTTGTGATCAAGAATGGCAATGAAGTTTAGATGCAATAGAAAATGAAACACATATGCATATATGAAAGTACCTTAAAAGTAGCACGGTTTTTAAAAATGTATTTTGTTATGATTTCTTAGATAAACATAATTTAGTCCGATATTTATAATCTACAGAGGGTCAAAATAGGTAATTTCTCAAACATCTGAGATCGTAGAGGAAGTAAACAAGTGTGAAGCAAACTGGCGGCCATCTTTGGTGTATCACCTTTCAATCCTTTTGCATTGCTAAACCGATCATTTTCATTCCATTTAAAACTACCTTTTTCAAATTCATTGTTTTGAAATTGAAAACATGTATTTTCATTTATCGAAAATAACGTTCTACTGCTGCTTCAATCGGCTTCTTACTGAGATATACCATACCTTTAACGATTTCTTTTCTGTAATGATTTTTTCATTTTTTCCAACAAAAAAAACAACCTGTAAAGCAAAGCAAAAAATATCACTCTTTTCTCAAAGATAAATCATCAGTTTGTCTCGACATTTAGTTAAGTGTTGTAAAGATAGCTTTAAATATAGATAAGAAACAATTAAAAACAATTGATATTTAGATAATGAAAAGTTTATAAGACTGCCACTGCATATAAACTCTTTCTATCTGATAGTTCTAATTGCAGTAAATAAGTGTATTTCTGAACCTTTTTTCTCGTTTCATTCATTGCACAGCTCGCATTTACAGCGGCAATGGTGAACGCTTTTCATCTTCTCTTTGTTTTTCTATCGGAAAATATATTGCAGATATTATGTCAGAAACAAATTCAGCCCTATGGTCCTAAAATGTGTAGCGTACTTTGTCAAAAAAAAGCGTCTGTTTGTGCAGAATACACTTTTGATAATCTACAGTTGATATGTCGACTTATCAGTGCTTATTCTTGTCAACGTTTCCATTATTCAACATACGGAAACAACAGGGGAGTCGGTGATTCTAACCAGAAGAAGAAAATGATAGCGCCAAGACAAGCAGGTAAAAAGATTGTGTATATTCAAATCTTATGTCATATTTCTTGTCCCATACACGGATATGATTATATATTAGCCAAATAAGATAATCAATAAACTCATAAAAAAAATGTTAACTTGGAGAATTGTTGGTTGATTCAAAATGAGACTTGAAATAAAAATGGACACTTAGATGAGAGTAGAGGAACCCATTCCAAATGATTACGATGTTGGAGAGTACATAAATAAGATGTCATCATTGAAGAGGTGTCATTAAATTAATTTTCCCTTAAAGCAATATTTTAATATCTTTCCCTTTGAGAGCCAAATTTCCAACTGCAATTCTAAAAGGACATTAATGATCATTACTGATCACAGTGATTAATGTTTTAATGATATAAGAAACTCACTCAATTTGAGACAAATCATGGTATGCATCAAACCATTACTTGTGTAATGCTCTTTCAAATGTGAAGTCACAATAGTTTGTCGTTGTTATGTGACAACGTAACATTTTCACAATGGTACTAAACTCACGGATTGATAAAGTAGATTTATTACTCTCCCGTTGAAGATACCGCCGTTTAATAAATCTACAAAGTTATTACACATTGTGTAATAACATCGCGTGTTGATTGACGTCACATGACGTCACAATCGTTAAACATGACGTCACAATGTTAGCGAGGCAACGACAATGGCTATCCTGGCGATCTGTATGATTTTTCTTTGATATAATTCAGCGAGTAATAAATAAAATACTAAACTCAGTCCCGTATAATTATATTTTTATGAAACTCGTGAATGGTATCGGTATCTAACTCGCTTTCGCTCGTTAAATAACAAACGATACACTCGTTTCATAAATATGTTATTAAACGGAACGTCGTTTAGTATTCTCTATTTATTAAACGGGACGTCGTTTAGTATTCTCTATGTATAACACCAGCTTGCTTTCACACAATGCCATTTGTCTAATTAATTAGTAAAGGATTAGGGTTCAAACTTGTTTTCGTTCATTTGAAAAGGAAGAAAGATCTGTATTCTTTTATCAACTTACCTACATGTACACATATTATCAATCATAATTGATTTTAGTGTAATAAAGCTAGTATTGCTGGGATTCAAGAACTATTGTGCCCTCGTGACTACAATGATAGTGTCACAGCTTCAAGCATTGTATACAGTTATATTACACTATTTTTAAAATGACATAAAAGAATAAGAATGTATTTTGTTACATTGGAAAGCAAAATAAAACCATTATTTTGTTTGCGAAAACTTATAATATGGAAGCGTATACTATCCCATATCAATCCTTTATTTCACAGAGAAGAACTCTTCTAGTTCGGAGGGAAGTGCCTGTCATTCAGAATACGGGAAAAAATTCATACAGTTCATTGATAAGGGAGATTTGGAAGCGGTGAAAAGACTTGTGTGCCAGGGGATTGTTGATGTCAACTGTCATTATGAAAGGGATGGCTCCACAGGAGTCATGTCTGCAGCTGCCGTTAACAATGTGATTATGTTCGACTTTCTGGTTGAGCAAAAATGTAATCTTTCAGCTATTGATCGTGTCAATGGCAGCGTGATACATTATGCGAGTGCTGGCAATAGCGTGTACATCATAAAGAAACTGATAGATGAACATAACATTAACATAGATCAAAGAGGATGTCGTGGAAAAACTCCACTGATGTATACTGTTGATCCTCAGAGCATTGATGCTTTCAAATTCTTGGTAGAAAGAGGAGCTGATGTTTACGCCGTTGATCACAAAGGAAACACCGTACTTCATCAAGCTACGGCGAATTCTAAGCACAAGTTAGTGGACTATATATTGTCACAAAATGTCATTGATATAGACAGTCGAGGAGAGAATGGCATGACTCCTCTGATGGTAGCTGTGATATCACATGCCTTAACTCTTGTAAAATTAGTCAAGGACAAAGGGGCCGATGTTCTCATGGTGGATGATGATAACAACACAGTACTACATTTAGCATGTAAATGTAACAACATTAAACTAGTGAAGTATATCCTGTCATGGAACACCATTGATATAGAAAGTAAGGGAGAGAAGGGACGAACTCCTCTGATGGTTGCTGTAGTTAGAGGCAGTAAACGTACTGCAGGTCTGCTGAGGGGTAGAGGGGCAAAGATGTTTCAGCGCATTAGAGCAAAATGAAGGGCATTCTTCTTTCCTTTAGCTCCAGAACCCAAAACTCGAGGGTGAAAGACAATCAAAAATACTTAACCAATCCTAGAAAAATATCCCAAAAATCAATTATTACAAAAAACAATTTAAAAATATTTCTAGTAGAAAATTGCATTTCCAAAAGAAATGATGAAATAGAAAAATTCAAAAATAAGTGGTTTCCACTCATCCCATTATTCAATAACTAATTACTATTGCATTTTGCAAGGAATCATTCCTTTCGTTCTTCTTTTGTAATACCTGTAATTTTGTTGTTGTAAATGATTGACTTTAAAAAATTTGTAACCAAAGGGGACAAATTGAAAAAGAAGATATTATATTCTTTTTAAATAGCATTTATCTCCACCAGAGGTGTCTATATTCAAATATGGTTATAGCATGTCATGGTTCATATCATATTGAATATTTCCCGACGAATTTGGCCACGGTCCTGATACTAGTCAAGGACCGATATGCTGTTTGATATGCTGAAATATTTAGAAATATACTCTTTCCCGAAGCATCAGAAAGGATATTGAGAATTTTTAGAATAATATGTATACTCAATGTCCGAAAAAATGTGTGTTTTGAACTATGTGAGCAGCTTCGGTTGTGAAGTAACTAGTAAAAGGCAAATTTGCATATAGTTACGGCAGAGGGATGAGATTGGTCGAGGGCTGATATTTGAAGAGGGCTGATAGGGTCCAAGGCAGATATGGGTCGAGGGCTGCAGCTGATATGTGAAGAAGGCTAATATGTGAAGAAAGGCTGATATGGGTCGAGGGCTCATATGGGTCGACGGCTGATAAGAGTTGAGGGTGGATATGGGTGGAAGGCTGATTTGAGTTGAAAGCTGAAATGGGCGGATGGCTGATACGGGTCAAAGGCATATATGCGTCCAAGGCTGATATAGGCAGAGGGCTTATATGGTTCGAGGGTTGATATGGGTCGAAGGCTGATTTGGACAGAGGGCTGATATGGATTGAAGGCTGATGTAGGTGGAGGGCAAATAGTGCAGAGGGCTGACATTGGTCGAGTCCAAGTTTGATATGGGTCAAAGGCCCATTTGCGTTGAGGGCCGATATGGATTGAAGACTGATTATACCTCAAACACTGATATGATTCAAGGGTTTATTTGGGTCGAGGGCTGATTTTGGAAGAGGGCTGATGTGGGTCGAATGCTGATATTGGTCAAGGGCTCATATGCGTCAAGGGCCGTTATGGATTGAAGACTGATTATACCTCAAACACTGTCGATTTAGATCGGACTCTCAAATCAAAATTGTGTTTGGTCATACATTAAGGATTTTTGTCGAAATGTTATGATGTGTTCCAAAATAAACCTTGCCCTCCCTGATTGATATGAATGATATTGTAATAATTACCGTATTGGACGTTATAAGCACCCGCTATACGTCTCCCTTTTGTCAAATTTCTAAACGCCTAAGGCGGTTATCACGTCAATTACGGTATATACAATTGTTTGTCAAATATTGCTGGTTTATACAGGGGGCATTCCTTTTTTTTAATTTCACTAAACAAAAAATCAATTTTTTGAGAATTTAGATTTTACCCTGATGATAAGTCATATGCAGTAAACGGCTCCTGTCGGTATGCAAATCTTGAGAAAACTTAACAAACTAAAACACCGTCAGAATATATCATTGCTTATGAAATATCACCTCGGAAAAAAATATTCAAGGCATGTTTAACAGAAATGTGTAGCTGTTTTTGAGACGATTTTGTTATGATGCGATATGTTCAAATCTGTTTTTTCAAAACGAACAATTCGAATGTTTAAAAGAATACTGATCAGTGATAGAAAGTGATAATACCAAAGCATCTTAAAAGTACCTTCTCCAACGTATATCTAGTGTGGTTCTAAAAGTATCCTATCAAATTTGTGTGGTACTATAAGAATCTTATCAAACTTAGTTTGGTACAAAAATAATCTTATGAAATTTAGTGTCAAACTAAAAGTATCTCATCCAACGTATATATAGTGTGGTACTATAAGAATCTTATGAAATTTAGAGTCGTACTATAAGAATCTTATAAAACTTTGTCTGGTACTAAAGGCATCTTATCAAACTTAGCGTTATACTAAAAGCAAATATGTCAGAAAAACCATGGAATCATGTTAATCATTGTCAACCATGTTGATGTTTATTTTGAAAACCTCATTATGTTCGAATTTTCACTAGTTGCACCACTGCTTTCCATGATAGAAAACAGTCACTGGTCTCAGCGTAAAATTGAGAGAACCTTTGAAGTAAAGATAAGAAAAACATATCTGTGATCGTTCTGATATCAGACTGTTTATGACTCCATGGGCGTAGCTTCTATTACGCAAAGTACGCATTTAAGTACAACTTTTATGATCAGAGATATACATGTAATTATTTCGTCAAATAGGCAACATCAATAAAATATGTTCTTAATTGCGTTTGATTCGATTCCGAAGCTTATTATACAGTAACACGTACATGTATCTCTTCAACCTCATCCCAAGTGCTGATTGTTAAAGGCTCGATACACTGAGAGACGTAACAGCACTGTGAGGAGTTTGGTATCTCTTGTTCAACTAACACATAGAAAGTTGTACATGTTTTATATATGATAAAATTTAAAGAACCTCAAACATACTAAATACATTTTTTTAACTGCTAATTTTCATACCAGTTGTTTAATTGTAATATTCATTAAAGTTGGACAGTATGTGTATTATGTTCAGTAAGTGTTATCTAGCTTCAACGATTTGGTTTTGATTATGATTAAGACAGTGTACCTGAGCCACATTCTTAAATTTTCGTGACTTACGTATCCTTTTTATTGTAAGTCATTTTCAAGAATGCCAGTGATGCCAGAATTTTTTTCCAAGTCCTCTATCAAATATTACAGAAGAATTTGCATTAAATACAAATCCAGTGTGCGTCTGCTTTGTTTGGAACTAAATCGTGATAGAATATACCTTAATTCCTTTTGATTAATCATGATTTCACGAGGGGAAAAACCTCGATGCCATGTTTAAATTCAAGAATTTAGCTCAGACCAGAAGCAGAGTTTGATACAATTCAGAAAGACGTTAGGTACAAGATTACCAAACTTTATTTACAATCGTTAATTAACATCAATTCATTATCGAACATAGAACGAAACGAAATATATTTATATGTAAATATGCTTATTTGAAGTTTCAAAAATGCCCGTCAGGTGCCTGGCAATAGTACTTATAGGCACTATAATACCTAAAATTTTATGGGGGGGCATGCCCCCAGACCCCCTCAAGCAGACTCGGACGCCTCGCGTCCTCGTATTGCGTACTGCTTATTTGGTCCTAGCTCAGACCAACTGTCCCATGTTTTATCTTCAAATGTAAACCCACTGTCGTCAAGCAGACAGTTAGGGTGATGTATCATGCTGTAACTGAATACACGGCAGAATTGGATGCTACAGAGCACAGCACAGTGAGCTGGACTGACCGCCCGCACAGACGTTGACTTCCGGACTCTTCTAAATGACTGTCTTTGCATGATCCTAACCATCATTGGACCTGAAATGAAAATTATGTATATGTATGAAAAAAGTTCACAATCTTGAAATTGATGTTCACCTCCCAGGTATTAGATATATAAAAATATGAAGTTAGAAGTAAAAACAATCCATTTTAATGACTAGCACTTTCAGCTCAACGAGCCTCTTCAGGCCATACATAAACGGAAAATGCGTTGCCAAGCAACGTATATATATACGCTACTAGGTGTAACATAAAGTTGATGGGTATTTTTGGGTATTTTTCAATGGTTCCTCATTGAACAAGCTGTAAATCTTTATAAAGATTAAAATAATAAATTCAACATGCTGAGAAATGATTGCAAAGTAAAGAAATGGCATCTGTGAAGTTATAAAAAAAAACCATCTTAACGTAATTGATATACGTATAGGTATATCATAGAAGTCGGTTATACCGTTACATCTCTATGTCGATGTTTTAAATTGTTTTAATGATTTATATGCTTAGATGTCTTGAAAGTAAGACAAATCACTTAGACGGACGACTCGAACTTTCCAGAGGTTGTAAACCCTGAGAGTCGGGAACCTCTCGGAAACTTCGACTTCTCTGTTTGTCCCCATCTCAGGTTTCACAATCTCCTTTGAGTCCTCTTAGTCGTGATTGTATACACATAAAAGGGGCAGTAACAAACTATACGAAGTTCAATAATATTTTAAATAAGTGATACGATCAAGTTATCCAGAATAGATAGCCATGAACTCAAAAGTCAAGGCTGACAACTATCCCAAAGCTGGTCAGAACTGAAGGTTTCAAAATTGAAATAATAAGCGTCTGCAAATGGCTGTTGATTTAAGTGTTATAATTGATATATGAAGCCATCAAACCTATCTGTAATGCTTTAAAACCGTCAGCATCGATCTGTCGGAAACCAAAGGAACCATGAAAGTCCTGCCAAATCTTCACATAGCGAACTGGACTCGGATCCGAGCAGAGGAACTCGAGGGTGATCCAGTTTGGATTTCCACTGTACAATCCCTTTAGATCGTTCGATGGCCACCGCCCACATACAGTGAAGGTAACTCCGTCCTTTGATGTTCCGATCTTTCTGCCTTCCAAGCTAGCTCCTGTAGAACATAATGCTCATTTCAATGTTAACCAGGACCAACGATTATAGAGCTCCTCAAGATGGATGGCAACCCATCATTTTAATTATAATAGCCTCGTGATGTTCACCTATGAATATTATGTCATTTCCTGATTTACGAATAATCTGATTAAGTAATTAGTATACACTCTAGGATAATTATATTCTTCGATGGGTTTATATTATATAGGGATATTTTTTAAAGAAACAAAAAAACAAACAATAAAACGTGCTATATTGCATTAGGGGATCTTCACTTAACAGAAATTCAAAATATCTTTTTCAGTCCTCTGGGCCAATGAAGCCTACGTTAAGCTGCCGATTCTGCGAGAAAACTGCAGGATTGCATTTAATAAGGTTTTTAATTGCTTTCATAAAATACTATAGTGTTAGCTTAATACAATTAAAAGCCGTTAATCTGTTACCGGTGTCAAGAATGAAGTGAATTTAAAAAAGGAATTTCCCATTGTCAAAACAAGAATATGTCAGATGAGACTGGGTATTACGCCAACACGCGGTGTCACTATTCAATATTGATGACATTCACCGAAGGTCGTGAATATATACATATATCAATTTAAGTTTTCATGGTCTATCTTTAACATATTCTTAAAAATAAAAGACTGAAGATGAATCTTTGCATATCAAGTCATTACCAACCGGCTTCATGTATGAAACTGATACGTACTCCAGGCATCAGTGCTACTCGTCACAAACACTGCCTTCACAGTGTACAGCTCCTGTAGATCCACCTGCAAGTAGGCATTCGTAGTCGGGTTTAGCATACAGAACGTTTCATAGCTCCCATCATTACAGTGTGTGCATGGGTATCCTTGAGCTGTACTTGATGAACTGACTGGTTTGTTTTTAAGTATTCCCTTAAAATCTGCAGAAAATGAACGATAAAGATTTTGAGGTGAGGTGAGTTGGTGTTTAACGCCGCTTTCAAGATTATTTCACTTATATAGCGGCTGCTAGTATTATTGCAGGGAGAAAGCCTCGGCTTGAACTAGCGAACCATGGGTGGTACTGCGCTGACTTTCAATGTAGTATTGCACCCAAACCTGACTGCGTGTAGAACAGTTGTCTACTGCAGACAAAGTTGCCGAGCCCCTGGCGGGATTCAAACACGGACCTCATGATCCGAAGCCGAACGCGCTAACCACTGCGCTATCCCCCCCCCCCCCCCCCCCCCCTCCCCCCGATAAAGATTGTAAAGTTCCCCAAATGACAAAAACTGGTTCATATGATTTAAACATATATATTTCCAAAGAATGGAACCAGATAGGCAAACAAGCCGAGATTGTTCATGTCAAGACAATAGTGGAAATGCTACTAAAGGAATTTTCTTCAACGTAATGTCGATAAATATTATACAATTAGTTCAATAATTGACAACATATAACAGGTATATGTAAAGATCACACCAGGTTACAGTTTGTTTACTACAGCAATCATTTTTATTTTTGTCGATTTTTACACTGGAATTTAATTTTGGTAGTATGACTGCATCAGTCCTAATTCATGTTTTTCGTCTAATTTCCGTTTTTGATACTGCAGCCCTTCTTCTCCGTAATAAGAGTGATTAATGACAAGTAAAGGTAAACAAAGCAACCATAGCTGACATTACTACTCTGATTCTCGCATTTATTCTATGATATCCCAAATCTACATTCTCGATATAAGACTGGTTAAAGACGCTTTCAAGTAAATAAAGAAAACCACACCTGACATAACTACTCTGTAAGCGACGACATCAATCTCCACCATACAGAAGGAAGTTCGTCTCTCGGTCCAGATCTTCACATACCGGGCTGCGGCAACCTGTCGACACGGGTACTCCAGTGTAACAAAGAAGTTGTTCATGGGATCCTCTCTACAGCGTGTGAAGCTACCACCGTCTCTGGAGACTCCGATGGTCACTTCCAGACTACTGTCTGTAGAACATTATTATGGAGAATCCTGTTACACGTATTATCCAAGTCATGAGCATTACAAGTAATGGAATGGCCATCTATAAACGAGTCACTCGATTCATCTAAGCGCTACATTGTGACCCTTTATGAAATATGTTACTTAGATCCTGTGTCTCTGTGGCAACGATTCATTGCAATGTACTGTTCAAATGGATGTAGGAGATTTTCGTCAAAAAGGTCAGGAAAAGGATATCTGATTAAGTGGAGGTTTTGAAAAGGAAAAAAATAAAGAAAAAACTGCCTATCTCAACCTAATACATGTACCTCTAAGATGTCAGAATGCTATACAGTCTGATGGCATAGCATGCTGTTAGGTGTTAGTCAATTCAATAGTTGTTCTGCGTTTTTTTCTTTCCGAGAAGCCTTGGTTGTTTTGTAATTGTAATACTACATTGTAAATTTGGTGACTTTGCAGCCCTTTAAGGGAACATGCCCGAGTATACATCTTGTCAAATTTTTCTCCAAAAGTAGAACTTCTAGAAGCCTGAAATCGCATTTAATAGGCTTAAACTTATCGGTATCATTAATCAAAGATTTGATTAATATGCGATCTCTTATAAGCCGTTCGATAAACATTCCCAAAAGACAATTCTCGTCACATTTGACAGAAGTACAAATTTAAAGGTGAATTCTTATCGGGACTGCCTCTCGACTAATCGGATTGCTGGAAAATAAGTTCATATGATAAATATTTTTTATCAAATGCTAAGACATGGGAAACTGAAGTTCCTAAGTTTGAGAAAAGTGCTCTCATCACTGCCATTTGATATCACTTTCTCTTCGCAGTGAAAATATCACAAGGGGAACAATGTCACGTCTACAATGACATGGCGCCACTTCAACAATCAATGTGACATCATCACTGTTGTTAAATGACAATGGTTTGACGTTGCTAGAATAGCCTGAAGGGAAGAGTTTTACATTTCGGGTACAGAGGCATATAATATATTTGGTTTTCAGATTGATAATATTTATCTCACATCTCGTGACATGGTAAAGCCTATATTTTCATTCGTGGCTGTTCGGTACCACTCCACCATTCGGGGAAATGTTTTCCTGCATCACTGCTTCATCCTCTAAAACAATTGTGATCGATCAGGTCAAAACAATCCGTAATCAATTTAAGAAACTCAAAATCTCCAACTTCATCATATTATTTATATTGTGAGAAAGTCTCACATCTTCTGAAGGTAAATAAAAGATTCAGAATATGGCGAAGACAATACAGGACAGTACACCCTGACCACTATGACACATATCTACTAATTTATGAACGTTACTGCACATGTGCAGAAACAAGGTCTTTTTAGACACCATGTGTTAACCAACACATCTGTGCAAGATTTCTCTTAGGCACATGATTATAAAATATAAATTATCTAAAAACATTTTATTTATAATATCGTTTACATACTCTCACAGCTCGTCACCAGCACCTTGGCAACAACGTACAGCTCCTGTAAATCCAACTGGAAGTAGGGACTGTCGTTTTCCGCCATTACACACTGCGTGCTGAAGATACCATCGATGCAATTTTCTACTGGGTAGCCAGGATCTGCACTTGACGAATTCACAGGTTTATTTCTAAGTATTCCACTTGAAACTGGAAATTAATATATAAATTCAGATTGAAATGTTAAATTGCCATAGGAAGATCTGTTGTCACGACATTCAGGTCATTGCAGAGACTGATTTTAAAGAGAATCGTGTTTGAAGCCGTTTAACACCTACAGGCCTGAAATCCCTCTGTAAACGTAACTGTGTCTGGTTTCACAGGTAAAATAAGCATTTCCAAAACGAGGAGTGTTTTCAAATCTGAAAGTTATAATAATCGCTAAAGATTATTGTTAAGTCACGTAGGTCATCGTACTTCCGTGAAAGTTTTCTGATTGTACCTGAAATATAATATCGGTGAATAATAAACATCATATTATTCAGAGCGATAACGATGCATATGAAAACATAACCATGAAAAATGTAATAAATGACACAGTCAGACCACCCCAAACGCAATACATCAGATATGTACGGCTTTCTGAAAACCAACGTCGCTATTGCAAACTCAAAGGATGTGTAAGAGCATATGCTGTGTCAACACCATGTTGGTTGTAGGGTATAATAACACGGAATATGTGTTTCAGGATTGCACAGCATAGAAAACATGTCATAAGTTGTGAAGAGACCCAGCCAAGAAGGAGATTAAGATTAATGATTTGAAATACAATAAGAGACTGCAATACAAACACAAAAATATAGCCTTCGCTCTGTAGCTAATCAGGCTATTCATTAATGATTAAATAAGTGGTCACAGGATCACCTTTGGAGCTGCCACTGGATCACCAAATCCATAATTATAGTCCTCACAGAGGACCCGTTACTCAAGATTTTAGGTTTTTAGGCCTTCGTATCTGGAGCAGAATATGAAAATGAATTTCCCTGGCCTGGCCCTAATTTAGGGACGGACGGTCCGCCAGGCCTTTTAATTACGTTGTTCATTAGACATATCAGTTAGTTAAGACAGACAGTTAAATAAATATAAGAAATTGGTTTGGAGTGCAAGGAAGGCAGCTTGTTGATGTATAAGGTAGAACTATATTGATAAATTTGTCCGCTATGTTGATGTACAAGGTAGAACTATATGGATAAATGAGCCCGCTATGTTGATGTATAAGGTAGAACTATAAGAATAAATGTGACCGGTATGTTGATTTTTAAGGTTGAATTATATAGAAAAATGTGTCCGCTATGTTGATGTATAAGGTTGAACTATATGGATAAATGTGCCCGCTATGTTGATGTATAAGGTAGAACTATATGGATAAATGTGCCCGCTATGTTGAAGTATAAGGTAGAACTATATTGATAAATTTGTCCGCTATGTTGATGTATAAGGTAGAGCTATAGGGATTAATGTGTCCACTGTAATGATGTCTAAGGTAGAACTATAATGATAATTTTTTTCACTATGTTGATGTATAAGGTAGAACTATATGGATAAAAGTGTCCGCTATGTTGATGTTTAAGGTAGAACTATATTGATAAATTTGTCCGCTATGTTGATGTACAAGGTAGAACTATATGGATAAATGTGCCCGCTATGTTGATGTATAAGGTAGAACTATAAGAATAAATGTGTCGACTATGTTGATGTATAAGGTAGAACTATATGGATAAATGTGACCGCTGTGTTGATGTTTAAGATATTATATATATTATATAACTATATTGATAAATGGGCTATATAAGCAAATGCGTTCACAAAAAGGCGTAGTACTGTATATAACTGAGTTGAACGCATTTTAATTTTGCGACTATCTAACCATCATCTAGACCCGTTTATAACCTATGCCCAACTAGATTAGTCACTTTTCTTGCAAATAATACCAAAAAAGCTGTGCTTTTGTCAGAAAAGTCCCCTTTATTAGCAGATGCCTTCACAAACAGGCGTATAGTACTGTATATAACTGAGTTGAACGCATTTTCGTTTTTCGACTATATAACGCTCATTTAGACCCGTTAATGACCTTTGCCCAACTAGATTAGTCACTTTTCTTGCAAATCATGCCTAAAAAGCTGTGTTTTTGTCAGTAAAATCCCTTTTATTAGCAAATGCGTTCACAAACAGGCGTAGTACTGTAGATAACCGAGTTAAACGCATTTTCATTTTTCGACTATATAACCCTCATCTAGACCCGTTTATAACCTTTGCCCAACTAGATTAGTCACTTATCTTGCAAATCATGCCAAAAAAAGCTATGTTTTCTGTCAGAATAGTCCCCTTTATTAGCAAATGCGTTCACAAACAGGCGTAGTACTGTAGATCACTGAGTTGAACGCATTTTCGTTTTTCGACTATCTAACCCTCCTCTAGACCCGTTTATAACTTTTGCCCAACTAGATTATTCATTTTTCTTGCAAATCATTTAAAAAAACTGTGTTTTTGTCTGAATAGTCTCCTTTTATTAGCAAATGCGTTTACAACAGACGTAGTATTGTATACAACTGAGGTGAACGCATTTTCATAATGTCACTATATAACCCTCATCTAGACCAGTTTTAAACCTTTACCCAACTAGATTAGTCACTTATCTTGCAAATCATGCAAAAAACCTGTGATTTTGCCAGAAAAGTCCTCTTTATTAGCAAATGCGTTCACAAACACGCGTAGTACTGTAGATCACTGAGTTGAACGCATTTTGCGACTATCTAACCCTCCTCTAAACCCGTTTATAACTTTTGCCCAGCTAGATTATTCATTTTTCTTGCAAATCATGTAAAAAAACTGTGTTTTTGTCAAAAAAGTCCCCTTTATTAGCAAATGCGTTCACAAACAGGCGTAGTACTGTAGATAAGTGAGTTGAACGCAATAGCATTTTTCGACAATATAACTCTCATCTAGACCCGTTTATAACATATGCCCAACTAGATTAGACGCTTATCTTGCAAATAATGCCCAAAAAAATGTGTTTTTGTCAGAAAAGACTTTTTTATTAGCAAATGCGTTTACAAACAGGCATAGTACTGTAGATAACTGAGTTGAACGCATTTTCATTTTGTCACTATCTCACCTTCATCTAGACCCGTTTATAACCTATGCCAACCTAGACCAGTAATTTATTTTGCAAGTCTTTCCTTAAAAGCTATGTTTTTTTCAGAAAAAAACCCCCTTATTAACAAATGCGTTAACAAACAAGCGTAGGACTGTAAATCACTGAGTTGAACGCATTTTCATTTTGCGACTTTTAAACCCTCATCTAGACCCGTTTGTAACATTTGTTCAACTAGATTAGTCACGTTTCTTACAAATCATGCAAAAAAAACTGTGTTTTTGTCAGAAAAGTCCCCTTTATTAGCAAATGCGTTCACAAACAGACGTAGTAATGTATATTACTGAGTTGAACACATTTTCATTTTGCGACTTTATAACCCTTATTTAGAACCGTTTATAACCTTTGCCAAACTGGATTAGTCACTTTTCTTGCAAATAATGCCAAAAAGCTGTGTTTTTGTCAGAAAAATCCCCTTTATTAGCAAATGCGTTCAGAAACAGGCGTAAAGTAATGAAGATAACTGAGTTGCACACATTTTCATTTTGCGACTATATAACCCTCACCTAGACCCGTTTATAACCTTTACCCAACTAGATTAGTCACTTATCTTGCAAAACATGTCTAAAAAGCTGTGTTTTTGTCAGAAAAATTCCACCGTCCGCTATGTTGATGTATAAGTTAGAACTATATTGATAAATGTGTCCACTATGTTGATGTATAAGGTAGAACTATTTGAATAAATGAGTCTGCTTTTTTTTGTATGTGTCTGATATGTAGTGAATAACGTGGAAACTATATGGTACTCATATGTCCGCATTGTAGATAAAGAAGGTGAATCTATGTGGACATCTGTCTCTAAATTATGTATATGTATAATGTGAACACTATTAGGACGTATGTGTCTGCCATGTTAATGTATACAGTGAAAGCTATATAGATGCATTTGTCCGCTAGGATAATTGAATGGACACATTTGACCGGGATCAGATTAAGGCATAAGTGGTAAATTATATGAACACACGTGTCAGCTAAGGAAATATACGAGGCAAAAATACATAGGTGCATCTGTCAACTATGTAACCGTATGAGATGAAATGCATGTGGATAAATAAGCATACTTTGTAAATGTATAAATTGAAAATCATATGATCACTCGTGCCCTCTGTGTAAAGTAAAAGGTGTAACTATAAGGACGTATGTGTTCGCTTTGTAAGTGTCAAAGGTGATAGCAATATGGAAACAAGTGTCCTTTTTGTAAAGTAGGTGAACATTATATGGACAAACGTGACATCTTTATATAAATTCATGTATAGGGTGACCTCTAAATTGCAAAATCTGATCCACTATCATATGAAATTCGTATGGACACATGTGTTCCCGCTACATAAATGTTAGAGAAGAAAAAATATAAATAAAAGTTTTTTACTGAGTGGCAAATTTATGTTTATAAATCTTATATATGGTATATATAAAAAAATTAATATATGTTAATGTGTGAGGTGAAAAATATCGACACAAATAAAGACGAAATTGTGAAACGTTTATGGACTGATGGATGTAAGGACGGAAGGAGAGATGCCAAACCAGAAGCTGATAGGACCTTTCAGGCCAGATGAGCAAATTAAAATCACACTAACCCCATATCAATCAACCTATGCCGAATTGACGCTTAAGAATTGCACGATTTCTACGATACCTACCCTTTCAAAAACTAAATTGATAAGATAATTGTTTTTAAAAATTAATTTGATTCTTTGAAGTGCATCACTTTCTGGTTCTGATCCAAAGGTGACTGTATCATTGTTCATACTGTCACTCAAACCAACTGATGACCATCAAATTGAGTCTTTAAAACAACAGCTGGTACTTCCGGAGAAGACAACAAGAATTACGTTTGGCACGTGATACTCCAACAACACAGGGGGTGTGTCTCTATGTATAGAAGCAGGTATCTGAAGCAGACTTACCAGTCAGAGGTAATCTGATGCCATCAGCATCAATCTGCCGGAAGCCAAAAGAACCATCAAATTCATACCAAATCTTCACATAGCGAACTGGACTCGGATCTGAGCAGAGGAACTCGAGAGTCAGCCAGTTTGGATTTCCACTGGACAATCCCTTCAGGTCGTTCGATGGCCACTGTCCACATACAGTGAAGGTAACTCCGTCCATTGATGTTCCGATCTTTCTGCCTTCCAAGCTAGCTCCTGTAAACACAATGTTCAGTTCCATTTTATCCAAGGCCAATGTATATAGAGTTATCTGATCCCATAATTTTATCTTTAGGTTGATGAAGAGGTTACATGTAACAAATGTTATTAAGGACCAACAGTTATAGAGCTCCTGAAGAGGCATGGCAACCTATCATTTTAATTATTGATGCATTTAGAGGTGAACACTCACAAATGTTATCCAGTGTTATCATTGTAAGTATCGAGGTTCCATGATTTGTGAATGGTGTGCCTGACTCATCAACGAGCGACTTGTAAAACTAAACTTTCAGGCAAAAGAAAGGTTTCATTATTTTTTTTTTTCATGAAAACATGAAGAGGGCTGGAACGGGTTTGATTCTAAGCAGGAAATTATAGTATTACTGCATTATTTTCTCTTCACGACCACTGAAATTGTGCATTAATGGGGGCTTCCCAACGCCAAATGGCAAAACCTTCAACAGCAGCCAAACCACCATCAGAAGGCTCTTCGTACGCTACCAGCTGACATGCCAGACACAGGACAGACCAAGATCGGGAGGGTAAAAACTGAGGCCGAAGATCGCTACATCAGGCAGATTCACCTCCGAACCGATTCGTAATGGCGACGTCACTTGGTCATGTCATCAGCACAAGAACAACCCTTCGTCCACTTCGTTTAGCTGGTATACGCGCTATCCGCCCCTCCAGTGGAATGCCTTTGACCCGTTTACACCATCAAAGGCAGATTACGACAGACACGTACCGTACGCTGGTGGCAGCGTCGTAACTGGGAGAGGGTGTTGTTTACAGACGAGAGCAGGTTTTTCGATTCAGGAACGATGGCAGGGTTCGAGTTTATCGACGAGGTGAGGTGAAGTTCATCTGTTTGGAAGCGGAGGCATCATGGTGTGGGGAGGGATTTTTAGCCAAATGACGACGCCGCTGGTTGTTCTGTGAGGGAGTCTGACTTGCCAGCGATACATGGATGAGGTACCGAGACGTATCGTCGTTCCTTTCATCCAATAACAGCCACAAAGATTTATATTACAATACGACAACGCAAAACCTCACACTGCCCGATTTGTTAGAGACTACCTGGAGAACGCCAACGTCACTGTTTCGCCGTGGCCAGCTAACTCAGCAGGTATGAACCCCATTAAACACCTTAGGGATCACCTTGACTTCCACTTAAGACAGCTGTAGCCACCTCCATACAACAAGCTGGAACTGTTAAACTTATGGAACAGGATCCCTGCTGACGGCGTCCGACGCCTGACGACTTCAATGAGGAGGCGTGCACTTGCTGGCATTGATGGCAAGGGTGGTCACAATATATTGACCCCCCCCCCCCCCCCCCCCCCCCCCCCCCCGTCTCTTTCCTTTTGTATTTGGGCAAATTAAACTCCGATATTTGGATGCTTTTTAACGGGAATATTGGAAAATGATTTCTGTTTGTAAACCAATCGTCAGAATTCTCATATCTGCGTCTGTATCTAATTTATAGAATTGAAAAATGAGTAAAGACTTTCATTTGCCTGGTAGTTTATTTTGATCTCCTCCAAGCGATATCTCCTGTAAAAACAGTTTCGGATGATAAATGTGAATTAGAACAGATTACCCAAGCGGCAACATGACGTCTTTCGACATTGAAGTTTCATAGGTTGTTTGTCGGGATGCTGATCAATCAATTTTCGACCTCTAAACACGAGGTTGTTCATTACGTGTTTTTTGCCGTTAGGTGTGCAACTTTATTTATATATATTGCAAATTTATATATTGTGTTACGTTTTCCACTAAAACATTTTATTTCAAAACAAGTTCAGGAATTTGTTGGGGTTTAAAAATATATAAAAGTTTATACAACAACTGTATAACAAATCGTACACGGGTAAATAAACCAATAAGAACAAAGAAAATTCTCTTTATAAATACCACAGTGCAATTGTGACTGAAGAGGACACATGCAAATTTAAAGGGGCACTATAGCACGGTTTTAAAGTAAACAAACTGGCCTCGCGAAAGGAAAAAATAAATGTTTCCAGATGCAACACATTTTTTAATGAAAATAATCAGATTTAAACGAGCGTTAAATGATCGGATAATCTCTGAAAATCAATTTCCCTACCTCAAATTATTAAAAAATATTTACGCCGGTGTATCTTGTGTATCTCGCCGGTGTTTATTTCTCCTACGATTACCAATGACCGGGTTGAGTAATGCATTGTTTTGAGTGTGTGTGAGTTGGGGTTTAACGACGCTTTCAAGATTATTACACTTACATCGCGGCTGCTAGTATTATTGCAGGGAGAAAGCCCGCAACACCATTGTGGCTATGCATTGCGGTGAAACCTGCGAGCATCGGCTGGAACTCGCGAACCCATGGGTGGTACTGCGCTGAAACTCAGTGTTTATTGGGGGAAATGCGAAGAAATAGAAATCTGCTTGAAACTTGCCCACACGCAGTATCACTATTCAATATTGATGGCATTCACAGAGGGTCCTTGATTTCATCCAATCAAAACCTTACCAACCCTTTACCCAATGAAATATTCAATGGGGGGGGGGCAGTAGGTGAGGAAATTGATAGGGAACAATGTTTGATAGAAATGATACATACTCCAGCCATCCGTGCTGCTCGTCACAAACACCGCCTTCACGGTGTACAGATCCTGTAAATCCATCTGCAAGTAGGGACGTTTAGTCCGGTTTATCACACAAACTGTTTGGAAGTTCCCATCATTGCAATTTGTGGAGGGCTGACCTTGAGCTGAACCTGACGAACTGACTGGTTTGTTTTTCAGTAATCCTTTGAAACCTGTCAGAAATGTAAAAATGAAGGTTAAAGATTGCAATTGGTTCACAATATTCAAAGTAGTTAAGATGGAGACAAAAATTTATTCATTCTATACGCTGTGAACTCAATCTGTGTAAACGTTAGGGAAATATAAACGTTTGCGTCGTAAAAACATGTACTCACACGAAATGTCTGTAATAAATACGTATTGTCTGTTGCAACAATTACTATAATGCAAAAACTTTAATATTTCAGACCATACCTTGCTCTAGATATATTTGGAGGATATCATGTTATCATGACGTCAAACGTTTAAGTTTTCTTAATTTATTGCTAAATTCGATGCTTTGAGATTTTAACGGCAATTAATAAACGTTTCGATGGTAGATTCGAACTCGCATACTTTCGCCTTTGCGGTCACGCGTGTTCAGACGGCGAGCGTATACTCTCTCGTTTCAGGGTATACTCTCTCGTTTCAGGGTATACTCTCACATTTCAGGGTAAACTCTCACATTTCAGGGTAAACTCTCACATTTCAGGGTAAACTCTCACATTTCAGGGTATACTATCATATTTCTTGGTATACTATCACATTTCAGGGTATACTGTCATATTTCTGGGTATACTATCACATTTCACTCTATGACATCAAAATATACAATCTCGTTATAAGAGTGATTTTAGACGCTTACAAGTAAATTAACTACATATGACATTACTACTCTGAAAGCAACGACAGTAATCTCAACCATACAGTAAATAAAACTGCAGTTTAACAGGCTTAACTATCACATCTAACGGAATACTATCCCATCTCACTCTATGACATCTAAAATCTACATTGTCGTTATAAGAGTGATTAAAGACAAGTAAAGGTAATTAAAGCAACTACACTTGACATTACTATTCTGGTTCTCGCATTTCATTCTATGACATCTCAAATCTACATTCTCGATATAATTCTAGTTAAAGACGCGTTCAAGTAAATAAAGAAACCACACCCGACATTACTACTCTGAAAGCAACGGCATCAATCTCCACCATACAGAGAGAAGTTCTTCTCTCGGCCCAGATCTTCACATACCGGACTGCGGCAACCTGTCGACACGAGTACTCCAGTGTAACTGAGACATGGTTTGGAGGACCTTGTCCACACTGCTTGTAGTTTCCACCATCCTTGGAGACTCCGATGGTTGCTTCCAAACCTTTCTCTGTTAAACGTCAGAATGAAGTCATCTCAAACACAAATCATCCAATTCACATTCGAGACGCTTGCTTGTTTGTTTGAATCTTGATTTGTTAGTTGTAGGCTCTCTTGACTGACATGGTTATCAGCCGACTAAGTTTGCAAAGGCAATTATGGCATCCGGTTATGAAGATAAATTTCAGAAGCAATTTTATTTATGATGGAAAATGTCCCTTTATTCCCTATCATTGATATTACTATCTGGTGGATAAATTAAAAAAATAAGAAACAAGTCATGTTACTATTAATCAACAATATAAAAAAAACATATTCATGACACCGTTGAACTAGCTAATTGGGCAACTGGACATGATGCACGAGACAGAATTCAGAAAGAACTGCAAAATATATAAAAATAAACGGGTAAAGCTAGAGGTTATAATGCAATTATCTGTCATTGTGCAGTGTCTCGTGCCCCAATTACCCTAACCGCTTTAACAAACAAAGTCTGTTACATACCATCATTCAAAATGATAATTCTGCTTTCTCTGTGTTTGTCTTCACATATATATTCTATACTACAATTCCTGGCCTCAGTTAATAATCGCATTCCTTGTTATTATAGGTATTTTCACTGAGTGAAACAATAAATATTTCCATGCGTTTTAAATGTAATAGAATCGGTAATAAAGAAATGTGAAGTACTAGTGTGTCATATGACTTTTACGAAACTCGTGCGAATTTGTGTATAACCATCGCTTTCGCTCGGGTAATACAAAACTTCACACTCGTTTCGAAAAAGTCATATGACACGCTTCCACGGGTATTGATCTCTTTTCATGGTTAAACATTACAGAAAATCTAACGAATCAGGGATTTGTGAAACCTTTTTCTACTACTTATTTGTGCAAGATACGTTTATGCGTGTGTACAAGTAGAATCAAACTGACTACATACTCTCACAGCGTGTCACCAGCACATTGTCAACAACGTATAGCTCCTGTAGATCCAGCAGGAAGTAAGGACTATCGGTGGTAGCCGTGACACACTGTGTGCTGAAGTTACCATCGATGCAATTTTCGCTAGGAAAGCCAGGATCTGTTCTTGACGAGTTGACCGGTTTCGTTTTCAGTATTCCACTGGAAGCTGGTAATGTAAAGGCAACTGGGTTAAACATTCAAAGTTCAAAGATTGGAGATATTCTGTCTTTGGGATGAAGAGGGTACAATTAACAAAAATGGAAAATATGTGATTATAAAAATTGGCTTGTTTTTTCCCCACTAAATGTTTAAAACATCAAAAATAGATCCATATTTGTAATAGAAAGGTTTAACAGAAGTCAGCAGAACAGTTAAAGACTCAAATTCATATATTTTAGACATTTTTAGAAGGTACTTTTCTAAATTAAGACACGGACATCGACGTAGGGTTATTCTTTAGCCAAAAATTTAATATGCCCACTTACAACATTTTGTATTGTTACAAGAGTGAATTACCTTCATTCCTGTGAAAAGTAAGAGGGAACGAAACGCCCAAGCTTAAAATATCAAACATCTTTATATATTTGTATTACTATATATATTTTATTCCTTACAATCGTTCACACTTCACGTTGAATGTTCGCCTAAACTAGTTCCCTCTTAATGACATTCACAGCATTAATTTTTTACATGCTTTTACTACTTGTAGTATGCTTAAACACTGAATTTCAGTAGCTAAGTATTTTTTGTCAAAGAAAATCATCACTTATCGTGTCATATTTATTGTATTTGAACATCAGCTTCCCACTCACCTCCATGAAGAAAAGCAAGCAGATACAACATACTGACTAACAGCATCTTTGAGACAATTTGATTGGTAAAACTTCTCTGTCCTAAATCTGTAAAGAATGATACATTGCATTTGTAGGTCGTAGTCTCTAAAAGTTCTTTGTTCTTGTAAACACATGATACTTAAAATCAGTCTGCATGGCCTTCCTATATACGACTTATCAGATACACGCGGAATACTTTTTCAAGATAACCGCAATCATTTTCACAAGAAATATATCATTCATATCATTCAGTTGTCAACGAGATGAGGCCTTTAAAAATGCATAGCCATGAGACCGGTGGTGATGGTATAACTACACGTGTATCATATATATGTTTTGCACGGTCACCATGATCAACTGCCCCGTCTCCGTGATATCAAAATCAAGATTTTATGGGACTGAAATTGACCTTGATTAAATCAAGAAATGGCTAAAACAGACAAGATAACTAAGATAATTCTTTAAGAGCATCTTATCGTCCGTGTTATTCTATCTCTTTGAAATTATGCCTGTGTTATTAAAATGTTCAATTACCGAAACAAACATCAAAATGTACACCTAAACAAACTGATCTTATTTATTCCTCACAAGTATCTCTTGAGACAGTGTAACAATATCAACATCATACTGAGAAATCTGTCGGATTTTTGGACAGACATATCATCACTGACGATACACTTAAAGGCAAAAACGACGCAGGAGAGTGAGTTGATCTTAACTATGTATTTCATTAAGGTATTCTGTCTAAAGAGCAATGGAATTACTAAGGATACATCGATTAAATACCGACTCTTGGTTACTGACAATCAGACATTACAGGGGTCACCATAGCAATGACGTGAAGTCACTGACAATCAGATATTACAGAGGTCACAGGAGCAATGACGTGAAGTCAATGACAATCAGACATTACAGGGGTCACCTGAGCAATGACGTAAAGTCACTGAAAATCGGACATTACAGGGGTGGACTATTCTCCCGATCTAACCCTTCAGACTTCTTCTAATCGCTCGACTGGATACAGAGCTCCATGGCCAGATATTTAAGATTGACGAGAACTTCATTTCCACAGCAGGAGCCGCAGAGTTTACAGGGTCAAGAGACAATAAACCCTTAATTGAGAAACCACGTCTTTATCAAGTATAGAAGAAGAATGTAATAGACCGACCCTCGGTTAAGGCACCAAACGGACAGATGAAAATGCATTAATAAAGGCTTGTCCTCGTTTGTTTGCATCTGAAATCAGAGCATTAAAGGCATATAACAAAATTAAGCACATGAATCGACGATTGAATTGAAAAAAATCTAAATTAACGAAACAATCGCAAATATATAAACAAACGAATTTTCTCTAACGCAGCTTCGAATTAAGAAGAAACATCCGTTAGAAAATAATCAAGTCACGATTTTTAAAATTTTCATCTTCCGTGTAATATAAAACCCACTACACGTTGAAAGTTTATACTTTTATACCTATTTGCACCTTACATCTTTTCAAATAAGTAGAATTAATTCAAACCTTTCGTTTCAGGAACACCGTGGATACCGTTTGACCTTTGTAACTCCAAAAGCATACTTAATGTCAATTTCATATCGCGCTTTCATTAATAGTTAGTGTTTCTTTATGTCTCTCTTCACTTTACCAATGAGTCATAGAACATTTTCATATCACCATTTATTTGTCATCTGTGGGTACATTTTAATTATTCAGTAACGTGAGATTTTGATAAGCTATCAGAATGTATAAAACAGCTTCTTTTTTGTACAATTTTTTTTCACGAAATTAATGTTTATTATGGTTCACATGTAAATGTTGAAAAAAACCCTGATATTTTTGCCAGTCATTATGGTTCGATAATATCAAGATAAATTATTAGGAAAATCATGACAAAAATATGGCAAAAATTTCTTTCGATTTTCTGACAATCTGACATTTACAAAAGATTATGGAATAAATAAAATACTTTCTTTTTTAAATTGAAGGCATATAAGTGCAAATATGGGCATATTGCAAGTTTCAAAATGTGATTTGTTTATAGAGGCCAGATTTGCTACCACTTACAATTTACATGTACATTGCTATCTTTAACATAGCTTTTATTTGTGGACAAAATCGAGAGAGAAAAGGTGTCAACAATATTGATCTGTACTATTAACACAAATTCAAACAAGACCGGGCAAAAGAATGGGAATAAATTCTTAAAACACGATAAAGAAACTTTACAAGAAGCACCGAAAGTGTAATGTTAATGTAGTTTTATTTCATAATTACCTATAATTCTCTAAAACCAAATACAAGTGATAAAATACATTCAATCTTCGGAATCAATTTTACTATATGGTTTTATCAATGTGAGTGTCCTCATACAGGTAATGTCAGTCTCTACCCACAGAGATAGCTCCGTCATAATTTCCTATTCAACATCTGTCTTAAAGAGCAACTCCGTGAGTTGTTGGAGTCATATATGCCAAACTTAATCAATGGTGTCTTTTGATCGCGATGTATCGACTGTTACCAAAAATACACATTTTAAAGCTTAAAGGGTTTTTTATAGTGACAATATGACGATAGAACGTCGCAATTATGATCGAAAACCGGACAGTGGCGCGCGTCAAATAGTCAAACGTAATTTTGGAGACTTATCTAAAACAGCCAGGAGGGCAGTTAGGAGTCGATAGCGTTTGTTAGGTTATATAACCAGTATCCATGTATATTGGACGTGATATCTACACCTCTGTGCATTTATAAGGCTGTTTTTAGATTTTCATGGAAAACCAGTATTTGTCATATATATGTCTTTTGGACAAGAAACGTTAAAATGTTTTGATTTTATATCACCACATATGACATTTAGGTTCGTATCAAAGATTAATAATATGTAAGAAAATCACGGAGTGCCTCTTTAATACGACGATTTCTCGGGCTTCGGGCAGTTTCCCCTACCGGCTCAATATTGCAACTTAAACTAACTGAGGCGTTTGTGTTCTGTAAAGACGACTCAAAGAGCGTTAAGTTGCATATTCGAATAACGTTAACCTTTTGGAAAGCTTACGGAAATAACTTGGGCGACTTGAATGCTAACTTTTGAAACGGCGTCGCTGATTGCACAACTAACGTTGATTGCATCCAGTCAGCGTTCTACATTTCTGGACCAAGAAACCTTCGAATTAAGACAGAGGTTGAATAGGAATTTATGACGGAGTTACCTCTGCTGGGAGAGAATGCCCACAGAGGTAGCTCCGTCATTTATTCCTATACAACCTCTGTTTTAAACAAGAACTCCAGGGGCTTCCCGGCAGATTGGTCCCTACAGGCAAACCATTTCACCATAAACTATCGTGCAATATTTCAGCCAATGAAAAACCGCGTGCATTGATAACATATTTGTTGTGACCCATGCCTATGAAGTGATGCAGTCGTTAGATAAGGCGAATGTTTTCTGTAAGGCAGATTCGATGTGCATAATGAACATTAGAATAAAATTTAGCTTCCCCGAAGCATGCCGATATAACTGCATATACCACATGGGTTGATTATCAGGTCAATATCAGGGGTTAGAATTTTTTGTGAACTACCTCTTAAGAGGTTGATTATCATATAACCACCCTCATGTGGAGGTTGGTTATCATATAACCCCTTAGCTTCAGTTTCATAAGGTTATCAGACTCTCGGTGCGATACCGGGAACAAGACTCGGCTTCGCCTCGCCTTGTTCCCGGTATCGCACCTCGAGAAGAACTTCTCCCTTGGCATATCGGGCTTAAAGCCCTTTGCCTCTACCTCATTGGTTTGGTTTTTCTCCATAAAAGTGAAAACATTTCAAACACAGTTTATTTATTACAAGATTTGCACATTGCAGTTTATGAACTGAAATCGGTGTCTGGAACTCCTTCCTTTGCTGCCACTCTCATCCGAGTCGTTTGAGTCATCTGAAACAGTAATAAGGTTGATATTAATAGGATGCATAATAGTTATATTTCTGAAGAATGATGAATTCGACGATAATCTTCAGTGAGTTGTTGTTTTGCCCCTCTTCGGCAATAATGATAATCTTGAATGAGCGTTCTATTAATGTGAAGTTTGCATCACGACCGTATGAATACTCGAAGGATAATACATAATCATAGGAAGGTGGCCATAGAAAATTAAGACAATTTAAGCCTTGATTAATAATGCCCATTAGGAAGTTTAAATTTCATATCATATTAGCTAGAAAATTTAAAACATACCAGATGTTTCCGCAGAAACGTCTGGATCGGAAGGTTTGGCTTGTTGGTTGCTGCTGGTTTCAGTTTTTGGCTTTTTCGTGAGGATGTTGCTGACCATCTTCATCTGTTCCTCATTTTCCCGCTTGTATGATCTCACACCTGTAATGGTAGCATGGCAATCAGTGGTTATGAATATGATTGGAGTTATAAATACAACCTAGAGTTTTAGTACTAGTATTGTACTTACGACTATCCTGGCACTAAGAGTGTTTTGAAACAAGGCAGTGCAGAGGTTGTAGACAATTGAAAACATGACATGTTCAAATTATGAAACCAGATTTTTTATTACTTACTACTGGAGAGGTGTGATTTATCTCACAGGGGCTAACATTATTATGTGACAAGGACAAGTATTAAGGGGGCGAAGGAGAGAATTTAGATTTTCTGGAAGATTGAAAATGATGTAAAGAAATAATGATAGAAAAATGCTTACCAGATACAGAACGATGACCAGTTTGCTTCATAATTAGCTGCTCGTCTACTCCGGCCTGGAATAGTGTTGTAGCAGCAGTAGACCGCAGTGAATGGTTCGTGTAGTGTCCCTGCATACCCGCAGCCTTTGCAATGTCAGGAACCATTCTCTGTAAGGTGTTATGTCCCACTGCCTGGCGACTGAACCAAACTTGTTGCTGCGGCTTCTGCAGTGGAGTCAAGTAGAATGCACCGTCCCTCCCTGTAACAAAGGTGATACTCATCAGTGAAATAAGGTTGCGCCTCGTGAAATCACAAAATCAGAGACAGTAATATAATCCCTTAAAAGCCAGGAATTTTACAATTTTTGATGTAATCTGTAGTTCAGTGCAACTTCTATGCATTGAGTAATGCCATTTCTTGCAATACATAGCTTAACATATATAAGGGACAACAGTTAAATTCATTCGCATACATATTATGTGTAAACTTACCACTAGTGGGACTCATCCTCATGTAAAGCTTGTACAGGCGAATGTGGCATCTTTCTGGATCTTCACTTCGGTATATTCTCACACACTTGGGTTTTACACGCAGATGTTTCAGTCCACCCTGGTTGGTCTTTGACATGTCTTCTCTGTACTCCAGATACTCGTCTCCGTCTTTCTGGTGAAGGGTGATTTGGCTGTTAGTGTATCTCAGTGCTCTGTGCTCGTCACCACTTCTCAAGGCAAAATGTTTCCCGTTTAAGAACAGCATGGTTCTGAGCAAGGTCCGTGCGTTGTGGTCCCCCAATAACTTCTTTCTCCAAAACATATCTTCTTCTTCAGAAGTAAAGGGTTGAGCTTGGCGAGAAGTTGACCCCACGCCCTCACGTGTCAAACGTTTCATTTTCCCATCCAGTACCTGGCGGAAATCCTCGAAATCGGGGCTTCGCAGTATGTTGAGATTTACCTTATTCTTTAATCGGATATGACCTTGAATTCCCATGCATAGGCTTAACAGCGATTTAGGAGGATATTCACTTCCATCCTGTTTCAGTATTTCACAGATAAACTTAGACAACCAGTAGTTCAGTTGTTTTGGTGACATTACTTCAAGGGCTGGGATCACCTCCTTGTTTTGCGTGGTGTGTTGATTGTTGCGTGTTATTGCCCATGCATTAAATGCATTCACTGCCCATTTGTTTCGTTTCAAAGTGTTTTTAGGCTCTGCTGATCGGGCCATGTCCTGAAGGTAGGAGTCATCTACCGGTTCGCGAAAACGTTTGCTTGTTTTGTCCACTTGTGATTCAATGTCTGCGTCTTGTGATGTATGTTCAGCGTCATCATCCGAATCCATCTCTCTTGTCACTTGTGAAGATCCACCTTCCCCATTAAGATTCTCAACGGCTTCTTCCATTTCTAAAATATCATCTACTTCTTGTGAAGCCAAAAGAAGCTCTTCGTCTGAATTCATATTCGCAACTGGCCAGTTTGACATTGCCAGTTTCAATCACGTGAATATACATTGCACGTGATTGTTGATTGTTCAGCTTGCACGCTTTTCAGGATCAGGAACGTATATCGCACGCTTATCTCGCATTAAGATGCAAAGTATTGACAAAGTATTGTTCATTTCAAATATGCAAGGCGTTTGTTCAACAGATTGTTTTAAACACTCTCGTAAATGGATTTTTTCTGTTGTTTAAATGATCATTAAAAGGAGATGGATCATTTGTATGTCTTTTAAAATTTTTATGAATACGTCTATGATGATATTATATACGTCGTTAATGATATTGTTTATAGTTGTTCGGTTACCTTGTCTGCTGTCTACAAACTTTAACATAATTTACTCAAATTAAATATTTGGGTACAATATACGCCAACAACGAAAATTACCATATATTATTTGTGTCTAGATGATAAGCAATACTTTTATATGATAACAATTTCATCTTTGGTTGTTTGTGTCATTTCAGTATTCATTACTGTTATGATTTAAGCAGTGAAATGCTATATAACAACATATAACAAATCATCAGGCATAAATTGAAGTTGAACCGTGTGGTATATGCGAAATAATAACCTTAAGCTCGGGATTCGTAGTGATAACCACCTCTCGCTCTGCTTGAGGTGGTTATCACAGCGAACCCCTCGCTTGGCGGTTATTATTTCACCCGTAACTTTTCAAACGGCGTCAATGATTGTACAATAAACTTTGATTGCATCCAATCAGGCTTCTACATTTCTAGACCGAGAAACGATCGCATTAAATTTTGCAGAGATTGTATAGGAATTTATGACGAAGCTACCTCGGTTTAGGAGAGACTTCGGTAATGTATGAGAATGTAGAAATTTTCCAACTGGCTGAAAATATTGTCTGAAGGAATTATTAACTTCTCTCGTGATTATGTCACGTTAGGTGTTAAGCGCAAAAATTATAATCCACTAAATGATGTCATTTTATTAATGAAACATTTGCATATAAATTAGCTATAAAAAGTTGACGCTAGACTTCAATTTTCTCCATTTTCTCCATATTTCTTGTTCAAATGCGCAACCAGACACATCTATTCATTCTGGTCTTTATTCAATTCCTTAAAGAGGCTGAACTATCGATCCGCCATATTGCTTCGAGGGAAGATAACATGAAAAAGGCGATGTACTTTCACTAATTTCACAACTTTTTGAAAATAAACTCTATGTATGGATAGAATATCCCCATCATCCAAAAGTCTGTTCCACAGGAGATATCGCTTATCGGAGTTCTTCTTTTATGTAGTAGATTTTGAACAATGCCCTTCTGACGTCAAGTTTATGACATCACAATTGTTTTACATTATCAAGAAGTGACATAACAATGCTTTGACATCGTCGTACTTGGAATCTTAGTGTAGTACGGTGTTCAGTAATGTTCATTTGTCATTTAAATGTAATGAAAAATGACTTTTGATTATAAATGTAATCTCACCCTCGTGTCTTCTGATATCAAATATATCAACACTCATTGATAAAAGTAAAAATATTCACTTTTATCAACTCGTGTTGATATGTTTGATATCAAAAGACACTTGGTCGAGATTCTCTATGTGTGAATAGCAGGTAAGTAGGATTTATCCTAATGTGACTGTACAGTGCATGATGTATACAGATTTATTTGTTATCAATATCTGTACCACACTATAAGCGTTCAAATGTTTGAGATATTTTATTCAAAACCGTTACCATATAGGTCGTGCATATTTATGAATATCGATATCAAATATTGTTTTAAAATAATTTATAAATGTAAAATATGAACTTTTTTAATTTAAAACTTATTATTTAAATAAATGAGTCAATTTAGTGCAAATTCGTGTACCTTTCACTTTAGGTCTCTCGTAGAATTCAAACCCAGCCCTTAAGTGTAAGGCAACCCTGCCCGCACTGACTGTACAAAAATCATACCAACGTGCCCAACAGATGATCTCAAAATGCGATATTCATTTGTTCAATATGTATATATATCTGACATGTACATCGAAATTAGGGATTTGCTAGCTCAGTTGGGGGGGGGTGGGGGGGATTTCGAGAGTGGGGGGCCGAAATTAAGAATTTCGTAGCTCGTGAGGGGGGGGGGGGGGGATAACGTTTATACTTTGTAGGTCATGACAGATTATTTATTTAAGAAAAACACCCGCTTACAACGTCGGTGAGACCAAATACAGCCATTTAATGTTCACGTCACGTTCTCAATCTGTAGTAAAAGGGTCAGTTGCCTCATGAAACATATAATATTTTATTTTTTTCATACAAACATTGAAATAAGCACAAAAAGTGTTTTTTTCCGCTTGCTACGGGCCTGAAATGTTTGGCCTTATCAAAGCAAGATAACATCTGTAGCAGACAAGTCACGTGACGCCCGTCTCGCCGTCTGCATGCGCGTGCGCTTCGCGTAATGTGTCTGCAAGATGAAAGAGGACGGCCTGTTTGATTGACATATACTGACATTGATTGATAACAGGGGAAAATGAATCTTGTAGAGCGGTTAAGTCAGAAATATTGTTTGTATAGGATTTCATACGTTATTAGGCGTATCTTATGAGGAACACTGTTACAGTTTGTGCTATTTTGCACCTTTGAAATAGTTTGAGAGGCAAACTTGAGGTTTTATGGTAATGAAAGTTTGGTTTCCAACCTTTTTTCTTGAATTACAGAATTGCGACGTCGTAATTCTGTGGGTACAGAAATTTTAAATCCTTAAAATATATACAGGCCTGTTATGTTTTTGAAATAGGGGTATCCTAAGAAAGACAACCCTCATTTCCAAGCGTGACCACGCTCCATCACAACCTGCTATCCCCTTTCAAAATTCTTGTTCCCGTCACTGTGCCACTGTCCATAAAAGATCTTCGGTCGCCAGTCTTTCTTAGGATACCCCTATTTAAAAAACATAACAGGCCTATATATATTATTAGGATTTCAAATTTCTGTAAATTCGAAACTAATGTGAGTGCAGAGCTGATAAGAACTGTTTTATTTTATTTGTTGATTCACATTTGACCTTGGTCATTTTCCGAATTTCGCAGCGATTCTTGCAGGATCAAAAAGTCGAAGAAAGGAAATAGATATAAATCCATTCATATCGATTCCTGTGTATGGTAAATTATTTTCACAACGCTAATCTTTTTTTATTTGTCTTTATTCAGACAGGTTATTTTAGAGATCTAATTTGTCTTGAATTTACCATCAGATAACTTTTTGAAAGAAATTTCAAATCTACTTAACTTTGTTATTAAACTTCCTTTAAATAGGTTTATCAATAATTGAATAAATAGATTCATCAGCTTGTCCCATTATTTTTGTTTGAAGCCAAAAATGAGAGTTTTTCCTTTTCTAATTGTGAAATTATACTAGAAACTTCATCTGCTGATTGTATCATGTTTGATATTGCAATTTATGCATGCACCCTTCTATTAGAAACAATATTTCTCCAATCGATTTTAAAGAATCGTCTACAAATAGCTGTGATGTATCTTAATGCGTCTGCTTGTGCAAAAATTTCCCCAACACTCGTCGCCTCCCCAGGGCCTAATAGCATAAGAGGTTAGAAAACTTAGCACGTGGAAAGCGTGCGTTAAGAGCGCAAAATCAATAAAATGCCGCCACGAAATACCCGTGATTATCAAATCCTAACAGAGAACTTTAATTGGTGAAGAATATTGGAGCCACTTTGGCGCCACGGTTTTTGTATCCTGGGTTCGTTTTGAGAAGTGTTTCTGCGTTACAAGTCCACCCTTGATTTGCGCTAAATCTTATCTGATGTGCATCTTGTGGATATAAGATTCAGTTGTTCTCACATCTAGGAGACAAGATGGATATATCAGGTAGGTATAATCAAGAACGGTTCTCTATTAGATACATTTATTCTCAAATCTCGGAGACGAATTGGATTAAACAAATAGGGCTACATTTACAAGCATTGTGTGATGTGAAATACGATTTAATCAAATCTCGGAGACGAAATGCACTAAAAGGCGTGGCGTGATATAAGATGCGTATATAATACTTAAATGTCGGAGACGAAATGAATTTAACAGGCAGGTTTAACAGGCATGGCTTGACATTAAATAAATTATTCTCGAAAATGTCGCATACAATGTTTTTAACAGTACAGACAGTTATAAATCTCATATTTATCAAAGAGTACATTAGCAAGCATAAAAGACTTATCATAAGATGCAATGCTGCTCAAATATTGTGTTTTTCTATGCAGTATCAGTGGATTGGTTCGGCTTTTGAGGTGAAATATAATATAATAATTAGGCCTACACGGCACAACTCTAGACTAACATATAGTCCCTGAAAAAAAGATTTCACTAAAAATGTATTGTTCAATATTTGGTATAAAAAAAATATAAAAAGGAGTCCTGTACAATACTTAATAACCTATGGCTGAGGCAACTATACTTGCCAACATTTTCTAGACTTAAGAAGGCTCCTTTAATATTTTGCCATAGGGTCTGGATGACAGACTAGGCACAACTCATGCAGTTTAACTGTTTATTGCAGGCAGGCATTCAAAATACAGTCTCTGGTAAGTCAATCAGGAAATTGAAGCCTTTAGGCCTATTCCCAAGTTATCAAAATAAGTTTAATAAATTTACACAGGCCTACCAAATTTTAAAAATAATCATTGCATCATGTCGACCATCAGCGGTGCCCAGGCCCAGTTGGTACGTCTTCGTTCAGTTTATAAGTTTCACTGTGTTAGCCTTTATATCTAAAGTGTTCCAATCTGTAAGAAAGTTCCGCGCCGACTCAAGGTCTAACACGCAAACTTTAATGTATCTGTTTTTTATTAATTGCAAATGGTTTTTAACAGATTGTGCAATTTCTATATTTTACAAAATCATTGTAAAAAATATTTAATGGAATCAGAACAGTGTAAGATCCTTCTCTTCAAGGACAATTATTGTAATTAATTGATTATTTTGATTGCCTCTGGAATGTTTGTCTTTCCTATCCTTGCACATAATTTATTTCTATTCATGAACGCGATTCTGTAAATGGACAAGGGAGGTAATTCATGGTCGCCGGATGCACTTGCTAAGGTCATGCGCAGTTGTTTATTTTGATTTGCTCCCGCCATGCTGTCATGTCTGCGCTGTCAATTTTGCACGAAAATCGGCGTTAATTTGTAATCAAGGTAACTATTCCAGCCGCAGAAAACATATTAATGCACTGAAGTGTTTGCCAAACACTTTATGTTAAGTGAATATTCGCTGTGTGCAGCAGATGCACTAATATCATGACGTGGTCGCCGACTGGCGACAACCATCTTGTTAAAATTCATAAATTGTAGACACCCTAACGTCTCACGGATATCTCACCTCAATGCAGATACGGTGTGAAATTGATTTGTGTCGATTACATTTTTATGATTTGATTAAGTTAGTCTTTTTCATTGATGTCAAAGAGATGCCGTAGTCTTTTTTTAAAGGGACTTGCATACAAATGACAAAATTAGGCTTAGGCCTACAGTAGCCTACAGAATGATAAAAAATTTTGACATCCAAGAGAAATTTTAGATATTTTTTCCTAAGCTTAATTTCGCTTTGATGGTTTTGAATATTGATTGATCTAAAATGCTTTCAGAATCATGAATGAGGAGTCGTTGTGGTGTAAACAAGATCTTTATGATAACAGATCAATCAACTGTCAAACTCCCCACAGAAATCCAAATGTCTTAACACTCCTAAAACAATGATATATTAGCTCTGTGGTACGTTGGTGCTCCTTATTTTGCAGGGCTCGATTAAATGCTTTGTTACTCGCACTTATTCACACTTATTCTCTCTGGTAGCTCCATCATAAATTCCTATACAACCTCTGTCATAATACAAAGGTTTCTCGAAATGTAGAACCCTGATTGGAAGTAATCAAAGTTAGTTGTGCAATCAGCGACGCTGTTTCAAAAGTTATCATTCAAAGTGGACGAAGTTACTTCCCGTAGCTTTAAAGCAAAAACTAAACTTTATTCGAATATGCACCTTGCACCTTGAGTCGTCTTTAACACATAGGCCTCATTTTGCGACTGCATCATTGCATAGGCCTATGTGACAAAAAATATGTTATTCATGCATTCAGTCTTTTCATTGGTTGAAATATTGCCAGGTAGTTTAAGTTGCAATATATCGCCGGTAGGGGAAACTGCCTGAAGCCCTCACACAAAACTTAACCTAGTAAATCAGGATGAGTGGTAGCTTGTAATAGATTAATGTAATTGCATCGTTAGGCAATTTGGAAGATGTCATGAAGTCTTTTAAAAGGTAAAAAGGGTTTAAATATTGATGAGTGTCACAAAATTGGTTATGACTGACAAATATCCTTGCAAACGTGACGTCATCAAAAGTTTGCCTTCCTTCATAACAATTGTCAAAGGAAATCAAAATATTGATCCAACTTTCGGTTTGTCCTTACCTTAACTTCAGAAAAAAGTTTAAAATCTATCAAAATCATGAGAATCGAAATTTTAGGTGTATTCAAACCCTGCATGCTTATCTTTAGCTTACACATGCGACCTATGTGAAACTTTCAGTGTCACTGACAAAAACCTTTCACCATGATTCATGAATATTTTACATTACTGTATTTTTATTGGAAGAATGAACATGTGTCTTTATTAAGATGGTAGCTTTACCCAACAGCACTGTAATTGCCACTAAATGAAATAAAAAAATAAAACTTACTAAGATGAAAGACTGGGTGGATATTGTAATCTCAGGGTTTATCTTTCCATCTGTGTGTCAGTTGTAGTTAGATGTTTCATTTCTATTGACTTAAAAGGCAAAACTTGTACCCATCAGTGTATGGGGTGGGATAGCACAATGGATAGCGTGTTGAAAAGGTCTGTGATTATCTCCCAGGGGCTCGGCAACTTTGTAGTAGAGAACTGTTCAACACGCAGTCAGGTTTGGGTGCAATGCTACATTGAATATCGGTGCAGTACCACCCATGGTTGCTAGTTCCAGCCAATGGTTGCAGGTAAAACCCCCAATCACCTCAACTCACCTCACCCATCAAAACTTCTATAGTGAATTTGCTACAGATAAAACAGACTTCAGACTTTAAGATTTGTGTGTACAGTCATGACACAAGAACCAAAGTTTAGATTACCTAAAATTGGACCACACCAGTTTACAGATGTGGTTTATTTGTAGTAAATGTTCAGGACTGCATATTTTGTTATGTATATATGCCTGCCTTACACATGAAAGGCAACTTATATACTGAAAATGACAATTGAAAGCTAGTAGTATGAAGTTGTATAGATTAAAAAGGGTAAGAAATGTAAAAATATTGTTTCATAAAATATGTTTGAATGCCTCATTCCGCATGCCTTCTAAGATTTTAATAGTAAAATAGTGACAGACAATATGTAGTGGGCAAATCAGCTACACCCTGATTGGAATGGTAACTGTAAGTGATTAGTCAACTAGTATTTGTATCTTATTATATATGATTATTATTTGCTTAGTGTTTCCCCTAGGTTTGAAAAAGGGCAGGGTAAATTGATTTAAAAAAGGGCACTGTTCGAACGAAAACGGCGCTACTTTCTGTAAACGAAACAGTTTTCTTTACACTTGTGTCAATTGTAGCAGTCTAACACATATTTCATAATTTTCTAAGTCTTATGAATAAGTTCAGAAAAAAACATCACATTTATTTAACCAATTTTGAATGAGCAATGGGTTTCAAACATGTGTGCATACATTTCAATCATTACATCAAATGAGATCATTCAGCTGTGTCCACCAGTAATCTCCTTATTGTTTCTGTATCTAGCTAAACATGTGGTCAGCAGCTGTGTCCCAGTGAAACAAAGACTAGATCATTAGGTTTAATCATTCTCTTCTTCCTATGTAAAATGTGCAATTGCGACATTTTAAATAGTTTCATTGTACATGTTATCTTGCAAAAAGGCAACACCAAGATTTGGGCTAGCTACAAGGCAGGGCGCTCAGTAAAAAGGGCAGGGCGGGACAGAAAAAGGGCAGGGCGTTGCGCCCTGCTAAAAAGGACTAGGGGAAACACTATTGCTTTGTTTCTGTATGAATCAGTCCTTATCCTGTAGTGAACAGGCTGAAGTTATTTACAAGTTATTTCCAATACAGTTTTTATACTTAATCAGAGATTAGGAAAGGCTGGGGCCATGGGCCATTTTGCACACTTGATGGAAAGAGTGGCCCATTAGAATTAGAAAAATTATATTAATGCTACAAAAGGGAATGGCACATTCAAAACATCTGAAAAAGACTGGAATCCCCAAAATGGCCTATTGTCAATGGTGTCTTTTCCTCTCCGTGCTTAATGCCAGGGCGACATATGTATATTGACCGGTTCTGTAGGTTATATAAGTATCTCTGTGTTGTAGAGTTTAACCTCTCCATATAGAAATAGGATGATTTTGCAAACCCCCCACACAAGTCATAGATTTTACCCTTTTTGCGATGATGTGAAGTCCGAAGCCTATTTTCTTTTTAAATGTGATTTTGACGTTGATCTTTGATAAACCCTGATAGCCGACATCAGTTTTAAACTTTATGATAGTGATTTAATTATATGAAATTGAATTCTATCATGAACACATCTGAAACCAAGGCCCTTAAACTTATGGAAGACATTATTGATATGTTCCGCAGCTTAGAGTTACGTTCCTAATTTATTTGACCTATGTATCACTCTAGGGGGCAGGATAGTGCAGTGGTTAGCGCTTTCGGCTTCGGATGAAGAGGCCTGTGGTTCGAATCCCGCCAGTGGCTCGGCAACTTTGTCTGTTCTACATGCATTTAGGTTTGGGTGCAATGCTACACTGAATTTCAGCGCAGTACCACCCATGGTTCGCTAGTTCCAGCTGATGCTCGCAGGTTTCACCGCAATGGTGATGCAGGCTTTCTCCCTGCAATAATACTAGCAGCCGTGATATAAGTGAAATAATCTTGAAAGCGGCGTTAAACACCAACTCACCTCACCTATGTATCACTTTAGTTTCTTTACTTTATCATCTATGTTTTATACATGATCCTAGTTATGTATTTTATAGTGTCTCATAAACTAATTATATATACGTAGGTCATATGTTATACTCTGTTATTACAATTAATATCTTAACTTAGTGTACTAGATAACATAGATAAACTATTTCTGTTTTTTAAATTAACAATGATATTATTGTGTAACTCGAATATTATGTTAATCAAGTTATGAGAAAAATAAGAATGTGTCTTTCAGAGATTTAACATAATGATAAAGAGTATGGTTGGAATATCAACACAGCGTTGGCAGGGTCTAATATAAACCTGGTTCTGTTACCTGATCTGATGTTCTCTAGTCTTGTTCTGTTACCTGATCTGATGTTCTCTATGTTTCAGTGGTTTAGCAGCATCACAATGAGTATGGTTGGAATGTCGACGCAGGCGCCGACCTCGGCAGACGCATGTCTGAGTATCGTGCACAGTCTCATGTGTCACCGGCAGGGAGGTGAGAGCGAGAGCTTCGGGAAGAGAGCCATCGAGAGTCTGGTGAAGAAGTTAAAGGAGAAGAGGGATGAGCTGGACAGCCTCATCACTGCCATCACCACAAACGGGGCGCACCCCACCAAGTGTGTCACCATCCAGCGTACCCTCGACGGCAGGTTGCAGGTTCGTTTATATCTATTAAGATTTGTTATCACAAGTAAATTATGCATATTGCCTGGTTGTGGGTCAGCTCATATTTACAATCTTTTTATCATCAGAAATAAACTCAACATTTCTATGGAGTAAGGAATTTTCAACATGAGTAGACAGTTGTTGCTCTTCAGTCAAATGCAATTTTGACTTCACGTAAAATAAAGTTCATGCTTGCGAGGGGTAAGGAACGGTAAGGGCAATTGGCAGTTTTGTACATTGGAAGGAAAAATAGCCTGTTAACATGAGAAACTATACTGAGGCTACAAAAGGGAATGGCCCATTCAAAAATTCTCGAATGCCTTATAAAAGCTGATTAAATTGTCCTACCCAATCATTGCTTGCTATCAATAAAAAGTAATGCTTATGTTTCAGTTTTGTTCCTAGGGTTATTAGAGAAATTAGCCTGTTCTTTTGCTTGACTTTCTTAAAAATTATAAGAAGTGAAATAGTTTTACGATTTCAACATAAACAAAGGGTGATCTTGTAGCAACATAACCTTCTCTCACCCAACCAATGCATATGTATGATGGGAGTTTTGTTACTATCTTGGTGACTAGTCTATATATATATCACTTCTAAATCCCTTCAAAAATTTGATCTTTCATTCTTGTTTCTAGGTTGCCGGGAGGAAGGGTTTTCCCCATGTAATTTATGCCCGTATCTGGCGATGGCCTGACCTACACAAAAACGAGCTGAAACACGTCAAGTTCTGTCAGTACGCCTTCGACCTGAAGCAAGACAGCGTGTGTGTCAACCCGTACCACTACGAGCGGGTGGTCGCTCCGGGCATAGGTATACAGCACCAACCAATCTTCTTGATTAAACACCACACTTGTTTGCCAATTTTTTAATCTGAATATTAGATAAAGTAGAATTTATCATTCAAATTTAGCAGTCACGTAGCTTTTGCATCAGAAGCTTGTCTAGTCCTTCATTCCCCATTTGCACCCTAATCTTTTCCAAAATATTTACAAAAGCACAATTTTTGACCCTGTGTGATTCAATTTATTGTTTTTTACGTACACAGACAACTCGAATCGGTAATGAGAACAGGGGAAGGAATTCTAAACCTGTGTTGTTCCTAGAGGAGATTCTTGGACATGTGAACCAATTTTGCTTGGTGTCCCTTTACTTATGAGAAGTTAGATACTTACACCATTGCTTATGGCCCCAAATTCTCTGAAAAAAATGATGTATTTTAGTAGCCAATGACTAACAAGTTGCCTGTGTCTATTTCAGATTTATCTGGTCTGACGCTGCAACACGCCGGTGAGTATTATCAAGGTAAACATTTTGAAGACTTTCTAGTGTTTTCAAATCTTAAACCCATGCTTCTTCATCTGGGATGAAGACTTTCTAGTATTGTCATCTCTTAAACCCATGCTTCTTCATCTGGGATGAAGACTTTCTAGTGTTTTCAAATCTTAAACCCATGCTTCTTCATCTGGGATGAAGACTTTCTAGTGTTTTCAAATCTTAAACCCATGCTTCTTCATCTGGGATGAAGACTTTCTAGTGTTTTCAAATCTTAAACCCATGCTTCTTCATCTGGGATGAAGACTTTCTAGTGTTTTCAAATCTTAAACCCATGCTTCTTCATCTGGGATGAAGACTTTCTAGTGTTTTCAAATCTTAAACCCATGCTTCTTCATCTGGGATGAAGACTTTCTAGTATTGTCATCTCTTAAACCCATGCTTCTTCATCTGGGATGAAGACTTTCTAGTGTTTTCAAATCTTAAACCCATGCTTCTTCATCTGGGATGAAGACTTTCTAGTGTTTTCAAATCTTAAACCCATGCTTCTTCATCTGGGATGAAGACTTTCTAGTGTTTTCAAATCTTAAACCCATGCTTCTTCATCTGGGATGAAGACTTTCTAGTGTTTTCAAATCTTAAACCCATGCTTCTTCATCTGGGATGAAGACTTTCTAGTATTGTCATCACTTAAACCCACACTTAGCAAAGTTAGCCACTATGGGGCTGTTACAATCTGCAGAAATGACCATGGTCACAACCCTGCATCTGCAGAGAGATTGTCCAACATCGACCTGTTCAGGCATGATTGTAGGAAATGAAGAAGTTGTCACCCATAAGGTTGGCAAGTAATACTATAAGTTGTATGCTTCTCCCGAGGGTAATGTGGCCTGATGTACCATCTTTGTTGCGGTGTCGCCCGAGCCGGGAGGCAGACAATGTTTTTATCTTACTGTTATGTTTCACGTATTATTTACTTTGAAATAAAAATCCGCAATAAGTGACCTTATATTTATGGGGCTGGTGATTTGCTGAACTCGCAGAGGACAATAACAAAGATCAGCTGATTGATAAGCTGGTGTGTTTGCCGAACTTTGCGACTATGAGGGTTCATTTTCTTACAATTACGTTGATAATCTGAATAGTACAGTTCTGAAACATTGACGATGTTTGGTTCATTTTCACATTAGCTTGATTGTTGAGAATTGAATAGTCACAAAAGAGGTCGTTTATATCCAGATCTTCTAAGAAAGCAAGCTGGTTCATATGTTGGAGTTTATTTGGAGTTATCGGCAGCAATGATGTCTCCCCTGACCTTAAACTTGAGACGGCTTTGACGGTACTTTCGAGAGAAGTTGGCTCGAAAGCTGGAGTGGAAGGACGCATCCCGCAGGATAAAGCGTGGTTCATTTGCATTTTTTTCGGTTTGACACTCGTTGATAAACGGCAAGTGAACTGACATTATCTCCGCTAGCGCTACAGTGTCGATATCCTCAAAACTACTAGGATTTTGCCCCTTTTCCGTCACTTACCTTTCAGAATTTTGGCTGATGATAAGTTTGATTCTTCGTATTGTCAGGAATCACTTTTGAATGTTTTTCGAATATTTCTTTAAGAGAATGTGAAGCGAAGCGTTAATTTGTTGCAATTGTGAACGCCAGCTGACAAATGTTTACAAACAGACTTTTCACATCATTTGCATCCGCAATATTGTAAAGAAAATTACGTAAACCGAAGCCGGCGTCGCTGTATAGAGGTTATGTAACAGAGTTCGGCAAATAGCTGTTGTTATGGCAGCGGGTAATATTTTTTCCAGTTGTCACCCTCTTGGACGGGTGACACGGAATATTTTAAGTACAACGTTGACCAATGAAATTAAAGTATTTTGCATAAAGGTAAGATAAAGAGTGTTTGATTATTTACAATATTCTACAGAGCTGTTTGGTCTATCAGAAATGGGTGAGTTCAGACCTAAAGGCTAAAATAGTCGTTACCCCTTTGTTAATTTGTGTTACTTACAACTATCTTTGCACTAAGAGAGCTTCGAAAATTTTGGCTGAGAACTTAACTAAAGGTTCTTTCAATGGTTTGTTTGGATTCAGGTCCTCCAGGCCGACTGGTGAAGGACGAGTATGGCGGAGAGATCCAGATGGACCGAGCATCTACCTCAACAGAAGCAAACCAAACCGTGCAGCACCCGCCCTCCGAGAGCTTCAACAGACTCATCGCCGGCGAGTTCTCCCCGGGTAGATGACTGCTGCATTTTACCTCTCATATATATATCTATATATATAATAAGAGTCTGCTAGATCACTATGTTTATTCTTTACTATTTAAAATAGGGTGTATCATTGCTATGTTATTATCTTTCTCTATAGTATATTTAACAGTGGTATAGATGATGACATTTCTTTATCATCTCTCGTATAATTAAGAGTTGGGTAGATCACTGCGTTTGTTTTTCTACATCTCATGCATTGAAGATTCAAGTAGGTCACTATGTTGATTTCTTTATCTCTAGTAAACTTAAGATTCTGGTAGATCACTTTACAGACATTTTTTCTTGTTCAAAGACAAATTTTTTTATCTTTACTGATAAGTGTTGTAGCTATTGACTTAACTTTTCAGAGATATTTACCTCTACGATAGGATGATTTAAGTAATTGCTAATGCTGTATACATAATGAGCTATACCCAAGAGGAAGTAACAAGCTAGTAGTCTTGTTCGTCCCATTTCTGTTTGTGAAGGGTAAAACACAGGTCATTCTGCAGAAGTAAATAGAGAAATTAAAGAAACTTATCAAAGTCAACATCCAAGCATAGGCATAGGTGGATATGGGACACAACGTCATAGGCGAATTGTAACGTAAGGCACGGGTCATTTTACAGAAGTAAATCGAGAATACTATATGAGTGTCCGTGACATACTATGTTTACGACACCAGTGGTTGATATTAGTATCGCGAGGGATATACTGATATTAAGGTACGAGTGTTGTAAACATAGTATGTCATGGACACGAATATGATATTCTGTTTATTACCAAAGTGGAGAAATTAAAGAAACTAATCAAAATCAACATCCAAGCACAGGCATAGGTGCATTTGGAAAACAACGTTATAGGCGAACTGTGACGTCAAAGCACTGTTTTTTATATGGCGTCGCAATGAAAAAGGGATATTTTGCCCTAGGGCATTGTATCAAAAATATGAACCCGCTATGATTGCCCTTGTAGGTATAATTGATATTATTTCAACAAGACATCACCATCTTGAAACTAGTAAAGTATGTTGTTCAAATTTTGCCCTGTTTTGTTAAGTTTGAGTATTTTATTCTAATCATGAGATATCATCTTTACACAGGACCAAACAAAGCTACCCAGTTGTATATTCTTCCACAAATTTTAAGAATTGAATTCTAACCACTACACAAAGTACAGTATGTAGTGGAAAAACAAGTCTGTTTGTAATCTGAATGTGACAAGGGTAACACAACAGAGCTCTACCTCGAGATCTTAGTAGAAGCGGCTTCTCACTGTATAGCGAACCATCCATGACAACATGTAACTTTCAGTATTAAACAGATATGTGGATTGTGCTTGTACAAGACAAGGTAGACCAAACCACACTTCAAAGATGTATTAAGTATTTCACATTGTGTGGAACGCATGAATGAAATTTAAATTTGCATTGATTTTTTTCCTGTTATTGTTGAATTGGCAGCTTTATGACTATATTTGCAATCAATGTCAGTGTGGTAAGTTTTGTCGAGGCTGTTTGGACCTGGATAGATATAATTTGTGAATGATTCTTGTTGTTGGTAATAATCATGTTAAGATATTTTCTGTTGTGTAATCTTTTCTTTTAAGATTTTCACATATGAGTGGATTTCAGAATTCGTCACTTTTTCAAGACCTCAAACACAGAAAATGAACTCTATGTGATAATAATTTTTTTTATTTGAATAACAACCTTAAACATTGTATTATCGAAAAATACAAAATGGCAGGCTTAACTGTAAACAGTAATGTGTTTAATGAGTCATAACTAATTAACAGTAATGAAAATTGTCCTGACCGTTACCATGATAATTACATGAAAAAACTATCCTGGTCTTTGCCAATAAATAATAATTTTAATTACAAATGGACTTTTATAACTCTTAATATATTAACATGAAAGTTAAAGTGCTTTTCAAATGTATTAAGAACAAGATATAGCATATTAAACCAACAACCAGGCAAATTTTCACTCCGAAAACCCAAAGAAGTTTTATTATTTTCTTAGTGAGCTAATTTTTTAATTTTTTTGTCTGAAAACATTATACTAATAATGATTTTCTTTGTCTTCATGTCAATAAATTTCTTGCATTTTTTTCAAGTATTATTAAATAGGTGTCATTTATTAGTGGTAACAGTCAGGACACAACTGGTAACAGTCAGGACACAACTGGTAACAGTCAGGACATATGTTTTTGTAACTCATAATTGTACCTAAGAAAACCTATGAAATGACTTTGTTTTGTTATTGTGACATCACAGCAGAAGTAAAGAGTTTAAAATGAAATTACATTAGCTTAAAATAAAGAAATGATATATTGCTGTTGTTGGTCTTATGGGTGTGTGAAACAGTCAGGACACTTTAGGTAACAGTCAGGACCCCCTTGGTAACAAGACCAACTTTGTGAAAGAACACAATATTTTGTTAACATTTGAGATATGATTTTAAAAGATGGTAACAAATTAAAGCATTTTGTGCAAAACAGTCATGAAGATACTGTAATGTTTTGCAGGTGATGCATACCCAAAAAATAGTAACAGTACAGGACAAATATGGTAACAGTCAGGACATTTACATACTCATATGTATATTAAAACCCGTCATATGGACTTTTAAAGAAAACAGTAATCTTTCATATTTTGGAAGATTACAATAAATTAGGTATCTTTTCTTGACCGCAATTAGATATCAATACGGTAACTGAAACTAAGTAAGTAACTTGAAACATAAGTAACTTCAGCAAAATATATCTGGTTGCTGACTGTACCAGTTTTGACTAGAAGATGTTAATGTTAACATAATACCAGTATAGTACATGTATTACCAATTAACATTAACATTTTAACTTGAAATCTATCAATTGAAATTTTTTTTTAGGGGCCGACCATTATATTTTAGGGGGAATTGGATTGAATTTTTGGTGATGATTGATTATTTTTTCAGACATTCGTTGAAAACTCAGTCACCTTCAATAAAAATTACTTTCTTCCGTTTTCTAAGCTGTTCAACAAATTTTGGACAACATTTTTTTTGCCCAGGCTTTGAACAAAATATTATAAGAGAAATTTTGGTGACATATTTTGTGCAAAATAAATCAAAGCCCACCTCTCCAGTAATATAAAGATCGACCCCTTAGCAAAACAATATAGGAATTCAAACTATACACCTATAAATTACGTAAGCATTTTTTTTCTCAGAGTAACACCACCCTTTTAATTCCAACTTCAGCATATTTGTTTCATCTGATTTACCTCAGTTACAGCTGCCACTCTGAAAAGGAAAGTGATGTTTTTTCAAGTACTGAACAGCTGCAGCTGAACAGTACTTACCTGTAAAATGAAATCACTACCGGGTAAATGCCACTGTTAAATCAGTACTTTACATGAAGATTTATTTTGTATGATAAGGAGGGTGCTTAATTAATTTCAAGGTGTATGGTCTGAATTCCTTTGCTCTAATTCTTCCACTATCAGTTTCCATATGTCAGGGTCCACATTCTTGTGTCGAGAGTTGTTGCTCCCTGATGGCTTTGGAATGAGAGCAAGTACACTACTATCGTAGTCATAATAAAAATTGTTTAATGATTTTTTTCCCTCAAATTTGTAACAACTTTGTCCTGACCATTACTAATTTTGTCCTGACTGTTACCCAAAATCAACCTATTTCGTTTTAACTAATTCAATGTCTGTTTGATTGTGAAATTGTAGGTTTGGGTGGTCAAAGAGCTCACACTTACTAAATTAAGAGAAGTTATTCTGAATCAAAAGTAAAACTTTTCATTTGTTTTAGATGTATTTGACAAATATGTCCTGACCATTACCCAAATGCCTTGTTTTAATCATAATCAAATTGTTTATCTAGTCTTTTACAAATCATATGTTGTAAGTATTACTTACTTTAACACGCATTAGATACACATTCATGTTTTTATTACAAATTATAAGTTTTATTTGATTATGCAAAAAAAAATTGTTTTGTCCTGACTGTTACTGGTATCTGTCCCGACTGTTACTGGAAATTAACTTATCTAGTGTTCTTTAATTTTTCACCTGTATTTTCGTACAAAATGGATTTAGGTACACGTAGCAGTAAACAATAAATAAATTAGAGACTGCCATTTTGAATAATAACAATAAGAATTTAATGTTTTTATGAAATTTGTAACAACTTCGTCCTGACTGTTACTATTTTTGTCCTGACCGTTACCCCAAACCAACTTATTAACCTTTTAACACATTTCTTATCTGTTTGATTGTGAGATAGTAGGCTGAGTGGTCAAAGGGTTCAAACTTAATAAATTAAGAGAAGTTATTCTGAATCAAAAGATAAATTTCGTATTTGCTTTACATGTATGTGATCATTTTGTCTTGACCGTTACTATTTTTGTCCTGACCGTTACTATTGTGTGTGGTTACGGTCAGGACAATAACAGTCGGGACATTTTTAATTCAATCACAGTTAAAATAATGATGAGCCCCAATGAATCTGAAGAGCACATGGCATCAGCTACTATTCACACAAATAGGTATATCTTATGAATTAGTATTGCAAAAAATGCGCATTTTCAATATAAAGTATTGGTAACAGTGAAGGACAACAAAAGGTGACTTAGGTGTAATTCTACTTTCCTCAAATGGGAAAAATGTCTTTAAAACAGCTTGGTGCTTGAATCCATTAATTCAAATGGCTTGACAGGAAGTAAACTCTCCAGAACAGGAAGTAGAGTAACAAGACAGCATGAGGGAGACCTCATTTTTGGCATTTTTAACATTGGTAACAGTCAGGACATGAATTCCAGGGACAAGCATATTTTGAAAGAAAAAAATAATAAAATATTAATGAAACTCGAACTTGATCATAGTTGGTTGAAGTTTATTGTCTAAGGAAAGCAGAACAACATGAAAACCAAAAAAATATTGTTAAATTTTGTGAGTTTTAGAACATAGCAGAGAGTGGGGGTCACCCAGGGACAGGGCATTTAGACCAATATTGGCAACTAAAATGCTGACAAAAATATTATAATTAATTTTCAAAATTGTAAATAGTACTCCACTTGTTCAGAAAATGTGTAATAATAATTCAGAATTAATAAAAATGCAATTTTATAAGTCCTTGTACATGGGAGGAGGAAAGGACTTAAAAAGTGACGAATTCTGAAATCCACTCATATATGTTTTTTTATCTTATGACTGTTGTCAGTTATTTTCTGTGGTTGTTAAATGTGCCAGTCTAGTGGCGTCGGAGCAGATTGTTTGACACATTTATATATGCAGTATATATGTTCTCAAAGGCACCGTCTTGAACCAGAATGCAACGCAATAATGGGGCATGTTGGTTTGAAAGATTCAAAATGTTATTCTAAAATTGGGAGTCAATATAGAAAAAATGAAATATTTTGACTGTTTGACATTTTCCTCCTATTCAAATGGAATTTTAATATTCTTATGACAATATAGTAAGGTAAAAAAGCCTTTTTTTTCCCAAAAGATTTTGTTAACATGTTGACATGAGAATTAGAGAGTGAAATAAAAACCAGAAGAAATTTTTTTCATTGAAGGAATAACCTATGAAACTCAGTGCTGGTTGTAGGGTTGGTCGCCCTCCTTCACTGTTAACCCTCTCTTAAAATTTTAGGACCAACACTGCAAATAATCTTTCAATCCAAAATGTCTATCAGGGATAAAATTTCATAAAAATCTGAATGAACCAACATGCCCAATTACCTGCACCTGATTCCCTCACGGACACAATGCGTATAATGACTGGTCCCTTCAGGTCAAGGCTCGCCCGCCCCGCCGACAACCATCCAGCACCAACAGAGCAGCAGCACCCCCTCAGTGACGCCCCTGGGGTCGGCAGGGTCAGGGGGCGTGACCCTCCAACACCCCCTCTCCCCCTCACCCCTGTCCCCCTCCCAACCTCAAGCCGCCACCCCCCAATCACAGACTCCGTCTCAAGGCTCCGCAGTCCCGCCTGGTTCCGACCTGAATCAACCCAGTGAGTTGAAATGAGAGAGAGACATGATTCTGTCATACTTCCTCCGGGATTCTCTGCATTGGTCTCAGTAAAGTCTGGAACGTACCGACTTGTTCTTCAAGATTTGGCAGGCCGATAATGGCCAAAATAATGTTCAAGCGTTGCTAAACCGTTATGTACTCCGGATTTAAGCCTGTTTAGATAATTTGGTCAGTGTTTCATTTTTCGGTTTTAACTTGAGGACCTAGTGACAAATCAGCTTTGCAAATGGAGTAAATACGTAAATGCAAACTTAAAGTGAGCTTGTGTTTTAAACATTAGAATTCAGTTAAGTTCCACCACTTGTTCACTGGTTAAGTTAAAGTGTTATATTACAGAGGGGACGTCATTGTTAAGTTGGCGAGTTATTAGTTAAAATTAGATACCCCTGGGGACGTTTGATCATTAGTCTCTCAAATTACAAAAGAGGTTTTACAGAGCTTGCCTCAAATTACAAAGGTAGTTAAAAGAGATAGTTTAGCAGAGTTCTCCTCTCCATAATGTGAATAGACCTTGAAAATATGAAGAAAAACCAAGTGGCACTGTTCCAGGGTTTACAAGCAGACCAATGCATTGTAAATCTGAATGAGAGGACGCCTGTCATGTGACTTCAGACTTCACCGGTCACGATTGGCTTGTTTCTTATACTCTGCTGTAGTGTAGTGTAGTGCTTGCCAGCTAAATATGGACAATTCACGTCAAGTTGAGGTGTCATTACTTTTAAGTTTACTTAAACAAATATTTGCGTCAAAAGATTCCTGAAATATTACCATTGTTATGAATGAAGAGATTTAAAAAAATTATTTCTAGGAACTTATCTGTTTTTAGGTTTTTGAATGACAGTTTTGGAACTGAAAATGTGATTCAAGTATGTCAAAATGAAAATAATAGTTACAAATTTGAAACGTTATCAGAAGTAAGTAAAGAAATAATTTGATGAAATTTGTCCATGTTTTTCTCGTTTTGATTATGTATGCATGCCTTTTGATTGTACTAAACCTTTCTATTTAATCTAACCGTACTAAATTTCTTTCCTCCAAACAAGCCCCAAATAGATGATTAATGAATAAATGATTAAGCTTTTTTCAGGAATAACTTACGGAAACAATTATGTCAAAATGATTAAAGTTTCAAATTTATCACAACTTAATCGTAAACATTTATTTTTAAGATAAATGTTTGATTTATTGCTTATCAATAGTATTTTGTTATTTTGAATTTTCATCCTGAATTATTAATGAATTACTTATCTATTGACATTTAATTTGTTTCGAACTCTTAAAAACTTTTTCAGAAAAAATCAGTTTTTAGAAAGATAATTCCATTTGCTGGAGTTCACATAAGTCACACAGCTCATTTTGGCTTCCAGTTCACTTAACTGAAAAGATTCAAAGTTAATGATGCAATACAATATTTTGCCTGTGTAAAAAAAAATCTTGAAATGTACATTCAAAGTTACATGTCCATTCAATGATGTTAGTTCAAACCAAGCATCGCCGTTAATGGTTGAAATATTGCCCAAGCGGCGTTAAAGAATAACTCATTCACTCAAACCAAGCAATAAGTAATGCCAACTGTCTTAAGTTCCTGAAAAAAAACCTACCTTAAAGGAAGAGATAAAGTGACATGGTTGTGTGAAATTTTAGGATTTAAAAAGGAAGGTCTCTTTTGCTATTTAATCCCAAGAAATCTTTGATTTGGGTATAGATATTTATAACCCATCTGACTTGGTGTGGCATTTTCATAATGAAACTGAATTTTTGCAATTAAGTTTGGCTACTTAAATCCAAGATATAAAGATAAGTTGTTTGATTGAAACGAGTCAGGGAAGAAGAGCAGCAAACGAGAGTAAATGCCCATGATGGCAAGTTAGCCGTCCATTTGTATCCCCTTGCTGCAGATACCATGCCTGTATGCCTGCTTGGCTTGCCATGCCTTGTTGCTTCCAATCTCACACGCTGCATGAGTGCTTTCTTGAGTTCCGTCTTGCTTCTTCAGCTGAAACCTTTGACAATTCACAGGGATCGAGAGATTTTTTTTACAACCCTTAAATGACGTTTCTTTGCAGAGAGGTTACGAGGTTATTAAACATTCTGACCTGGAAATTATGAATTATTGATTTTCATGGAAAGTAATTGAGATCTCATTCTTTTTTTATCAATAATATTTCGTGTCTTGTTTTCTAAGTAAGATTTGAAAAAGTTAAACAGGTATGATAATTTTATGAAGGCTACCCTATCCATGCTTTCTTGCTGTCTCAGACTCACCTATCATAGCAGCCTTCCTCTTTCTTCAAACATGACAGCTTTGCTTTGATGAAACAAGGGAGATAATCCAATTAGATATAAAACATTGAGGTTGTTTTAAAAAACAATTGAAAGACAAGACAATAACATTCCGTTACTCAGAAACAAATCTCAAGTGTATCATTTTAATGCCCCAACTTCATAGGATTTCCCTCATTAACATTTGGGCATGAAGTTATTCCTTGATGCTAACCCTAAATATTACGACTACATCAACCATCAATTGTATTTAGCTAGTATTATTAACAAGTACACTATTATTGTTAAATCAACTTGTGGTGCTGAGATAATATTCATTAATCAATTATCATGTGTAATCAGTATTTAAGTAGTAACAACTGTTAATTAAGTGCCCTGCTAACAATATCCATCTATATCTGCTCATCTCTAACTCCAGGCTTTTGGGTTCCCTAGTTTAGACTCTTCAACCTCCTTGATGATCTCCCTTATCTCTTCTCATCACTGAAATATCTGAAGGCACACGTTGGATCACTCCCAGCCACTGCCCGTATGCGAAAGAGCTGACACTGAAGTCAGAGGCAGCAAAGCTGAATTAGTGATATGATAACTCTGGTACAAGTCGTCCCTTGTGGCAGAAGTTGGCCTTGCGTTGATCACAACACCACACGTACATACAAGGAAGGCTTTTCAGAAAATTTTAGAATTGCATAATAAATTAAATCATTTTTGAGACAGACTTTAACAGGAACTAGCCAGTGTCTGTATTCTAATTTGAAAAAATATTTACTCGGATGTGATTCTGAGACAGTTTGCCTCCAGATGTTTTGTGATATTTTTGAAGCAGATTGATATTGTAGAAAGGATTATCAATGAGGTTAGTTGATGCATAGTTCATGTGTGATGGTACGGTAATTTGTCCTGCATTTGGTTTATTATGATGTGTGATTTCAAACTGCTCTATTCTTCAGAAAGAAGTCATCTCATTGTAATAGGCCAAAATAGTGACAATTCATGATAAAAGATCTTTCAGGCTAAAGGTTTTTTCAAATTTATAGAGAATGTTTAGGATAATAATTGTTTTGAGAGAAAAATGAAAATATAATTGGAAATTCCAAATATATCATCACACCTTGACATGTTATCAATGTTTATGATTAGTTAGCCATTTGTATTAACTCATTAATAATCACTGACAAGTTGTTTTGGAAAAGGGAGAGAACTCCATACTGACCTATTATGTTGAAGAAATGTTTTATTCCATGAAAAATGCTTTATATTAAATTACTTTCAATGAATTGTGTAACATTTAGTTGAAGATTTTAAGTTTCACTTCAGAAAATCTTTTTAGAAATCAGTTTTCCTTCTCTACCTGTTTAAGTTCAAGATCGTCAGTTTATTTAGTTTTGTTCATACACATTTGTAAATGATGAACTGTGAACGTTTTTTATTTTTAAATCGTGAACTAGAGCACCTTTGAGGTGATAAACATTAAATGTTTTCAAATGAATTGTGGTATATATTTACCTGTGTCAGGTAAGTCCTGATCACACCTTCTGCAATTGTCTCTCACCTGGTGTTATCAAGTGATAGTGTGTCTGGGGTATGTGGCCGTGGGAGAGGGGTGTTTCTATAGTCTATTGTTATCATGCTGTATTATACAGTTAACAAGTTGAGCTTGCAACAAATCGACCCCGTTTTCTCAGCCCCCAAAATCATGTTTAAACCATATCTACCAAGTACAAATCGACCCCCTTCCTCTACTATGTCATGTATGCATAGGTATCTACACCAGTTATGTTTCGACCAAAAATACCCTGAAAGCAGTTTTCGAAGTATGTTGAGTTATTACAAGATATCCGTATCTTCACAACTGTAATTATGACAAACATCTAAGTACCATCCCTTAAACCTTATTATTTTAAGTTGTCACAAAATATCTGTATCTTCAATAATGTCATTATGGCATACATGCGAAAACAGGAGCATCTCCTGGAGTTTCATTTCCACACAAAAGACCCCTTAACGCTCATTATTCTGAGATACAAGGAAATAGCTTTCAGCCATCGCCGCTAGTGGCTGATATGTTGCCCAGTCTGATTGAAATCGGCCGTGTTCCGAGGAATAAAAGTTTCAAAATATTGACTCTTATTGAGATTCAAACTCTATCTGTCTAGGCTATCCACGCCACAACGTAAACTCGGCTAACCAATCATAATGTGTGCGGCAAAAGCATTTGGTATCAGTAGCTAGGGGCAAGTAACTCCCATTTACCATTTGTTAATCTTGATCGCTGCTATCTTTATTTTAAATGCGATGATGTAATTGGTTCGCTAATGACTATGTTTTGTCTGCGCTAAACTGGTGTCAGTCATTATGGCATAAATTTGAAAACAAGATTTATCCCCACGCCATCTCTAGATAAGTGTTCTGATAGCACCGTCCCATTAACTGCTAAACAGTGGCTCACTTAATCTTTTCAACCGTCATTATGGCATAGATTTGAAGTCAAGATTATCCCCATGACATTTCTAGATAAGTGTTCTGATAGCACCGTCCCTTTAACTGCTATGGATGAGAGGCAGTAGTAGATTGATGTGGTCAGTGGATGTTGTGACGTGACGTGTTGTGTGTGTAGGTCCAAGTGGTATAAGTCTGCCCCACCGCCCCACTCAGACACAGACATCTCAGGTTATTGACAGCTACAACAAGCAGCTCTCATCCACCTCAGCCAACCTCAGTCATTTCCCGTCCAGTGAGTAGTATCAATACTTACCCACATAGCACTCAGTTCTCTTGAGAGAACTCTTTCCCATTTGTAATTGTCTCATCAAGTAAGTTGTGAAATTGCTTACTTAGTTAAAGAAATAGTGAGAACTTATGTAGATAAAGAAGGGAACGCTGTCCCTTTTGTAATTGCCTCATCAAGAAAGTTGTAAAAATGCCTACTTAAATAAAGAAATAGTGAGAACTTACTTAGATAAAGTTTCTTATTTGTAATTGTCTCATCAAGTAAGTTGTAAAATTGCTTACTTAGATAAAGATATAGTGAGAACTTACTAAGATAAAGAAGGGAACACTGTCCTTTTTGTAATTTTCTCATTGAGTAAGTTGTAAAATTGCTTACTTAAAAATAGTGAGAACTTACTTCAATATTGTTTCTTATTTGTAATTGTCTCATCAATTAAGTTGTAAAAGTACCTGATTAGATGAAAGAAGGGAATACTTTAGTTTTGTCAGAAGTGAACTCTTTCCCAATTTGTATTTGGTTTAAGCATACATATCTCTCATTTCCTGGTTTCAAAGTACCTGTTGATGTGTGTATGAATTATCTGCCCTTGCCATTCACACTACATTCTCCTAGGCTTGTCCTCGTTCTCTCAGTTTTTGGGTCAGAGAGGTCATTATACAAGATACATATACATCACATTTAAATTTCAACATCCTTCAACTTCTCTTATGAATTAAGTCCTCAAAAAATCTTGTCAAACACTGCAAAGTTCTCTGTATTGACTTGCGGCATATCTCCCCTAATTAACCTGAGCAATGAGTTATGCCACTTGTGGATAGACAATGTGTGTACTGTACACATGCATGTGTGCGTGAATTCATCATGTGTAAGTGTTTTTATTTCAGGTTCTACCACAACATGGGTGGGCAACAACACGGCGACCTACACACAGAACATGTCTGCTCCTCAGTTCTGTAAGTTGCTTTGGCGACGAATTTTATGAATAAGGAAGATGAGAATTTTTTATTTATGAACATCTTCTATATTGTACTGTTGGTGATGCATAGAATAGCTTCTTATCAGGATCAAACAGTTCATGTTAGGAATAGTCTTGCAATAGACAAAGGAAGTGTATCACATATCAAGATACATCTCATAAAGGAGAGCAAAGGATTGCCAGACAATCAAAGGTTGCTAATGCTAAGTTCATTTAAAGGTAGAAAAATCGTCTGCCTTGGTTGACTCAAAGGTGTTTTTCCCAACTTATATATTTAAGCAAATAAAACAAAACCATGCTTCAGTGTTTTTAGCTCTTGGAAGTTAAACAAAGGCTTCTGTCTGAACTCACTTCCGTTGCATTTCTCTAAAATTAAGTTTGTTTGCGGAAAGTTATCTAAAAGTCATATCAATGATGTGGCTGGCATTGTGAACAGCCGTTCTGACAGCTTTGCAAAATACTGGATGTTTTTTAATTTTGGGTACGTTAAAGCTAATCAGTAATTCAAATTCCCGTTTTCTGTCATCACTTAGACCTAAGGGTACTATTTCGCCCTCCGAATTAGGTTGAGAGATTCGTCTGATCCTGTATCTGTATTGAAAATTCAAAAGTGTTTGAAATCGGAATTGATCAGAAAATACTGTGAATTTCCGTAGAATTATTTACCCGAATCATTATATCTCGGGCGCATTTCATAATTACATTATATTTTAAGTAAATTGGGTTTATCCAAACTTGACAGATTATCTCTGTATCGATTTACTTTAGATCGCTTAATGTTAGATTGATTTCATCAGATTAATTAAGTTGAAAACTTGATTTCTCATTGGACATGTCCAACAGTTAAAAGAAAAACCCAGACAGTCATATTATTCACCTGAATTTATCAAATAACAGAATCAGTGGTCAGAGTGATATGAGGTGGATTATCAAATTTCAAACGAATGAGAGTCAAAATGGTTCAGTGAGTGAAAAGATAATGGAATATATACCCGTGGTTGTCAAAGATTGAACAAAGCTAAACAGATTCATTCAAGGGAACTGAGGAAATGGAGAAATGCTTTTAATGAAATTATATCATCACACTAACAAAAACGAGGTATTGTCAGTGGTCGGTGTTGATGAGGAACTAACTAATCTTGTTCAATCATTTAATAACAATGATCAACATCCCCATTTAATGCTTTGTAAGAAAGACAAAAGGAAATGCTATGCAAAATGAAATTTAAGTGTTGAAAATGCTACTAGACAAGTCATGACATTTCTGGGCCACTTTTTGCCCCTTCTTCAGGTGACTGTTGATATGATACAAAGTATGGTATATATACAAAATTCTTTGAAACAAAGATAACATGAAGCCAGATATCATATCAACAGTCACCTGAAGAAAGGGCACGAAGTAGCCCAGAAACGTTGTGAGAAATCAAATAAAGAACTTGTAATCCATAAGAATTGTCTAGTATTATTTCACCAACTTCTAAATGCCTTTGAAGAATTGAAAATGCTGTTCAGTATTTTGTGTCCGTATTGTGCACAGGGAACAACAACCAGATGCAGTCAGACATGCAGCCCATGCCGCCCCTCACCTCCCAGCCTCGTGAGTACCTCGCCCCCATCCGCTTCTTTATAGAGGATGATATGAGTGTCCATGACATACTATGTTTACGACACAAGTGCCTAAATATTAGTAAGCAAATTAACGTATACAAATTAACTGCAGTTCACGCGTTTTGAAAGCAATGTCACACAAACTGACATGGAAGCATTGTTAATGATGTGACATGACAATGAAATAAGTGATATTTTGCCCTAGGGCAAGGTATGAAGAATATGAACCCCTCATATCATTGCATCATAGGTTATAAGTAAATATAAGTAAATATATTCTGCAGCACCTGAGTTCTGGTGCACCATCACATACTTCGAGCTGGACCAGCAGGTTGGAGAGACCTTCAAGGTGCCGTACAGCTGCTCTACTGTCACCGTCGACGGCTACACTGACCCCTCCAGCATTGACCGCTTCTGTCTGGGACAGCTCTCCAACGTGCACCGGACAGAGGCCAGCGAGAGGGCTCGGTATGTACCCTTTCTGTAGTGTCTTTGGTTCGGGTTCTAACCAATGTAAGAAATAGTTTTTGTTCCTTAATTGCAAGCAGGGCCTGTAGTTGGAAGAATTAACCAGCCCTGCAATCTGTAGATATTTTGAAAAGCTAAAATCACACAAGTCCTGCTGATCTTCCATCAAGCCCCATGTTAAATAGACCGACAGTTGGCAGGCTGTTATTTAGAGCACAGGTTCCATTAGTGTTTTAAAACGCCTGGATAAATTTCATATTTCATTGCTATTTTTGTGGTGTGTGTATGATGGGAGTTACTTCCCTTGGTATATTTATATACCAAATTTTGGTGTTATATACCGTATTTTGGCGTTATATGCGTTACTCTAGATGAGCAAGAGACTATGCTATCAATTGCTGAGCTTTTGTTCAGGGTGTAAACAATCTAGAAAAACCTTGAGCTTCAGCATTGATCGGCAAGAATGGAAAATCTCAATGCCTTAAGATGCCTTTTTGTAACTTACGGGGCCTGGAATAACTTATCATTCACTGCCATTGAACAAATGTATACATATCCATTTTTTTTTTTTGCCGCCTTTCTCAAAGAAACCAATACAAAGATAACTTAAACTTCATTTCTTTTACATCGCACTATTGTGAACTTCAGAACTTACAATCACCATAGGGCTATGTGAAAGCTGGCCAAACCGTTATGTAAGCTTATGTAACTAAACTAAGGTGTTGTTAAGTGTTTAAAAGGTAATGCATCTTAAGTGTGGATTAGGTGGAGAGAGCTGATTACAGGTGTGTCTATGTTCCAGCCTGCACATTGGTAAAGGGGTGCACCTGAACTACCGCGGGGAGGGGGACGTGTGGATCAGATGTGTCAGCGACCACAGTGTGTTTGTTCAGAGCTACTATCTTGACCGCGAGGCGGGACGAGCTCCGGGCGACGCCGTGCACAAGATATACCCTAGTGCTTACATCAAGGTATTTTGAATTGCATCCAAAGATTTTCTTTATCGTATGGTGTCAGCAAGACAAAGGAAAATGATTGGTTGATGATTGTGTAAAAAGTGTTTAATATTGTTCTTATGCCCTGGTTATAGTTTCACTTGTTCTCCTGAACCATATGCTGCATGTGTACATTACTCATTGGAAATTGTTTTACCTCAAGCAGAAATCTTTGGGACTATGGCCTGAAAACTCGGTAGAAGTTGGTGGTCCAAAAATATATTTGGAATACAAGCTTTTTGGTTAAAAGGGAACATTTTATTGTAGATGCATGAATATCTCGCATCAATTGAGGCCCTGTTGTTACATATCTAATTAACGAGTAATACCCAGAATACAGAATCGACATTTTCTCTCTATTTCCAAAAAGAAGCAACAGGCACCACACCATAAATCTTTTTCTTCTTCTTATGAATAGTTATTACGGCAAATTGGAAAACCTGATAAAAAAGAGAGGATGTTTAAAACAGTAACTTGTTCTAAGCAATGGGGTCAGTTCATTTAATTTCATGTTAAGTATCAACCATGTTCCATGAAAGTTTGTCCTTAGAAGCATCACGTTATTTCTTGCAGGTGTTCGATATACGTCAGTGCCACAGACAGATGCAGCAACAAGCGGCAACGGCGCAGGCGGCTGCAGCGGCTCAAGCAGCGGCGGTGGCGGGGAACGTTCCCGGCCCGGCGTCAGTCGGAGGTATAGCCCCTGCTGTGGGTGAGTTGGGCACCGACTGAATGTCTCACCACACACTGACAGGGGGCGGGGCATCAGAGAAGGGGTGAAGTCATCAGAGATGGGGGGCGGGGGTCAGAGTAGAGGTTGGTTCTACAGAAGGGGAGGGGCATCAGAGTAGGGGGTGGAGTCATCAGAGATGGGGGGCGGGGGTCAGAGGAGGGGAGGGGAATAAGAGTAGGTGTCTGACCTTAAAGAAGGTGGCAGGGCGTCATTGGGGACAGTACTTTTCATCAGGGGAGTATCATTGAAGAAGGGGGAGGGGCAGAACACCATAGGAAATGGGATTTGGAGTGGGTGAAAATAGAAAAGGGAACTCTTTTGAAAAAGCTGTGTACCGACCCATCTGACCCATCTCAGCCCATTGATTGTAACAATTTGAACCAGGGATGAAAGAAAGATGGATTTAATGATTGTATGGGTTAGTTCATTTAAACAAAGGATTGGGTGTAAGGGCCACTATAGCAAAGTTTGAGTTATCAGAGTAACTCTCCGGAGGGTTGATAACAAATTGACTAGGATCTTTCAGAGGGGTGTCAGCAAATTCAGGCAATAGCAAGAGTCAATATGCTGCTTGGGGGTTTTCTTGGGTTACTTCAGTGTCAAACATACCTTTAATGAAGTTTATCTCTACACATCCACAAAACCAACACATAAATTCAATAGATTAGATTGATGGAATTTGCTGAAATTATGGTCAGTTGATACAAATGCCTCATCTAGGTCGAATTCTTTGCAAGTTGTTCAGTGAAGTTTGAAACAGAGGAAAACACCTGCAAACACCGCTTTCTACAACTAACGTCACTTACGCTCACGCTATTAACATGCAGAGAAAGCCTCAAGCTTTATGGGTAGGCAGCTTTGGTTTCATTGAAAAAAACTCCCAGCAAAAATGTGTACTACAACTTTGGAGGAAGAGGTGATCTATTGTATTCAACCTGTCTGTCCATCTGTCTGTGTCATGTTATAAGAAATGTGTAACACCATTTGCCAGAAACTCCTAATGTTGTGAAGAAAGATTCACACGATGGTTTGGAAAACACGTATTTCTTTATATTTGGTGTATGTTATCTAATACGCATCTGATTGGTAACTCCACATTGATAATCTGACGTCACACTGTCGTAACTAGTTCTACCATCATAAATTGAGAAATGAAAAACATTATTAACTACAGTGAAACAAAAGTAGTGACATATCTTCAATATGTGCACATCAGTTTTGCCTATCAATGATTGTTTTGGCAGGAGTCAGGGTCTTTGATGTTATGAATTATTGTTCCTTGCATTTTTTTGGGGGACCTCGCTAAAGAACGGATGGTTTTCTGGCTGTTTCTATGTGATTCAAATGAAATATAGTCGATGGTAGTCTTCCTCTCGATAAAACAAGTCAGATGCTCTCCCACCGCCTGAGTACAGGTTGTCTCCCTTTGGCCATTACGTCACATTGCTTGAGCCTTGTTGAGTCTTGATTATTGTTAATTTGGAGATAAGTATAGCTTTTAGGAGATTAATGATTGCTTATTCAGAGATAATGACTGTTGATAAAGAGATGAATTATTGCTATTGAGGAGATAAGCAACTGCTTTTGGGACATCAGTGAATTTGTATTGGGAGGTCTATAAGAAACAGCTATTGGGAGATAAATGATTGCTTATTCAGAGATAAAGATTTACTAATCAAGAGATTAATGGTTGCTGATGGGGAGATAAACAATGCTATTTGTAGGTTGGTGATGGTTTATTGGGAGGTCTATAAGAAACTGCTATTTGGAGATAAATGATTGCTAATTCAGACTCAGAGATAAAGATTTACTAATCAAGAGATTAATGGTTGCTTATGGGGAGATAAACAATGCTATTTGTAGGTTGGTGATGGTTTATTGGGAGGTCTATAAGAAACTGCTATTTGGAGATAAATGATTGCTAATTCAGACTCAGAGATAAAGATTTACTAATCAAGAGATTAATGGTTGCTTATGGGGAGATAAACAATGCTATTTGTAGGTTGGTGATGGTTTATTGGGAGGTCTATAAGAAACTGCTATTTGGAGATAAATTATTGCTAATTCAGACTCAGAGATAAAGATTTACTAATCAAGAGATTAATGGTTGCTTATGGGGAGATAAACAATGCTATTTGTAGGTTGGTGATGGTTTATTGGGAGGTCTATAAGAAACTATTTGGAGATAAATTATTGCTAATTCAGACTCAGAGATAAAGATTTACTAATCAAGAGATTAATGGTTGCTTATGGGGAGATGAATAAATGCTATTTGTAGGTTGGTGATGGTTTATTGGGAGGTCTATAAGAAACTGCTATTTGGAGATAAATGATTGCTAATTCAGACTCAGAGATAAAGATTTACTAATCAAGAGATAAATGGTTGCTTATGGGGAGATAAACAATGCTATTTGTAGGTTGGTGATGGTTTATTGGGAGGTCTATAAGAAACTGCTATTTGGAGATAAATTATTGCTAATTCAGACTCAGAGATAAAGATTTACTAATCAAGAGATTAATGGTTGCTTATGGGGAGATAAACAATGCTATTTGTAGGTTGGTGATGGTTTATTGGGAGGTCTATAAGAAACTGCTATTTGGAGATAAATTATTGCTAATTCAGACTCAGAGATAAAGATTTACTAATCAAGAGATTAATGGTTGCTTATGGGGAGATGAATAAATGCTATTTGTAGGTTGGTGATGGTTTATTGGGAGGTCTATAAGAAACTGCTATTTGGAGATAAATTATTGCTAATTCAGACTCAGAGATAAAGATTTACTAATCAAGAGATTAATGGTTGCTTATGGGGAGATAAACAATGCTATTTGTAGGTTGGTGATGGTTTATTGGGAGGTCTATAAGAAACTGCTATTTGGAGATAAATTATTGCTAATTCAGACTCAGAGATAAAGATTTACTAATCAAGAGATTAATGGTTGCTTATGGGGAGATGAATAAATGCTATTTGTAGGTTGGTGATGGTTTATTGGGAGGTCTATAAGAAACTGCTATTTGGAGATAAATGATTGCTAATTCAGACTCAGAGATAAAGATTTACTAATCAAGAGATTAATGGTTGCTTATGGGGAGATAAACAATGCTATTTGTAGGTTGGTGATGGTTTATTGGGAGGTCTATAAGAAACTGCTATTGGGAGATTAATGATTGCTAATTCAGACTCAGAGATAAAGATTTACTAATCAAGAGATTAATGGGGGACAAGGAAGCTCCGCCCCCTAACACTAGTCGGTGTGGTGAAGCCCCTGACTGCTCACAGTGGGTAAGCTTGGGTTTCTTTCTTTGCGTTTTCTGTTGTTTTCCTCAGTTCATATCCATTGTTTTTTTATTTTTTCGCCACTTCACAACCAGTCAAATCATTCTTGCATTAATATTGCAGTTTTCATTTTCGAGAAATATTTTGTTGAATTTTGATTGGCGGTCATCCTAACCTTTCCTATCCTGGTTCAAGGTAGTTTACTGCAATTACTTTACCAATATTTTGTCATAAGTTTAAAATGAATTAATGATAGTATTATAAAAATATATGTTTGGATAGACCTGTGTATCATGGCCTTAGTGCCGAGACAATATATCCCGATTCAAGTTTTACTAGGCGAGAAGATATATCATGGCAGTATTGCTAAGGAAGCTGCGAGACGATTATCATCACGATACCATGGTTGCGATACAATACGTATCCCGATGCTCTATAGTTTCATAGATAGAAGATAAAACTGATGTTATTTATCTGATACCAACCTGTTATAAACATTACATGAATGGAAGTATATAAATTCAGAGAGACTGTTAAATTATGGGTAAAGTGTCAGAAACATTATATATCTTTTGTTTTTCTTATCCCAGTTAATTTTTCTAAAACAGAATAAAAACATAACTTTGTCAGTTTATAAAGTTTTTTTTTTTAAAACAAATTTTGTAAATAATATCGGGATATATTGTCTCTTATGGCGATACATTGATGTATCATGGACCCTCACGATATTAATATCCTGATATATTGTCTAAATGTGTTTTGTATCGGGCAATAGACGATGCAAACATTGATACTATAAGATTCTGGTTTTCTTCTTTTCATTGACAGACTAAAAACTTGTAGAAACATTCTTCAAACTTTAAAGCTTTGGATAGATTTACATACTTTTGTACCAAGTTTTACTTTTTGTGATGTGCTTTCACTATTGAATTTCATCTCATTTTATTTGCTACTTCTCTTCCAGGTTTTTGTTACCATGATTTTAGATGGAACTATATAATATGCTAGGAATGAATTTGTTATTTTACTTCTTAGCAAAAAGGAAATTGGAATTAATTTAAATCGTAATGGTTACATAAATTTTAAAAGTTAAACCTTAAAACCTAAAATTGTGTGATGTCACTCATTTTTTTTGGTAACAAAATCAAATTAATCCTGAAATCGTATACATATCAGATACAGGTAAAATTGTTAATGATTTTCTTTGAAAAACAATCCGAGCGATAAAGGACAAAACATTTTAAGGTAATCTTTTTATGAGAAAGATATACTGAAATGAAGAAATCAAATCATTTCTGAAAAGTGAATATTACTCTATTTCATCACCATTAGTTTAGAAAACAATCAAAGCATTTTGTCTTGCAGGGTTGTTGGCAGCTGCAGGAATAGCATTTGACAACCTGTTTATTCTCTATCAAATGTGTCAATTGAAACAAGCAATTATTCAAGTTCTTCAACATAAGTTCAGAAAACAATCAAAGCATTTGTCTTGCAGGGCTGTCGGCAGCTGCAGGTATAGGAGTAGACGACCTACGGCGGCTGTGTATTCTGCGTCTCAGCTTTGTTAAGGGGTGGGGCCCGGACTACCCTCGCAAGAGCATCAAGGAAACCCCCTGCTGGATTGAGGTCCAGCTTCATCGACCTCTACAGCTCCTGGACGAGGTCCTGCAGGCCATGCCCTTGAATGATCCTCGGCCTCCGCGGGGCTTCTTCCTAGGTTGAGCTGGCTCTTTGTTGTCTTGTGTGGATATTGTTGACGCTATGTGACATGTGTTGTGGTTCATGGCAACAGAGCCATGTGATGGACTTGGCGGACGAGGGAGTTGGAGCTGCAAGAAATCAAAGCTTATATCACGTATCGAAGGCGGATCTAAGTTCTATTGTCCTTCGATTCCTAGGTTTATTTTTAATTCAAAGCCTGACAGCTGAGCTGCGGATTGCCTGCCAACCTTTAAGTTACTTAGTCCTGTGAATGATGGTGTTTGGCCGTGTGATCAGAGCTTCAAGAAATCAGAACATAGACAGCAAGTTTTGACAGCGGATCTGTGAAGAAAAACAAGAATATGTGGAATTCTGAGGACTTCTGATCTCTTCAAGTCATAAGCAGCAACTATTTGGTTGTGTTGTAAGGTTTGAGCTTCTTGAAATGAAAGTGATTTTTCAATATCAGTGTGAAACCAATTGTTTGATGAAGTTTGGTGAGGTACTGTAAAATCCTGTCAATACTTTAATCATTTAATATCAAAAGCTGAGTGTTGCTGTACCAACAAGAACTGTATAGTTAATCTTAATGAAAAACAGAAAATAGTGTGGTACAGTATGCAGTCTTGTTGTACCTAGAGGGGCTCCCGAAAATAATTACCCACTACTTGTACTTGGTGTTCCTTTAAATCTTAAAGGGATGATCATTTAGGGACACCACTCAAATGTGTCAAAATGTGTCAAGATTTTGATATTTTTTGAGTGAATATGAACATCAAATTACCTGTCATCAATTGTTATCAGCCCCTGTGGGAGTTGACTTGTTGAGAAGCCAATTAAAATGTCCAGTAAAACATCTGATGTAGCTCTGAAAGCAGTTTAGTTATGATAAACTCACAAATATTCAAAAAGGGCTGCCTCCTTATAGAACCTATTTGAATATGTTGTACACTAAAATATGAATATAAACAATTGTTCCAATTTGTACACCTCTTCTATGAAAATAACTTTTAATAATCAAAATTCTGTAGGCATGAAAGAGTAAACTTGACAGTGTTATATTTGAACCAGGGTAATCCTTATTTAAGACAGGTAGAGAGGTCAAACCAGAGCATGATATATTCGAACCTGAAGTCTCTTAAAACAAATTCCCTGTTTCTTGTACATTTGAAATAAAAATTTCCTCCTAATTTACAATATATCTAACATATACTGAAAGGTTCGTAGGCAGTTATGTACAAGCATTGGTCAAGGCTGTAGGTATGTACGCTCTGGATCTGCTAGGTAAAGATAAATAAAACAATACTATCATCATAGGTCTAAGCACACATTTTAATACTACTGTTGATTATAGCACCTGACTTATGTTACATCTACATTGTAATTTCAGCGTGACGTAATTTTCCTTAATTCAAAAGTCTATTAATGTATTATTGTATGTTATGAAATATACACACTTACATTGTGTCTGTGCATGGTATAGATATTGCCAGTTTACTTACAATTGTTTTATGTAAACCTATTCAGTATTTGGCAAGGATCAAAACAAATACAAGCTTCATGGTGTGCTCGTCGCCTTCCTGGGGGTTTTGTGTTTGCATGAAGCAATATAGGAGTCTGATGAGTCGAGAAAAATATATCGTCCCTCTTGATCCCAGTGAACACACTGACATGGTGCCCAAAGATATGCCTTGGTGTTGAAAGAATCGAAGATAAAAGTGCTATGACTTTAATACCTCAAGAGCATTTTGCTATGGTCAAGGTCAATGTTGGCCAAGATCAAGACATGTTGGCCTTGTCTTGTTATTTTGACCAAGGTCAAGGTCATGACCTTGAGTTATTCCCTTGTGATTTGATAATCAAAAAGCACAAAGTAGGTTAATGTTGCCCATGTTGACTGAGTTGAAGGAGGCCAAGGTCATATTCTAAAGTCAAATATGGTGCAAAGGTCATGACCTGATCTTTCTTGTTTCTCTGTCCCGTCTTTGGTTGATATATCCGTAGCTGTAATCTTGTGTCCTGTGACGTAAACTGCCAGGTATACATATATATTTAATCATTCATGTATATATCATAGTTCAGTTTATCGATTAGTTTGGGAAAGGTGTTCATTGCTATCTGAACAGTGAGTCAGGCTGCATCGAGTGTCAATCGCATCTGAGTGTAGTTGTAGGAAATAAATGAGAAGACGAGGACTGTGAAGATATTTATTGAAAATAATGAACATGGTAATTGTGGAAGGTGAGGCTGTGTCTTGACAATCTCAATTCAACTATTTTGTGGTTTGTCTTGAAGAAAGTAGCTTTCGTGAGTGTTCAATGTGTCGCTACAACATGTCCCTATCCAGTCCGATTAAGATTAACCATGTTCAAGGGAATGCTTGTCTCAATATTGCCACTACTGAGATACAAACTCGATCCATCAGGGGTTTCCTCTGCATTCTCTCTGACAACAGCATATAGTGAGTGGTGTACGGACTGTTACCAGTTGAGTGCAGACAGAACCTGGTCATAATCAGACCAATCACCTCCTTCCATTGGTCATGTTAAATGAACAGTTTACGGGAGTTAGCTACTGATGCTTTTAGCAGGACACCTTGCAATTGGCTAGCTGACCTTGCATCAGAACATGCGACTAGTGAAGCTGTTCTCAGACCAAGCAGAGAGGAAAGGCCTTGTTAGAAGGACTTCATATCTCTGTTGAGTCAATATCTTGTAAGTTTTATTCCTCGGAACTGGTCCATTTTTAATCAGCCCGGGTCCCCATCCTCAGTAACAAATCTCTAATATTATTTTAAGGCTGTTTTTCATACAATCAACGTCATGTTTTAAAAACTTTTATCACATTAGTGATATTTCATTTGAATTTTTACCTAAATAACAATATAACCACTAAAAGATTAATTAAGTTTTTACGATTGCTATCTGGACAAAATGAATTTCTCGTGCAAAGTGCTTGTTAATTGTGTGGATACAATATCCATTCTGATCAATATCCTTTGGGAAAAAAATGGTATCAAGTAACTTAGTGCTGCAGGCATAGCATAATGACATCTTATTTGATGAAATGAAATTTATAAGTGTTCATAACTTGTTTGAGAGCTTGCTTTTTATAAAGTTTTTAATATAGTTAGCTATTAGGAAATCATGTTAACAAAGAGCATAGACTTCAGTTTTGTTGTCAACACAATGTTTTAGCTTGATTGTCTTCCAATATTATATATCAGCATTATAACATTGCATTAATAGAAGTATGTCATTGTTTTCATCAATGACTAAGTTTCCAATTTCAAATTGAATGGTTCAAAATCTTGAGAAATTCAGCTGTAAAGAAATATTTTGTTCAAGGTTCATTACATTAATAAGAAAGTCAAAGGGCAAACAGAAAAACAATATGCACTTTGTATTGTGAAAAACTAATACTTAGAAAACAAGCATGTAAGAAAATGAAATATTAAATATGTAAATTGTAACAATATGATTGCTTTGGTTGCTTGTCAAACATCAGTGCTACTTTGTTGTTTCCACTGTTATTAAGTGTTATTACCTACCATTGTTGTCTTTTTTTCATTACACTGGAGAATCTGTCCTCCACTTCTTGAAAATGTTCCCTGGAAAAAAGGTAGTTCATACAAAAGCAAGGTATGTTATCGTTTAAAGATTATTATCAAAGCAAAATGACAATATTGAGTATATGATTATTTTGAAACAACGCCGCTAATGGCTGAGATATTTCCCAAGTGACATAAAAATAACTCGCTCACTATTTTGAATCTAAGTAATTTTATAAGTTAGGGAGAGGTGCTTAGAGTCCAAAGGAAATAATTACAAACTCTTCAAGTTTAATTTTAACTCAGGAAGAGCAGAAGCCAAAGATATGAATAATCAAAGCGCAACAAATAGTGTATAGTTTTGTACCCTGATTCAATTTTTACCAAAGTTTTATTGGTATTCAATGGCCGCAAAGTTCACATGCAGTCAGATTACTCACAGATTACCAGTCTGCAGTGAGATTCTATTCTAGTGAATTTGAAATATATTCTTCTAAAATAATGCCAAATTAGACAAGACACTTATGGGTATTGATTTTCAAATATATAGATTATGTGTTAAAGATTTTAGAGATTTTGTGAATTTCCCAAATAAAGAAGTTTTTTGCTTTTCAGAGCATTAAAAAAAACATTTATTTCCACCATAATGTATGAAATTTTTGTTCTTAGAGTTAGTACTTACAACCCATCATAAAAACAGTCTCTTGTAAATCAAGTCAAGTGTTATTGTCAGAACTGTATTTTAACTTGAATGTACTTGTGTCAATTTTCGATAATTTTAATGCATTTTCCCCCTTGATATCAAATATGAGGAACCTGATTGCTAATATTTCAGTCCTTGTTGTTATCATTTAGACACAGGAATTCTTTCATCGACTCAACTTCAATGTTTTACTCTTCATCTTTCATAGCAAATTTTTGCAAAGTCTTTTCCATAAAATCTGTCTCCTACTGAATTTACCATTGTTTGAGCCCCAGAAATCTCTTAAAAGTGTATTTTGTTGGGTTTGAGTCTGTGAGAAGTGCATTTATGATATAAACTATTTGTTTATTTATAATTTCATAAGCAACAATCATGAAATTTATAATTTTGGAGAATGTTTTAAAACATTTTGAGTATTTATTCAATATAACTTTAGATTTAGTGTTTTGTAGTTTGTCAAAGTAAAAAGAATTATAGTGTTTTACAAATCTGAATTGTCCCAGGTTTATAATTAGTCATATTTTACAGTTATTTTCTATGTAAACTTACTCTGTCTGTCTATCATAAATATTGCTAGGTTTGGTCTCGTACATATAATATATAATCATTGTTCACTACTGATTGTGTGTAAACATAGATAATCAAAGCCATCCCATCTTTCATAATAATCATCAGTCTTCATCACCTTTTTGATTCAACCACAAAAAAATGTCATTCCATGAATAAGTCACCAGTGATTATTGTTTTGTGAACATTCTCTAATGTTGTAATCCTTTAATCTGATCCAAATTCATTACCACACTTCACTTGGAATGTCAGCTGACGGTTTTACTCAACATCTCAAGAATATTAGAAACCAGGACATAAATTTTAGAAACTCTCTTAGCACTAAGATAGTCGTAAGTAAGTACCATCATTTAACATTGGCCTACGACTATCTTAGCACTAAGAGAGCTTCGAAAATCTAGGCCCAGTATGCTTACAGGAGAATATGAAAAGCCAGATGGCTGAAGTCTGATAAACAGATAATTTGCTGGAAATTATGAAGTCTGGTATAGGTGAAAGAGTTATGTAAATACTTATTTATAAGATGTTAGTAAACATGTTACTGGCCATTATCTCTGGTTTGAGGCTTTAACATTATTCATATAAGAGTAACGAGTCTTTAACCGGCCACAACAGTATAATGCTATTGACATATGAATTTATTAGCATTGCTTTTGTTGATATGTGATTATGGAGTTCACCATGTTCTACCAACAGAAGTATCTCAGTAATATTTTTCATTATAACCTCTGTGCTGAAACAAGCCTTTCTCAGTCAAGAAAATTAGAAGCGTGAGTGGATGCAATCAAATTAAGTTGTGCAATCAGCGATTCCATTTGAAAGTTATCATTCAAAAGGTTTTTCCGTGTGCTTTATGAAGGTTAAACTTTATTAAGAAAAGCTTGTATTAGAACAGAGATAGTTATTGAAGGAGCTACCTCTGTTGTGAGAGAATGGGAGTTCACTTATGTAAGGATAAATCAATACAATTCCAGTGAAAATGTAAGATAAGTTCACGCATTGCGATTTGATAAGGTAAACATTTGTATATTTTTGTTTGATGTTCACTAACAGTAACCCGCCGGGTTTTTATGCCCCATTTTAGATTCTTTAAAAAACACAAGTCTCTGTTTTAGAATTAAGTTATCAACATTTATACATATATGTGCTTATTCAGCAATTTTCTTCTAAAAAAATATAAGGGAAATTCTGAAGTTATCTATAATGACTTATTTTTACATTGAGCATCTGATGAGATATTTATAATAAATTTCCTAACTTATTTTGTCCAGTATACTTGAGAAGGTTGTGTAAATCTAAAATCTTTTTCAACATGGGTAGGAGGTGGACATTTTACCTACTTTAATCCGTATGTGCAATCCATTAGACAAGGAAGAAACCAGTTAGGTTTGGTTTCCCCATCACATTCAAATTAGGGTTCCAAGGGGCAGTAGCACCGGTTTTTAAGTTAAAGTAATCTCATGAAAACAAAAATAATTATTCCCATTGCATGACAATGTTTATTTATCTAAAGAAGCAGTACCAGTGATCGGTTAAGTTATGTGAATCCATTCCCAACTTCAAATGATTAAAAGGTGTTCACACAAAAATGGCAACCGGTGGTTTTTGCTTGATACTTGATATTTCCTCAACAACAACAGATAACTGGGTTGAGTAATGAGCTGTTTTTACCCTCTGATGATAACACATTTTGCAAAAACTAATGTTCATTGGGTAAAATTTATTAAAATAAATCTTTCAAAACACATACTACTGTCCCTTTAACATTGTGTTCATTTGGAGGTATCATTGGAGGTATCTGAGTGATAAGTGTTTAAGGTACAACCGTGCAATTGCTTATTGATTTAGACCTGTTTTTATGAAAAGATATATTATTTATGATATTTTAATGGTACTTTGTGATATAGAGGTATAAGCTTGTTTATTATAGGAATTATGTGACTATTAAAATTAAAGTGTACAACAATGTTTCTTTATCACATACAACAGCATTTATAACAAATGTGAAACTTTTGTCATATATTTAAGTTTTTATCAGAAAGTATGGTATGTCATTTCCTATATAAGCGTATAACAAATGTTTTACTTTGAGATGGAGAATGAGTTGTTTAGGTAGATTTAATTAAGAATTTAAACTTACCTTGCTGGCAAGTGCAGACCCCTGTAGGCTCTACTGGTCGGAGAGACAGACTGTTGTCACAGGCTTTCTGCCATGTATTATCAGTGTACTGAATGGGAAATAAATCATGTTCCAATTTTACCTCTATTTTATTCTTGTATTTGTGCATCAGAAGAGATTGTGAGATCACCTTTAATCTGGACTCGAACCCAGGACCTCTTGGTGAGTGTCAGACACCATATTTTAAGCTCATCAAGCCTCTATTTTAATCTTCACCTGATTAAAGACTGAAATTTTGTTTACACACACATTGTACAATACGGATTATAAATTGTAGATTTGGTTATGTAATGATATAAGATACCCACGGCATTAAAACAATGGTAACAATGGGACCGACGATATGCTTTAAGAAATAGAAGACGAGTTGGTGTGCATCTATCGTTGAATAAAACATAGCACGGAGCATAAAACACTCAGGGCTGCGCCCTTCATGTTTTATGCTCCCTGCTATGTTTTATTCAACGATAGATGCACAACAACGAGTTTTCTATTTCTTATATGAGATACCCTTAACAATAACTTGCTTTATATATGTAAACAGTTGAAAGATTATGCTATTTTTAACAAAAACATTTTTAAAACAATGATGCCTCCCGCCGTAGAACATTCGGACGAGAACATTATCATGATAGGGGTGGGCGCTCCAATATAAATAGAATCAAATTTATTGAACGATCAATATGAATTTGAAAATGTCCCCAGGACACGTTACGTCTCTAATCCTTTTCTTTTTCTGCAAACCCACACCTCTCCTGATATAATTCTATGTTTTCGTGTTTTATGCTACCTGCTATGTTTTATTCAACGGTAGATGCACAACAACTCGTCTTCTATTTCTTAATTCACAAAATCAGTGCCAGGTTCAGTGTCCCAAGAAACTATGATCATATTCTTCTCTGGGAGGAAAAGTCCCAGAAAGTTGAAATGTTGCTTGCAGTCTCCAGAGGTAATTGGGGTCATAATTCATAGATTTTGTGACCCTGTGGCCACTTACACAATATTTTATATGCAGCCTAATGAGATACACAGCCAATAGTTCTATCTTTAGTCATATATATCCCACTACCCAAAGATGGGCGGGATGGTTTTGACCTCGCCCAGTCATTAGGTCATGCATCTGAAATCGTTTCCGGAAAATTTCTCGGATACTTCACATTTAGTATCAATGTAACTTCTGGGTTGCCAATGTGCTTTTAGAAGTAAAATCTACGGGGAGTCATCAAAAAGAGGCCAAAATTCATTTCTGTATTCTTTAAAGCAGCGTTAAACCCCAAATCACAACATATCATTTCTGTATGTTTTACTATTTCCTGCGTGTTTTTATCCGCTTATAGCTTCTTCAAATTTAACCCAAGATTTAGATGACCACAAATCTTTTTCGTCATCGAATTGCAGGCTGTGCTCACTTCTGCCTTTTTACTGTAGACCACTTTTACTCTATTCATCGATGAATTAATTAACCAGGGTCTCAAGAGAGATCAATTTACCTTTGCAAATTTGCAGGTCTTTATTCCAGTATTTCTAAACCAGCTGGGAACACGTTCTCTGTGAGTTTCAGGTCATGGTTTGCGGCGTAAAATATACAGAATATTACCTTCCCGTTCCACGCTGGTGGAAATATGAAAGAGAACTGTTCTTTGTTGAGTTAACTTTATTATTTCTGTAAATGATACGCTTCGATGAAGATTCTTATAATGTTGTCAAGCAAATGATAGATTAAAAACAACAATGCTAAACTAACAATCGGTATGGTTTCAAGCTTCAAGTTAACATGATATTTTTTTGGTTTAATAGCAATGACTAAGAAACACTAAAACTATTTGTAATTGCTTGAGATTTGTTTATAAATGGCCATGTTGAAATATATGATTTAATGAAGGATATACTTTAAGTGTAAGATGCTGCCATACATCACCAAGATCACTGTGTATGATTTTAATGCGAAAAATTTATAAAGATAAAACAAATCCCCAACTATACGCACAATAATGGACAAGGTATCGTAACCCTCATCAAGTAAATAGTTTGTATTTATATTACTCTGGTAGAGGGATATTAAACAGCGTCGATGTGTCGCAATCTTCACCCATGAACACAATATATCCCCAAGTTTGAAATGATTTTCAATAGACCACTGGCTTCAGTTTAACATTACTTACATTATGTTCTGGAACAATTCAACTGTTCTCTACCATGGATGTCGCCTTCGTCTTGGGTCATGTGAGTATTTAAGATGCATCTTCAAATAATGATACACTTAAAATAAACCTCCCTCAGCTTAAAATCGTCAAAAACTATTTTACACCCTTTCGTTATCAATCAACGCTACGCGGGACATTTTACATATCTCTCTTTGTCGGATGATACAGCTTTCCCAGCCCAACGTCGGTTTGGTGACTTAGCTTGCTCAACCCTATGATAGTTTAATGACTTAGCTAGCTCAACCATATTGTAGTTTAATGATTAAGCTATCTTTGTCCCAAGCCATATTACTAAGCTTGCTCCGCCCCAGGTCAGGAAACACAACCAGTTCCATCCCAGGTCACGTTACTAAGTTAGTCTCCCCTTGTCACGTGACTAAGCTAGCTCCGCCTCCTCATCCTCGTCCCCGCCCTCAAACTCGTCCAGCTCGTCCACGACGGCGTCCTGGTACTGTTGGTACTCGGACACCAAGTCGTTCATGTTGGACTCGGCCTCAGTGAACTCCATCTCGTCCATACCCTCGCCAGTGTACCAGTGGAGGAAAGCCTTGCGTCTGAACATAGCTGTGAACTGTTCAGAGACTCGCTTAAACAGCTCCTGGATTGCTGTGCTGTTGCCAACGAATGTCCCTGACATCTTGAGACCACGTGGTGGGATGTCACAGACAGCGGTCTTGACGTTGTTAGGGATCCACTCAACGAAGTAGCTGCTGTTCTTGTTCTGGACATTCAACATCTGCTCATCAACCTCCTTCATGGACATACGACCTCGGAAGATTGTAGCGACGGTCAGGTAACGTCCGTGACGTGGGTCGCAAGCAGCCATCATGTTCTTGGCATCAAACATCTGCTGGGTGAGCTCTGGGACAGTTAGAGCGCGGTACTGCTGGCATCCACGGGCCGTCAGGGGTGCAAAGCCGGGCATGAAGAAGTGGAGACGGGGGAAGGGCACCATATTGACGGCCAGTTTACGGAGATCGGCGTTCAGCTGACCAGGGAACCTCAGACAGGTTGTCACTCCCGACATGGTCACTGAGACGAGATGGTTGAGGTCGCCATATGTGGGCGTGGCCAGTTTAAGAGTCTTGAAGCAGATGTCGTAGAGAGCCTCGTTATCGATGCAGTAGGTCTCGTCTGTGTTCTCAACAAGCTGGTGGACAGAGAGGGTGGAGTTGTAGGGCTCAACCACAGTGTCGGACACCTGCCAAAAGTAGAACAAGGGTTATGTTAACAGGATGTGCACAGAAGATTTAGCATCACGGTTTAAGAGAGCCCTATCGGTTGTTCGTTGTGGAAACGAAATGGCTTTTTGTTAACACACAAATGTTTTCGATATATGACTTTTTTCTAATCCAGTTGAAAAATTATCCTGGTCGTGATTTTTTCCCTGCTTTAGATTTGAAAGTTTACATCAAATGGCGCGCATAAGAAATGCTATCTGGCAACAGCGCCACTTGTGTGGCCATTAGCCTGTCATTGACAAACAGGCATTTCTTATTATTCCGATATAAGTTATTTGCAAATTCATGCAGAGATGAATTAAAAGTTTTGATAAGGACATGACGATCACATCAATTTGCAATTTATATCCGATGCTGAAGATCCCAACCTTATTGAGAGCTACGATTCCCCAATAGGCTACAGAAGCCTTGTCCTTGCGGACAACGTTCTTCCATTAACACTCTTTAGTGATGTCCAAACTATTTGTAACTGATCGCGTATTGACTACAGAGGACTAGGTGTCTGGCTGTCTGTTTACTTGACCAAACATGCCCCAATAGTGTTTACCAGCATCGAGGAAACATAGTTGTTTGTAAACATTCGAATACGATTTGTTTTGGCTCCGAAACAGTTTACCCCTGCACTCAGGGTTTCAATAATATTTGTTAAAGATTAACTATATCTGATGTATTTTTAAACCTTTCTTAAATCTACCTTACTGAATTTTAAAAGTTTTAATGGATAAATCGACGACTATGATATAAATGGAGGTGTTTGTAATTGAATGTATTTACCCCCTCGTTATCGCTTTAAGAGTAAGCTAAGTATTTATATTGGGAAAAAATTGCTGTAAGTTATAAATCAAAATAGGCGTCATGGATTGTATGACCAGAAATGTTATATGAAAAACTTTAATCTTTAATCATACTTAGACTTATGTTTAGTGACTTAGTGAAATGGAAGTATACGTTTGAGTTCCTGCGGCTTAACCCTAATCTCGTCACTCATCATCGATAGCGAACACACAGCCATTCTCAAGAGGGCGATTTATCGTGGGTCATAGTCACATTGGATTGGTATCCCGAAACCACAAGCGCCTGTATCAATGTATAGGGAAAAGATACCATTTACATATAGAATGGTATCTTTTCCCTATATATTGATACAGGCGCTTGTGCCCTAAACCTACTGAACGCAAGTCTGCACCCTTTACGACGAAAGGTACGAAATGTGTGACTTGAGACCTTTAAGTTAGTGACGCGTCACCATGGCAACTAAAGGGTTGGTCTTGAACCTCTGTGCAAACAGACCAATCTTCACAAGTAAATATCAGACTCGGAGACTGTTGACAGATAAGGCGAGACTTGAAACGTACTCGTCCTACGGTGAACTCGGCATGTGGTGTATCACCTGTAATTTGTTTACTTTTGAACGCAGAGGAGAACGCGTAGATGGCGTAGACTTAAGTTAATAAAATAAACAAACTCCCGAGGAAAGGGATATAGGTAGCTGTATCACACGAATGACGCAAAGTTGCCTACCCTAGTTTCATATATAAACCTAGTTCCGAGGAATAAACATGTTTCTGTATGGTTGGATATGAACTCGTTCAATAGCCTATTGAGAGGAATTCATCGAACGGGATGGTATTTGGTATTTTGTAAGTTTCATTTATCGGGAGATGGTATATTGGTATTGTGCAAGCCTTTTGCCCCCTGCAGATAGTATAATTATCAGTGTTTTGAAGGTTTTAGCCCTCGGCAGATGGTTTATCGGTATTGTATAAGTTTTAGTCCGCGGCAGATGGTTTATCGGTATTGTATTAGCTTTTGCTCTCTGTAGATAGTCTATCGGTGTTTTGAAAGTTTTAGCCCTCGGCAGATGGTTTATCGGTATATAGTATAAGTTATAGTCCTCGGCAGATGGTATATCGGTATTGTATAATATTTAGTACTCGGCAGATGGTATATCGGTATTGTAAAAGTTTTAGTCCTCGGCAGATGGTATATCGGTATTGTATAAGTTTTAGTCCTCGGCAGATGGTATATCGGTATTGTATAAGTTTTAGTACTCGGCAGATTTTATATCGGTATTGTATATAAGTTTACGTCCGCGGCAGATGGTATATCGGTATTGTATTAGCTTTTGCCCTCTGCAGATAGTCTATCGGTGTTTTGAAAGTTTTAGCCCTCGGCAGATGGTTTATCGGTATTGAATAAATTTTAGTCCTCGGCAGATGGTATATTAATATTTTGTAAGTTTTAGCCCTCGGCAGACAGCATATCTATTGTATATGGTATATGTACCTACTTTAGGCGAGGGCACCACAGAGAAGGTGTTCATGATTCTGTCTGGGTACTCCTCCCGGATCTTGCTACAGAACAATGTCCCCAAACCTGACCCCGTCCCCCCTCCCAGCGAGTGGGACAGCTGGAACCCCTGCAAGATGAAAAGTCATTGAAAGCATCTTGAAGAAGAAAGGACAAAAATAGCAAGAAAGTCTTGATAACGGGTTCTGTATTGAGAAAATACACAACGTTTTGGAGCATAAGGTTAGTGATTAGAGCAACTCTCTTTGATCAAGGTCACTAGCTCAATTTAATAACACATTCCAAACTCATACAGTGTAGGTCATTCGAACTCTCAGGGTATCCACCTAAGAAGCGGTCAATCCATCAGCTACAATTGCTTCGCCAGAATAGGAACTTTGATACACTGGCGTCGCCATTATACAAACTGGATGGAAGAGAAGGTTTAGACGTGTAGCTCGTCACAGTTCTACGGCTAGCCTTCCATACGGCGGACCGCGCCATGTGTTGCTGTAGTACATTTACAGTCAATGAGATTATGCACAGTACTAGATGCCGTCATAAATTGACAATGACTCCGTGAAAGTGATAAAGAGATACCTGAAGACAGTCGCACCCCTCTGCCTCCTTCCTCACGACGTCCAGCACCCGGTCCACCAGCTCCGCCCCCTCCGTGTAGTGACCCTTCGCCCAGTTGTTCCCCGCTCCGCTGTGCCCGAAGATGAAGTTGTCGGGCCGGAAGAGGTCTCCGAAAGGTCCGGATCGGACCGAGTCCATTGTTCCGGGTTCCAGATCGACCAGCACACATCTCGGGACATACTTCCCACCCTGTCCTTCGTTGTAGTACACGTCGATGCGCTCCAGCTGTAGATCCGAGTCGCCATGGTAACCACCGGAACTGTCAATTCCGTGTTCTTCAGAAATAACTTCCCAGAATTTAGTTCCAATTTGGTTTCCACATTGGCCGGCTTGCACGTGAATGATTTCCCTCATGGCTGACACAAGTAATTTGAAAAAAAATAAGAAAATGAAAATCGTCTTAAATTATTTAGTATTTAGCCCTTGGAAGGAGGATAGAGAAAGTGGTTACTGTGGGAGTGACACGGTAACAGCAAGGACCGCTGATTGCAACTAACTTGGCCGTAGTGAGTTTACGCACGTCTTTAAATCCCGTTTGGCGGTGTGTTTTAGGAATACAAACATGCGTTGGCGATTTCTGTGTACATGATCTAAACAAGACATTTACATCGCAGTGCTGAAGAACACTACTCGCTAGTAGTGAAACTAGTAAGATATTTTAATTGAAAATGTTTTTTTTTCAATGTGTGTACTTTTAGGAAAAACCAACACCTTTGTAAATGTTCCCCGTCTTAATTTAGCCTCGTAATGAGGTATGTCGTTGACACGGTAACATTTCTTTAAACGATGTCGATTCATTGTAAATGTGAAACGGGTGACTGCTACTTATAACCTTTGAAAAAATACACAAAACTTAATTGAAAATGATAACGGTTTTGAATGGCATTTAGAAGACATATAAATTAGAAAAGCAACAGTTTTGGGATAACAGCTGTTTTATTATGATAAACACGATGTCAAATACTCTATGATGAGGACGGTCCTGAATTTGGTTTGCGGTAGCGTTTATGACTACGGTAATATTTTCATTAAATATAATTCCAGCAGTAGATAAATTTGTAGTATACGAAGAGCACATAAAACATAGTGGAAAGCCGGACAGTAACGTAACAAAGCTCATAGACAATCTTTGCAGCATGCGAAACGGTATCAGCAATACAACATTAATATGCATATTGAGTAATTGTTTATTCACTCGGTATGAGAAAAGGGTGAAAGGTAGTCTCCCAAAATCCTTACATCCATTTCCCCTACAGCAAATTATGATTTACTGTACTTCTACTGCTAGCCTGTTCCCTCTTTAGAATGGAACGGCCCAGATTGAACACATTGATTTATCGTTTATGAAAATGGCTTGATGAACATATATAGAAGTGTCTTTAACACTCGTTAGGGTGAGTCCATTAATTAAGCCAGACAAGTAACTTAGTGTGTTGTTATAACTCTTTGTAGGGGAAATCGAATATAATCGAGTTGCATTTTTCTTATGTTTAATGTATCCAAAATAGTTCGAACAGGTATATAGGGGGTATACACAAGATAGCAACTTCTTTATTGAAAATATCTACGACGTTTCAGAAAATAGACTAACTTCTTTACCATGCTTATGATTACATTTTAATGGAATATATATGTGTAAGGTTGAACCTTTTGTTCAGGTAATTCATTTCCCTCTACGCATATTAACGGATTTTAGTGAACCAATCGACAAGTTTTTTCTTTTTGGTTTACTCAAAAAGAGCGGATAATTTCAGTACAGATTAAAGTTCCAGGTGTGAGGAAAACGGCAGCTACGAAATTACATAATTGACATCAAGTCAAAACGCTGTCGCCAACTTTAGATAATATTGATTACCTTTAAGCATAAATCAAATGCCAGACTGCAATAGTGAGATATTCTGAAAATCTCTGTATGTCCAATGTGTTACATTAACCCAGTATCCTATTTCAGTATGAATGGTCGTTCAGAACCAGAAACCCCAAATGTTATAATTCCAACAAGATAAAATCGATATATTCCGTATCTACAGTTATCAACTTCTTAAAGGGTACAGATAATTTCAACCTTAAAGAGCCACTCCGTGAGTTGTTGGAGTCATATATACCAAACTTAATCAATGGTGTCATTTGATCGCGAAGTATCGACTCTTACCAAAAAGACACATTTTAAAGCTTATTGGATTTTCACAGTGACAATATGAAGGTAAAAGTTCGCAATTATGATCGAAAACCGGACAGTGGCGCGCGTCAAATAGTCAATCGTAATTTTGGAGACTTATCTAAAACAGCCAGGAAGGCAGTTAGGAGTTGATAGTGTTTGTTAGGTTATATTACTAGTATCCATGTATATTGGACGTGATATCTACACCTCTGTTCATTTATAAGGTTGTTTTTAGATTTTCATGGAAAACCAGTATTTGTCATATATATATGTCTTTTGGACATGAAAAGTTAAGATGTTTTGACTTTATATCACTACATATATCATTTAGGATCGTATCAAAGGTAAATAATATGTTATGAACATCACGGAGTGGCTCTTTAACTAGTCAACCCTGAAATGGGCTGTTTTTTCGTTTTTGGGAAGTTACCTGACTAGCTAACTAAATATGTTAATTACGACACGGAGTTGTGTGTTTCAGTATTCTACCTATCACATTCAGGTCACTGACACACTGACACGGGCAGCGGGTACCTTTCAATCATAGGTGGGTGCATGCTTTACTAAGTATGGCTCACAAGCTAAGATACTGTTAAAGACAAGGCATTGTTACATGTATATAAAAAAGCCGTGTTTATGTTATACAGGAGATAAAAAAAAGTCACGATCAGCTACATCTCCACTGAAGTCACGTGATTTTTCACCAGCTCCATCAATCTCAACTCGTTCAGTCTTGACATGACCCCAGTGATACTTTATTCCTGGCCTCGATAGAGACAATTTCATCCATGGATCCTTTGGTTTTGTTTCCGTTGCATTGTCGTTGATAGTGTGACATTATCAAGCTTTATGACAATAAAGTTCTTTCACAATAAAATTTATTTACTGTTGTTATGGTTCCTGGCTTATTTAAAAACGTATATTTCGTTTCGCTCTACGAACCTAACCTGATGATGCTATGTCGCGCCTTGAAAACACGTCGAAATAATCACACATACCTCGCCGCGTTTCCGATCTGAGTCCTGTTCTAAGGGGTTGTGACCGTTGACCTTTGAACTCCAGCGATGTCATGAACACGACCCCTTTAACGCCGAAGTCAGATCGGAAACGCCCGCCAACAAGATTCCTTGTAAAATGTAAAGTTGTTCATAACTCCCTGAATGCCGAATGCCCGCAAGTGACAAAGTTCATGTGTTTTTGGTAACCTCCTGTATCTGCACCATAGTGGCTGTAGAGTGTGTGCGTGTAATATTATAATTAAAAACCGTAACAATGTTTATGAAGAGAATTATTTTCACGCCTACATGGTATTGTGCCGACTTGACGATTTTGGTATTTATTTAGACTATCGCTTTAAACGTGAAGGAACTGAATGGTGTGTAGCACCATAAAGTAACGATTAGCGCTGTTTGTAAGACTTCTTAGCCAGGAAGTTTTCACTGTAGCATCAATCTATGCTGAACTGTTTCGCCTTCTGTAGCGTATGTCATTTACTAAGCCTTTCACTTTTGCAGAAGAAATGAAACACAATATGTGTGTGTTAGAAACGTGTGTCGTATAGAAGATGAACACATGTTTTTCCTTTACACTTTTGCATTGAGCCGTAGTCGTGGGGATAAGGTGTAGGTGATGTCACTGCTGGTGGTGTTGCAAGACCATGTGTGTGTTGGTTCAAATCTCTCAAAGGACTCAACTCGAATCTCTCAAAGGACTCAACTCGAATCTCATGGAGATGATGTTATGCCAAATACATTCAATTAATCTTTATCTTAAACTTGCTGATATGGTAGTTCCAAAAGTTCCTTGTATTATATATTTTCTTAACTAAAGGAATATTAATTTGTTATCGCCATTCACCTTACTAACCACTCAATTATCCATCAAGGTAAGGTTTAGGCAGGGTTAACTTGAACCCTGCTGTAAATATCAACATTAATATTAAGTCAGCGATGACTTATGAAAATACAAGTTATTGCTTCAATTTTAATGGTATAACTCTCATTTTGCTATGTATATATTCTGATATCTGTTTGGGAATTTTCTCTGACGCCACCGTTCAGCGAATGAGGAAGCAATTTTCTATCCTATTAATCCCGAGCGCCGAGCAAGGAAGCAAAACTCCCATCTTTTATTGACGTTCTAGGAACTGAGCACCAGACCCGGTCATTGATGGTTAGTGCCAATTTACATAGAGGTATGTTTAACGAAGACACCTCCATACCGATTCAATCATTTATTTCCCCAGAATACGAACATTACAGTCTCGAGCAAGAAACACAAGTATATTCACATTGCCTTTTGTAATAAATACTTTAAACACAAACATTAAAGTATCAAAAAACAAATAAAGTCTTTATTTGATAAAGCGGACAACACAAATAAAACTCAAATATCAATTTTCATCAATTAAGGAAACGAAGTTTATTTGTCTCGTTTTGACGTCTTTTACTTGAATATCATAAACTTTATGTCATTTCTTCAGAAATAGAAACCAACTCGTGACATAGAATTCGTATTTACAGACATGTAGCAGGAAATGTAACTCTTTAAGAGTTAAGACGAAAAACAAGGTCATAAAGGTATAGAGTCATTGTAAGGTGTTTGCAACATTCGTGCAGTATAAATGCAGATCAAATGATATAAAAAAAATAACGCCCTCTTTCTCCCGTCCACCAATGAAAAACTGCAGACGCTGCAACATATAAAACATTCGTTTAAAAAATTTAAAGAATATAAATCCACTTACGTTTTCAAATTACTGAATATTCTAATAACCCCTATAGGCAGCAGCACGTTAATTTTTTAGATAAGCAAATTGATAACACGAAAAGTCAAATAAATGATGCCATTCGCATGACATTGTTTTTTAATCAAAAGAAGCAATACCAGATCGAATGATAAAAAATGTTCAAACAACGTGATACTGCCCTTGAATACTGAAATACACTACAGAAAAGTTATGGTACAATGTGTCCATGGGTGAGATATGAACATTTATTATGTGCCGTATTGAATATTAATAATTACAGAATGGAGGGAAGTTTATTATTCTGTTTATTACTGGGCTTCAGTAACCAAGCATAACTGCCGACAGTGTGCTGAAAGAAAACACTTCCGCAGTCTGATTAAAATGGACCGTGTTCCGAGGAATTAAAGTTTCATAATATTGACTCTTTCGAGAGTCGAACTCTAATTGTCTAGGTTATCCTCTCAACAACGAAGATAGCCTAGACAGATAGAGTTCGAATCTAGATTGAGTCAATATTTTGAAACTTTTATTTCTCGAAACACGGTTGATTTTAATCAGACTGATATTTCCGCGACTTGGCTGCCATTGTGACGGCAGTCCTAACAATGTCAAAAACAAAAAATATTTTGACGTCACACGTGCAACGGTATTACATTAGTTTAATATTGCTGCTGTATTTCACACGGACGGGTTATAAGAAAATTTATCATGTGCCGTATTAATTACCAACAATTAAAAAATGCGGGAATGCTTTGGAAGTCGAGATAAATATATCTTATGATGTTAATGACGTTACATTGTTATGACGCTAACGTAATTTGCAGCTTCTTGTAGCAGGTAGCGTCACAGTTGCATGAACAAAGATTAGAAAATGACATATACGGAAATGATCTTTGATTTGAAATAGATTATTTATGCTTAAACAAATTACTGTATTTCTGTTCTTCTAATGAAGACGAGCATCATTGTGATTTTATTATATAAATATAGTCTAGCGAATATTGTAAAGATAGCCCAGACGGGTTCATGTAAACAGTGTCGTTCTAGTGACAGTAACGAGAGAAAGCCACTTAAGATCACAGCTTATTAAATATCCAACCTACATATAGCAACATTAACGATAATTAGTAGAATAAGGTTGTTTGGTCACCAAAAGGCCTTTAAAATAGGGTCTATCGGGGTTTTGGGATAATGCAATTACAAATGGAATTATGTTTATACATTTACCCTTTTAATTTATGAGTATCTTAAAATTAAATAGAAGCATGTATCTGAGGGTGGAATTTACATTGCTTTATATTTGACAAATTAAAAAAGAATAGGCACGTTCTTCCAAAAAGATAAATAAAAATCGGCTAAGACGCTGCGAATATAAAAATACTTGCTATGGCGTAACAATTGCGGCATTTTCGATCAGTCTAAGAATAAAATATTTTTCACTTGTTTATTCCATAAAAAACATGTATAATCTTTATTTTTGATTTGCAAAACTACAGCGCAATTGTACCAAAGCACTTATACAAAACAAAACAAAATGGCGGACCATCAACGCCCTTGTGCTCGCGCCATACCTCGGTCATGCTGTGTCAGTATGAAAGGGCTATTGGAAGGCCTCTGAAACGAAAAGAGATTGAATATTTTAGAAATTCATCACAAACCATTTATAAGTATAGAATCACTTTTGAGTGGGTGTCACGCCAGATAAATATTTCGACGTACGAGAAGTCGTTCGTAGAATATGCAGTGACCAGTGTCTGTGTCATTATTACAAATTATAAGCCACATAGAGAATATTCACATCAGACTTTCCCTAGCAGGGCATAACTCGAGCCAATCTAAATCACTTGCTGATTTCAACCTTGATGCAGTTCTTCAATTGTTCTGGTCTCTCTAGCCAAGGAAAACTTTATAGTCATAAAAGAAATCCCCTGAAGGTTGCGTCTGATGACTACAATTGCAAAGTTTGATGCAGTGTAGCAAGCCCGAAACAAGCAGACGATAGGGACTGGCACGAATCATACCACGCAGCGATAATGATCTATATTGCATGGCAATGTTATCGTCATTGACTTGTGACAGAAATATGTTTGTTCAATGAACTAACGTCATCTTAAAGCCATAAAGAGTAAGAGATAAGTGTTCGAAAGAATATGACTACTTGACAGATCTTTTTAAACGGTTTGTGAAACTTGACAATACGGTTATGCTAAAAGAAGCCATATTGTCATTTTGAAATAACCTCTGGTCGTGTCTTGTTTCTGATGTTTTGTTGAATCATCATATTTTAACTTACTCATGATAGTAGCCACGCCAGCAGGAGTATCCACTGAAAGTAAAGAATTTGTTCCATGTGAGTAAACTTTAGGAGATACGGGTCTCTAGGGAGGCATTCAGTATTTAGACAAGTATAGAATATGTATTTCAAGAACACTACCATTATTGTGGACATCACCTTATAAGGTAAAGAATCACGCCGACCCTCCCTTTACGTGATTAAGACATTGGCGGATCCAGGAATTTTGAAAGGGGGAGGGGGCACCTAATGAAGGGGAAGGGGGGCCCCTAATGAAGGGGAAGGGGGGCACCTAATGAAGGGGAAGGGGGCACCTAATGAAGGGGAAGGGGGGCCCATAATGAAGGGGAAGGGGGGCCCCTAATGAAGGGGAAGGGGGGCACCTAATGAAAGGGAAGGGGGGCCCCTAATGAAGGGGAAGGGGGGCCCCTAATGAAGGGGAAGGGGGCCACCTAATGAAGGGGAAGGGGGGCCCCTAATGAAGGGGAAGGGGGGCACCTAATGAAGGGGAAGGGGGGCACCTAATGAAGGGGAAGGGGGCCCCTAATGAAGGGGAAGGGGGCCCCTAATGAAGGGGAAGGGGGCCCCTAATGAAGGGGAAGGGGGGCCCCTAATGAAGGGGAAGGGGGCCCCTAATGAAGGGGAAGGGGGGCACCTAATGAAGGGGAAGGGGGGCACCTAATGAAGGGGAAGGGGGCCCCTAATGAAGGGGAAGGGGGGCACCTAATGAAGGGGAAGGGGGCCCCTAATGAAGGGGAAGGGGGGCACCTAATGAAGGGGAAGGGGGGCACATAATGAAGGGGGAGGGGGGCACCTAATGAAGGGGAAGGGGGCACCTAATGAAGGGGAAGGGGGCACCTAATGAAGGGGGAGGGGGGCACCTAATGAAGGGGAAGGGGGCACCTAATGAAGGGGAAGGGGGGCACCTAATGAAGGGGAAGGGGGCCCCTAATGAAGGGGGAGGGGGGCACCTAATGAAGGGGGAGGGGGGCACCTAATGAAGGGGAAGGGGGGCCCCTAATGAAGGGGGAGGGGGCACCTAATGAAGGGGAAGGGGGCACCTAATGAAGGGGAAGGGGGCCACCTATTGAAAACCGGGGTCCGCGGTGTTCCTTTATTGAAATGTTGGGTCACCTAGGATGTCATAGGGTAATTCATTTTACGTTAACTTCTTTTTTTTAAATCCCAAAAAGGGGCGGGGGAGCCTCTGAACCAGTCCCTCTTGATCTGCCACTATAAGGGAAGATGAAGAGCCTGCTAGGAATGTTTTGTTTTACAAAAAACGTTTTAACTTGTTTGCAAGGAAGGGTGCTTGATTGAAGGGTTATCCACAGAGAAACGTTGCGTTTCACATAAGAAGTATGCTACCGATTGAACTTGTTTTTCGTCATCACAACACCATCTTAACCACCTCTAAAAGAAGTCTACTTTATCATACTATGTCTGATCTTGGGGAGTTGGATAAATCTAGGAATATGAATATGGAATAAAATACCGTATCAGTAATAATGTGAATAATAGGTTTCTCTTGTTCTTACCTAGATCAGCTATAATATCAGGAGTTGCTGCAAAATGAATATGGGAATGTATGTAATTAAAAGAATGTATAATAAAACAACATAATAAAAGATCAAAGGGCAGTAGTATGTATTTCATCCTGCTACATCAGTGTAATTAAATCCGCTGATCGAGCTCCTTCCATATACCCTGATCTCTTTCGAGCTTAATCCCTCGTACGGCTGGCGCGGCTGTGCTCACCTGTTATTGTTTAAGCCAATGAAATGTAGTTATCCAAGGAGCTTGAAGCTACTCTTTTGAACTTAACGTAATTTTCCATCCGGGTTGTGCCGCTGTTGCTGTTGCGAGTCGTCTCATTGGCTGGTTAGATAGCTAGCGATACGAGGCTTTTGGCCTAAAGGATATCAGGGTAGAAGGAAGGAGCTCGATCAGATTCAATTACGCTGATGAAGCAGGAAGTACGTATTTTGGAAGATTGATTTCCGCAAATTTTGCCCAATAAACAATAATTTCTGCAAGCATGTATCCTCATCACGGATGAAAACAATTCATTACGCAACCCATTCATATCTGGTCGTAAGACATTATCTAGTTATTGGAAACATTCATTCTCGTTTTCCATAGATCACTTTAATTATCTGTAAAATCGTGCTATTGCCCCTTTAAGTACCAATAAATTCATTTATTCTAAAATTTAAAGAAAATCAACATTTTTCCATATCCCCCGGGCATATGTCTCTACGTAAACAGAAAGACTTGCAATAAATTGATTATGCTTTGATGGCTTAAATAAGCTGACACTGAAACTATAACTATTAAAGTTTTCCTTGAGCTTAACAAAATAATTTGAAATTCATGCTTACCGAGTAAAGACCTTCCAACTGTAATAAAACGAAATCATTTGTGTTAATTACATTAATAATTATTTAGATTTCTAACGTGGGTTTGGCGGAATCAAATCTGTATAAGTCAAGATTTCCAAAATTGTAAAAAGCGTTTACCTTTTACGATTGTAGTTATTGATTATTAATATCACATATCAGTTGACTGAAGTTCATTAGCAATATCACATATCAGTTGATTGTAGTTCATTAGCAATATCACATATCAGTTGACTGAAGTTCATTAGCAATATCACATATCAGTCGATTGAAGTTCATTAGCAATATCACATATCAGTTGACTGAAGTTCATTAGCAATATCACATATCAGTCGATTGTAGTTCATTAGCAATATCACATATCAGTTGACTGAAGTTCATTAGCAATATCACATATCAGTCGATTGAAGTTCATTAGCAATATCACATATCAGTTGACTGAAGTTCATTAGCAATATCACATATCAGTTGACTGAAGTTCATTAGCAATATCACATATCAGTCGATTGAAGTTCATTATTAATATCACATATCAGTTGACTGAAGTTCATTAGCAATATCACATATCAGTTGACTGAAGTTCATTAGCAATATCACATATCAGTCGATTGAAGTTCATTAGCAATATCACATATCAGTTGACTGAAGTTCATTAGCAATATCACATATCAGTTGACTGAAGTTCATTAGCAATATCACATATCAGTCGATTGAAGTTCATTAGCAATATCACATATCAGTTGACTGAAGTTCATTAGCAATATCACATATCAGTCGATTGAAGTTCATTAGCAATATCACATATCAGTTGACTGAAGTTCATTAGCAATATCACATATCAGTTGACTGTAGTTCATTATTAATATCACATATCAGTCGATTGAAGTTCGTTATCAATATCACATTTCAGTAGATTGAAGTTCGTTATCAATATCACATATCAGTTGATTGAAGTCCGTTATCAATATCACATATCAGTTTATTGTAGATCATAATTAATATAAGATATCAGTTTATTTTAGATCATTATTAATATAAGATATCAGTAGATTGTAGATTATAATTAATATCACAAATCAGGTGATTGTAGTTCATTAGCAATATCACATATCAGTTGATTGTAGTTCATTAGCAATATCACATATCAGTTGACTGAAGTTCATTAGCAATATCACATATCAGTCGATTGAAGTTCATTAGCAATATCACATATCAGTTGACTGTAGTTCATTAGCAATATCACATATCAGTTGATTGTAGTTCATTAGCAATATCACATATCAGTTGACTGAAGTTCATTAGCAATATCACATATCAGTTGATTGTAGTTCATTAGCAATATCACATATCAGTTGACTGAAGTTCATTAGCAATATCACATATCAGTCGATTGAAGTTCATTAGCAATATCACATATCAGTTGACTGAAGTTCATTAGCAATATCACATATCAGTTGACTGAAGTTCATTAGCAATATCACATATCAGTTGACTGAAGTTCATTAGCAATATCACATATCAGTTGACTGAAGTTCATTAGCAATATCACATATCAGTTGACTGAAGTTCATTAGCAATAATACATATCAGTTGACTGAAGTTCATTAGCAATATCACATATCAGTTGACTGAAGTTCATTAGCAATATCACATATCAGTTGACTGTAGTTCATTATTAATATCACATATCAGTCGATTGAAGTTCGTTATCAATATCACATTTCAGTAGATTGAAGTTCGTTATCAATATCACATATCAGTTGATTGAAGTCCGTTATCAATATCACATATCAGTTTATTGTAGATCATAATTAATATAAGATATCAGTTTATTTTAGATCATTATTAATATAAGATATCAGTAGATTGTAGATTATAATTAATATCACAAATCAGGTGATTGTAGTTCATTATCTAAAGCAACCAAAAATTGATTCCTGCTTTTGTTACTAAGTGGCCCGTTTAAACATTTCCAATTTCAATCGAACTTGATATTACAATCTTAACTCTATATCTACATTAATATCTATATCTATATCTTCATCATCTAGTATAAAAGTTTGTTTACTAGCTCTTTTACTTACATGGAGTATTTTGAAGACGTTTAGGCAATGCTGTAAAGAAAAACACAACGATGCTTATAGATGTATAAAAATTTGATGATTAAAGTATAATGATATGACAACATTGACACTTTGGCTCCAAACACTCGAATGAAAAAAAAGCATAATATCCTATTTGAAAATATTCATTATAAATGTCAGTAAGTAAAAGTAAGGCCGTGCAATGAAATCACATACAAAGAAAATCAGGAAGAAAAATTAAGAGTAATGTTCCAAACACTCGAATGAAAAACATCAATACTAATATGTTATGTAAAGCATTTATTTTAAACGTAAGTAAGTAAACTGAGGGTCATGCATCTGAATCACATCTAAACGTTTAAAATTAAAAAGACAAACTAAGAAAAATGTACAACTTTTCTTTTCGGATCCAACTCTAAAGATTCAGTGCATATACTTACACATGTAGATCACAGATGGTGGTGTTTCTGTAAGAAATGAATGTACAATAATTAGATATGATCTTCAATGGTTGTACACAATGAAATCACAATGGTGAACTTAAGTCTACAATTCCAAGTCTCTCAGAGAGAAATGTATTGAAATGAGGAATATCAGAATTTTAATTATTCACATGTAATCGGTGTATATCAATAAATAGATTATTTATTTTCAAAATGTGCAAAAATCACATATATTGTGTCCAATATTTTAACGTCAGTTAAATTGAAAGTTATATTGAAAGCAAGATAGTATTGATAAATTATTTTGGAAAGCTAGGGCCGTAATTTCCCTTTCAAGGAAAAACTCGTGCAAAACTTCATCAATGATAAATAAAGCCTTTCGGCGCGAAGCGGCCAAATAGATTTCGCATCCTCCGTGAAAACTTTGGACAGGACTAAAAAGTTCAACCGCAGAAGCCTGAAGAGCTTACACCGAACATTTGAGGAAATGCAGTAAGGCTCAATCCAACCAGTGATTGATATAGGCGCGAGTTTTTGCTATGAGGGGAATTTTGTAACCACTATAAGGGGGATGTAAGACTTATAAATGACTGGCGTGATTTTACTTGGGGATCGCAATATGCAAAGATTGCAACAAAATAGTTTTACTCACCTCCGTGTGTGAGTGCTGTAACAGATGGTTGAAAGGGCATTGTTATTAAATGTTCATCGATTTGTAGATAAAGTTAGAAACAGAATGACGATAGGAAAATGTTCATCGATTTGTAGATAAAGTTAGAAACAGAATGACGATAGGAAAATGTTCATCGATTTATAGATAAAGTTAGGAACAGAATGACGATAGGAAAATGTTCATCGATTTATAGATATAGATAGGAAAAGAATGACGATAGGAAAATATTTATCGATTTATAGATAAAGTTAGATAGATAATGACGATAGGAAAATGTTCATCGATTTATAGATAAAGTAAGGAACAGAATGACGATAGGAAAATATTCATCGATTTATAGATAAAGTTAGAAACAGAATGACGATAGGAAAATATTTATCGATTTATAGATAAAGTTAGAAACAGAATGACGATAGGAAAATGTTCATCGATTTATAGATAAAGTTAGGAACAGAATGACGATAGGAAAATATTCATCGATTTATAGATAAAGTTAGAAACAGAATGACGATAGGAAAATATTTATCGATTTATAGATAAAGTTAGAAACAGAATGACGATAGGAAAATGTTCATCGATTTATAGATAAAGTAAGGAACAGAATGACGATAGGAAAATATTCATCGATTTATAGATAAAGTTAGAAACAGAATGACGATAGGAAAATATTTATCGATTTATAGATAAAGTTAGAAACAGAATGACGATAGGAAAATGTTCATCGATTTATAGATAAAGTAAGGAACAGAATGACGATAGGAAAATGTTCATCGATTTATAGATAAAGTTAGGAGCAGAATGACGATAGGAAAATGTTCAACGATTCATAGATAGTTAGGAACAGAATGACGATAGGAAAATGTTCACTGAAACCATGCAGTCACAGTGAACATAATTCTTGACAAACTGAAAAGTTGTAAGATTAATTTGAAATTGATTTTGTCAATTGGGGATATGTTCTGTCAAGAAGCATGTATTAATAAAAAATGCTACGTTGAGGCTGATATTGTGTGGTATGACCTACCATAGAAACATTATCACTTTTTATACTTACTGAAATAACGAATAAAATTTCACTTTGACATATTGATAAATATATTAATGGTATTTGAAAATTAGAATTTGTATCGAAGGTGTTGGTTTTTTATTATCTTACCTTGCACGACAGAGAGGCCGACTGAAAAAAGAAAATTATATTCAAATTAATTTACACAAATATATTTCTTAATCAAAATTTAAAAAAAAATTTGTGAACAAATCACAAATTGCTCATATTTGTTTATGATATGTGCACATTTCGTTCCGCCCGTTTGGTCTATTGACATGTGCTCCCCGTTCTTGATCTTAACTCAATGTTTACATACGTCTACCAACCAAAGACGTATAGGTACATCTCTGTGTCCTTGATGATAAACTAATCCCTTTCAACTCCCTGTTGATGTCAATTTCAAAAACTCTTAACGTACCCATTTCGTTATTTTAGGACATGCCGTAAACCGTGACAAAAGGGCGTACGTAAACAACCAATTTCGCTAAAATTTTCTTAATAAGTTAAGGGTTTGGTACATCAAAGTTATTTACTCAACACATTTGGTTGGTATGGGAATTGAAGAGTTAAAGTTGTACCAATAGGTGTGTTACATCATCGGCGTCTATTTGTCCTCGGGTCACAACATCATCAACTTACTCTGGCGATTTGTCTTTGGTTGAGTCGAGGTTGTCGGCCTCATGAAGGGCAGTCCTGGAGATGTAAAGGCCGGGGCACTGCTAGGGGGAGGGGGTAGCATCCTGTTTCCCGCCAGCTGCGCATACTGTACGGGTTTGTTTGCCGTAAATTGGTTTTGACCGGTAGATGGAGCTACGATGTTACCGAAAGTCTTTGAAGCCATGTTCTGTTGTGCGTACTGATTGAAACCTGGAATTGCACCGAGTTATTGAATCTATAACTTTCAATTTTCAGGTATTTATTCTTTTCTTCACGTGACCCTGGTCTGATTCAAATCTGATTTGAAAAATGGCGGAATGAATAAAATGTCTATCTACACAATAATAACATTTTAAAAAAGTATTATCAACAGATTCTAGGCTCTGGACTGACATTTCGTAAACGAATTGTTCTTATATAATTTTCTTGTCGAATGTTGTTGTTTTTAAAGAAATGTAATAAAATAGTATTATTCAAACTATTCCAATATGTGGCCTATATATTTAAATATATATTGAAATTCTTACCAGGCCATTGGTTATTAAAGAAGGTATTTGTTCCTGTATTGCGAGGCGGGTAGACGGATCCAGGGACGGGACTGTTTGAGGGGAACAGTGAGCTGGGGGGTCGCGGGTAGCCAGTTCCGGTGCTAGACGGGAAACCGCTTCCTTGGCTCGATGGGAAACCGGTTCCGAAGTTAGGTGGATACCCAGTGCCTTGATTCGTTGGATATCCAGTTCTTTGGCTGGTTGGATAACCGGAATTTTGACTTGATTGAAATCCAGTTCCGGTTGTTTGGCTAGGCTGGGATCCTGTCCCTGAAGTCTGACTCGGTTGATTATTTGTTCCTGCTGCCGTATTTGGTTGATATCCAGTTCCGGAAGGTATACCTGGCTGGGATCCTACCCCAGATGTCTGAATAGGTTGACCGCCCGTTCCTGTCGGCGTGTTTGGCGGATAAACAGATCCGGAAGTTTGGCTTGGTGGATAAACAGAACCGGAAGTTTGGATTGGTGGATAAACAGATCCAGAGGTTTGTCTCGGTGGATACCCAGTTCCAGTTCGGCTCGGTGGATAACCGATTGGACTTTGAGGCACAACAGATCCTGATGATTGACTCGGAGGATAACCTCTTCCGGACGTTTGATTTGGTGGATAAGCTGTTCCAGCTGGATAACCACGATTGGAGGTCGGTAAGCCGGTTCCAGATGTCTGGGGCCATGTCTGGGAGCCAGTCTGCGTCCACTGGTTGGTGTTGGTCTGGGGCCAGGTGTTTGTTCCGGGGAAGTTGTAGGGAGCCTGGTATATGTTGGTGTTGGACGAGGGCCAGTTGTAAGAGGGCCAGGAGTTCGTAGGGGGACGGTACTGGCTCAGATCTGTGTTTGTTTGGGGGAGGGCAGGGTTACTGGGGAACTGTTCTCTTGGGGCTGGAGTTGGGGCTGGTGTGGTGGGTCGGGTGGTTGTGACTGGTGGGGTGGTTGTGGTGGGCTGATTGTTGGCCTGCATCCTCCTCTCCACAACTGCTTGTGCTTGTAGGAACTCTGCTGGCGTGACGTTGGGCATGAGGAAGAGGATGTTGTCAATGTTAGTTTTATTGTAACCCTTTTCCATCATCAGCTGGCGGACAGCGTCCTTGGTTGCCTGGCTGCCCCGTACATACTCGATTACGTTTGGTCCTGCAACACAAAGGTTAACTTGTTGTTTGGTGCAACAGGACCCTGAACCTCCTTTAACCATACCCCATATGTGACCGTCAGTCACGAAGGTAATTTTGTGCAAAGACAAAGAATTGGAGTTAAATGTAATCTTAGTAAATATTGCTAGTGAAATGAGATCTAGGTATTTAAGAACATTATAAAAATTATATCATCGAAACAACCTCCCTAGCAAGGCAGAACCTTAGCAAGAATCTGTCACAGGTTAGTTTGAGTCTCGCTACAGAGCTTCAACAGTCCACGTTAAAGCGAGACTGCGTACACAGTAGAGATGAGACTCATCGTTATCGACCCGGGCTAATAGCCTGGCGTTTTCAGACAAGCTCTATTGCCCGGCAGCTAAAATAATCCGGGTTATAAGTACTAATAACGATGTGTCTCAGTCCTCTATGGACACAGTCTTGCTTTCAGGTCAGAAACCTCATTAGCTATGATTTGCAAATGATTTGTGGAGAGAATGGTGGTGGACCATTTTAGGACAAGTGAAAAATGAATGACATTTCAATAAACACTCATAAGCAATACAAGTGTCATCAGAATTTACAGAGTTTTTTTATAAAGAAAAAAGAAAAATTAAGAAATCAGAGAATATAAAAAGGCACCAATTCAGTTGATGGGCATACAAACTTTCAGTAAAATATAATACAGGGCTTTTTTAGTTCTGCACTGGAAGGGCACCTATCTTTGTACAGAGTCCAAATTGAACTATTTTCGAGAAAATGTTACAGAAATCAAAAGGCACCGCTTTAGTATGCGGGTAATACATATACAAAATCTAAAAATGTAATGAGAACTTTTTAATATTGCTCCGGAAAGAAAGACAGGGCGATGATTTTGTTCCAGTTAAACTAATGGTGGGATACAAAGGAACATTTCGGCACTTTTTAATTCAAACGTAACGTCCTGAGTCCATTCCCTAAACTACCCTCAAGACTGCATAAGTTTCTTCTGGTTCTCATTTCACTCTCACCTGCATTTGGGGCTGTAGTCGGAGCTGGTGTGGTTGCTGCAATGAGACGGGAATACATAAATACCATATGTCTCAGATATTTATAAATATATATATAAGATATTATATATTATATAAGAAAGTGAAATGGAAATGAATAACGTTTCGTCAATTTTTCGTTAATTAGGAAAATGATTGGATTTCCTCCCAAGGAAGTATAGATATTTCAATTTTTTTTATCTCAGTAAGTAGGTTGCTATATACTTGCAAGTCGCTTAGTGAAATTGTTAAAGGCATAATTCAATTCAATTGTGAATAAACATAAAATCTGGTGCAGAATGTAATCAAAAGTTACCAAATAACATGCATCCATTATGATAAGTAAGCTTGCTCATACTACTACGAAAGCAATGTTTTAAATATGACAGAACAAGAAACAGAGAGTCAGTGCTGCGTGAGTATATCAAACTTATAACTCTCCAAATAACTTCAGACACTTAAAGTATATTGTGTGCTTAATGAAGGAGTTTGTGCATTGTGCAACGTTCAAACATTAGAAACATGCAATGGTTATGAAAGGTGCGCAAATATGCGAACATGTACAAAATAGGCGCAACTGAAAGGAAGATGTCCGACTGTACGTGCAAGTTAGCAGTTGTTGGCAGAAATCTGAAAGAAGACATGCATGAAGAAAGAAGAAGTGTATTCTAAAATAAAAAATGGTTTTTATGCAAATTCTCATGCAGCCATCTGAAAACGGTGATTGTTAGAATTCATGCAGGTTGGTGCAATTTAGCGTTTCGCAAGGGGATCTGTTATCTGTGCAAGCATTCCGTTATCTTATTGACGCTGAACCTTGAGGGGTTGTTGTTGTTGTTGCTGTTGTTGCTGTTGTAGCAACTGTAGAAGTAGAGGTACTTGTTGTTGGAGGAGTTGGTGTGGTAGCTGCAGGTGTTGTTGTTGTTGTTGTTGTTGTTGTTGTTGGTTGTTGAGTTGAAGGGGAAGGGGTAGCCGAAGCCACGACAACAACCGAAGAAGACGGAGCAATCACTGGGACCGAGGTTGATGCTTCAATCACGCTTGAGCTCGGGGCTGTGGCAAGGGAACTGGTCGTGATGAGACGTGTAGTGACTGGGAGGAGGGAAGAGCTTGCAACGACGACTGGGGTTGATGTCAAAACAGGAGCTGACGATTCCAATTGGGCTGTTGATGGAGTTACGGAGCTACTTTGGACTGTCACTGTTGCAGTTGAAGCAACCGGAACCGTCGATGTGACTACTTGAGGTGAGGAAGAAGCGGGTGACGTGGAGGTCAAGGTCGCGGAAACACTTTGAACCGGAAGTTGGGTAGAAGTAACCGGGTCAATAATGACAGATGTTATTATCGCTGGTGCAACTGAGCTAGATGCTGCTAGCGTTGTTGCTGCCACTGAAACTGCTGTTGTTTCTGCAGCAGATGGTGTTGGTGTTTCCACTGCGGCTGGTGTCGCTGTTGTCTGCGCTATTATTAACATAAAGGACTGATTTACCACATCAAACTTTTTTATTGTTTATAATTTATATGATTAATATAAATATCGGATTTTATTGTCCAGTGTTTCATAAAATAATGCCTCAACAGATATCGAAACCAATTTGAATGTGTAGGTTTTTCGACAAGTTTTTGTTTACATGCATCATGTTCAATGCAATACATTATAATTGGAAGCGGTTAACTCTCTAATCATTTTGTAGATGAAAAGATACAATATCGTATTCAAAACATACGTCATCAAGACGTTCGTGTTACTTAAATCATCGTATCTCGTCTCAAATTAAGTTCCAATGGAAAATAATTCGAGCATTTGGTTGAGGTGGAGTACTAAAGCATTAGCCATGCCGGAAATGGGTCTCCGTGAAAGCTATACTTCTGACATAGAAACTATATTGTACATCAGCGTGGTGTTATGTTATCTATGATTAAAATACATATAAGATTGTATAGGCTTAACATGCACCCATTACATCAGCATATACTTTGTATCAGAGGGTTTCTTAGCGCTTCACTTGTAATGTGGGTATCATTTGTGTTATTCTTTAAAAGTGCTCGCATAAGCGCCTGAAAATGATTTTTCAGCTGATTACAAGAGCTTCTGCAAGATCTCTGATAACCTGAAAGAAAGGCATGCAATAGGTCACTAGTAAACATATATGTGTGCAATTTCATCAGGAAAATTAAGGTATCAAAAAGTCATTTTCACTGCATTGACTCGGACTGTAATCTGAAATTTCAAAGTGAACCTCCCTTCTTGATTGGCTGTTTACACGAAAGTGTCAGTTATGAGCTGAAATTATAGAGTAATTTCCTCACGGCAAGACCAAAGCGTGTTGTAAGAAGGCTTTTTAGAGGTTCGCACCTCTAATAGATGTGGCATTTTCATTGGCTTACTCAAATCAAGGGCGGGTAATTTCTGTACAGATTTTCCTGATGAAAAGTCCCAGGGTTTGTAAAGTGAAGAGCATCGGATCATTCAACCCAGGGTACCAAGGACGGTTTAATGATAATGCAATGAAAGAAATACACACAAATGATAACACAATTTTACACTTATAGTACACTTGAACCTAGATTTCCAATCATAGTTGCACTTAGAGTTGCACAGAACATTATATTCACATAAAGATACACTAATACTTACATTCACTTTTATTTGCTTTAACGTTTTAAAAATCCTTATTCTCCCTGATTCATTGGGTTAACTTAAACAATTCATCTACGAAATGGCGAACTCGTTTCGTTAATAAACGTGAACGAAGCAACTGGCTAATATGCATTTCATCTTTTAAAAAAACCCAAGAGCATTCTAAAAAAGCATATATCTGTACTGAAAAAACCAAGATCATTCTTTTATATATATATAAGCTCTTGGTTTTTTCAGTACAGATATATGCTTTTATATATATATATATATATATATATATATATATATATATATATATATATATATATATATATATATATATATATATATATATATATATATATATATATATATATATAATCATGATATCAACCAGTACCTCTTACTAATAGAAGAAGCGCAAAGCTAGTTTCAAGCAGAGGATATTCTGAAGAGAAAGCATATCTTCAAACGCAAGCAGGCAGAAGCTCAAAGCGCATTTCATTCGCTGTTAAATATGGTATTTCAGATATGATAAGATATTCAAATGAATATACACAGCAAGATTATTTTGTCTATTTCAAAACCTGGTCGAGTCGTGAGGGGAGGGGGGTCGCTGGCCGGCAATGCGGACCTTGTCTCCGGGTCGTCTATATCGGCAGCTGAACAATGAATTACTTAGTCTTAAGCATATAATATTTCACATAAATTGAAATGCTTAATTCTCTCCTCCAGTTAGGCTAGCGGCTTGTCATTTTAGTATTATATTTATTCAGTACTTCGGATGTACCAAACTGCAGATATTTGAAGCTCTGTTTCTTCTGTTAAACTTCGAAACATATCGAGGATATTATTTGAGTGTTCATGACATACTATTTTGCCAACAGGAATGCCTTGATATTAATATTCAGAAACAACGTATATTTATATCAAGGCACGAATGTCATAAACTAAGTATGTCATGAACACGAATATAATATTTTTTAACCGAAGTAACAAAATCAAAGACAATAATAAAAACTTTAACTATTGGGCATAACGAAGAATTTCAAACGCAACGTCGTAGGTCGACGTCAAAGCATTGATTGTAATTTGAGGTCACACTGAAAGGGTGGTTTACGCCTTAGGGATTCGTATTTCAAACAACAACTTTGATATCTTTGTCCTCGTAGGTATTCATCTCTAATGTAATGGGTAACCTAATTACCATTGTAATTTCTGAAAAGCAATGAATCAAACTAATGCTACACTCCTCTATGCAAGATTCATAGACATAGCAACATTTCTATAAAACCGTAGTTCGTGTCCGTCCAGACAATGCTCTTGGTTTGATTTGTAAAAACTTCTTATGTGTCTGAAATAATTCATCTTTCCTAATTCAAAGTTTCAAAATTCATTATCTAATATCAATAGCAATTAAATATGTTTTAATTACTTGTTTTACTGTCACCCAACATACTTACAAATAAGAACAAACCAACAAAATTGACTGTATCGGATCACGCACAACCTAACCATTTACATTACTAAAAGCGCTTCAAATAGGCAGAAACTAATCTACGACAACAATGCGACCGCGACTAAATCTATCCCAAAGCTCGAAGGAAGCAACCTTTTCCTGCGAATGGAATGAAAAGTAAAATTATTGATGAGATGTAACCTGCAGCTGTTGTTGTTGTTGACGTTGTTGATGCTGTTGTTGTTGATGCTGTTGTTGTTGATGGCGTTGTCTCCGGTACGGGGGGTAAAGTAGTTTGTGTTCCAGCTGTTACTGTTAGAATCGTTTTATTTACCTCAACGATTTAATTTTTTTCACATTAATATTTCACTCCTCTTTTCCATTTATGACGGCAAGGAGTACTTAAGTTACAGGTTTTTCTATTATAAACTTTATATATAATTCTCAATCGATAAATCTATACCATTAAACAAAACAAAACAAAATTCGATTACTAAAGCTTAATTTACCTGGTGGGGCTTGAGCTGTGGTTCCTGTACCTGATAAAAAATACAATCAAATTATATTTCTTATTTTAGTCATATTCATGTCTTAACGGGCATTGCGAATTTGCGAAATGAAGATAAGATATTTGATTCTTGAACTATTTTTTAGCACTCGCTTATGTAAAGTTGTAGAACCTTTATCAAATTAGTGACCTACCTGGTTCAGCCGTGGGGGTGTTCGTTGGCTCGGCGGTCGGGGAAAGTGTGGTTGTACCAACATCTGGAAGGGACAATTGTGTTTTCAATAAGGTCATTTTATACGATAATTTGGTTTTACAACGATAGGCGTGAGGGGAGATGACATAGATGGTTTGTGTTGTATTATAATGTAACTAGTTATCGAATGCGAATGATAAATACGAATAAAACATTGTTTTTTGATGATATGACTTGTCTATGTTTCGGCGAGGCACATTCTCTTGTATATCAGAGCCTCGTTTCACAAAGTCCTAAGGTGATCTTAGGTAACCTTATCGCAGTGTTAAACAATTGAAGTTAAGGTTAACCTTAGTAAAGGTTATTCTACGAAAGGCGACCCAGGGTTATATACGATACGTAACATCAGTCTCTTTTCTTAACATTTAATTGATTAGTGTTGGGTTAGAACTGATTTAAATGAGATTGCTCTATGTCCGACGTCTTTGTGCAGCTCTAAAACCGTTATCAAGAAGTGGTATGTTAACTTAAAGTAATCTTATATACTATTTTGTATCTTAAAGTGAAAAATAAAATATAATCGGGCTGTTTTTTTCTCGATAGGTTTGACAGATTTAAATGAGATTGCACTATACTAGACGTCTTATACAGTTATTATAACGCTATCAAGTAGGAGATGTTCACGTCACGATAAGTACAAACTCTTTTGTTTTTTTATCGTTACGAGTGATATGTTTGGTCCGATTTCAATAAATTTGCACTATAACCGACGTGTCATAAATAATGAAATAGTTATCAAGGACGGAATGTTAACGTTAAGTTATTAAAAATCTGATTTTTTAAAGGGAAAAAATATTCAAGAGCGTTACGAGAGATAGGTTTGATCATACTTTAATGACAATGCAATTTTAGAAGTTGACCATCGTTCATCATTCAAGCTTTTAATATCTATAGAATAAATAACATCTTAAGATATCTTAATCTATGTTTTTAATTAGTCAATAATATGATATTTAGTGCGCTGTAAGTCCACACGACTTATTGTCATAATGATTGAGATGTTTACAGACTTTCATTGTTTTGCCTTGATATTTTCACGAGTGGCAAGATATGAAACTCAAAAGGCCTTTTAATATCGAAATATATTGACACTGCTATAAACAGTTACATAGCGAAAACATTGCAGCAAGTCGTATATCGTCAGTCCTTAATAACGTTGCAACTCCTAGCTGGCGTTCGATCCTGAAAGGGGAGATAACTGAGATGCGTTACAAGGGGAGGTGATAGGTTCCGTTCACTATTCCTACTGCGATTGTTTAAATATTGATTCTATTTTCATTGCACAAATCTATATTTAATTACAATGTTTATAATAAATTAAAAGATAATAAATGTAAATAATAAATTTTTTAACCATATAATATCTCACCTCCAGCTGTTGCGTCTGTAGTTCCTGCAAGAAGAAAGAGAATGTGGAATATCCGAAACAATAATTTATATGGGAAAACGATATTCATCGAGAAGGTTTTGCATGTGGAATATCAATGCTTGTTTTGAGTTGAATCTCAATCAAAAATTTTCTTTAGTGATTTAAGTTAAAATAAAACATATAGGTAATATGTCAGACAGATTATCATGTTCTTTGAATCATATAAATCACAGCATTACAATATGGTAACAACTATTCTTAATATTTTACATATCAATATTAAATGATGTATTTCAGTGACAAAATTGTTTTAATATACGCAAGATTAGGTACAATGCGGCAATGAAACACATTACAAAATTCCAGATTTATAAAAGCCTGATACTTTTGTGTACCATTTTTCCCCTTCAAATGTTTCGGTAATTATAAACTGATATAAAGGGAGCATAATTATGCAGTTCGTGATGAAAATTTATGCAAACGTTTAAGTTGTAGACACTATGTCTCACGAGGCATGTTTTTCATTCATAAAGCATTTTTCAAGAATAATTTAAATCATAAATGTTGTGTTGAAATCAGACATATATTATCTCTACATTAATGTCTCCTCCCTTTTACATGAAAGCGTTATTTCCAAAACGACATTACGATTAATATAGAACAGATATAAAACACTCAAACCATGTAACCATGCCATGTTATTACACAACAACAGATCTACCTATATTGCTACTTAACTTCAGCAAATTTAACTGACAAAATTGTAAGTAATAACTTCATTTTCATATCGTATAATAGGTGAACAAAATATAATTTTCTGCTATAAATTTTTGTTTTTATAAATAGTATGCTGAAAATGTCAAACCTTTTGAGTTTGAGACTGCTGTAAATAAACTCATAAAAACTAATGGACATCCCGATATTCAATACTTATCAAGCATGTGGATCATTTTATGAAGTAGAAATCTTCTCGATTTTTAAAACAAGATCTGTGTGGACATTTGCTTTTTTTATCCACTGGCGTCAGACGAGACTATGTCGCAAAATAACAATGTGGAAGTTACTATTAAATCGTGAGTTATTTGATGGAAAAACGTTATATTCCCATAATTCATATTTAATAGATATATCACACGACGATAGTAAATATACCACACGACGATAGTAAATATACCACACGACGATAGTAAATATACCACACGACGATAGTAAATATACCACACGACGCCACATGTAATATAGCTTTATGATACAAATACCGTCCATGAATTTAGAAATACAGTATTTTATATGTAACGCCCATTTTATATGCCCCTGCTATTATTAGTCTGTTGAAGACGTTTTAAATGCCTTCATAATTGCTTTCCTAAAGAGAAAATAGATGACAGCTGATGGTCTGTTTAGATCACTTTTATTCCACCTAAATGCATTTTGAGTTATTTTGTTGATGTCCTAGACAGGAATACATTCGACTGACGTGTAAAACATTTAAATAACAAGTATGGTTATATATAGCTCATAATGATCATCTTTTCGAGACATAAATTGATGATAAGCAAATCATGCCCATTTCCTTCCTGAATGAATTTCCAATGTATTTGTTATCAGTATCATCAAACATAGTTATTAACAACAAAACAAGGAAACATATCTAGTTCACTAAAATGCTCTTAACCAAGTACCGGATATTAGATAGGCGTTTATGATACCAAATTCTGAAATGACAGGAAATATCATTCCACAGCCAAGTTTTAGGTCAAGATCAATAATATATACATCACTTATGATCATGTATGCGTCGACATTATTCAACATAATACTCACCCGCTATCATATCTGCTTCAATAATGTATCAAGATAATAAAGAAACCTACGGGGACACGCTTTTAAAAGCACTAGCTCTCAAGCTTATTTTATAAGAAATTCCAAAAAAATATAAATCTAAGAAAGAAACATTGTTCAATTTGGATATTTCAAATCTAGATTTGATTTCATAAAGGTAATGTTTTTTGTAGTTTGGATAAAAGCGAAAGCTTACAATATTAAAACTATAGACATTAGTTAGTTTCAACAAGTTGAACATATAAACTATGGTCAGTTTGTCTACTTCATATCTAAAGACATCACAAACCAGTGGTCCACCAAGCATTGAAGGGTCGATTGCACCTCTATCTACATAAACACACAGACACGTGGTCAGTTTACCTATCTCTTACTTACTCACGTCACAAACCAGTGGTCAACCAAGCAGGGAAGGGTCGATTGCACCTCTATCTACATATACACACAGACACGTGGTCAGTTTACCTATCTCTTACTTACTCACGTCACAAACCAGTGGTCAGAGAAGCAGGGAAGGGTCGATTGCACCTCTATCTACATATCCACACAGACACGTGGTCAGTTTACCTATCTCTTACTTACTCACGTCACAAACCAGTGGTCAGAGAAGCAGGGAAGGGTCGATTGCACCTCTATCTACATATACACACAGACACGTGGTCAGTTTACCTATCTCTTACTTACACACGTCACAAACCAGTGGTCAGAGAAGCAGGGAAGCATGAAGGACACAGATTGCACCTTTACACACACACAGACACATGGTCAGTTCTGACCAGTTACCTTCGATGAGATAGCCTCCGTTGTCCTTTATATACCATCGGTCACCGAGGTCAGGTGACCACACGACAACAGTGTTAGCTCCTAGTTAATGATAATTATAACATGTTTATTTCTAGGACGTTGATGATATCGCTATTTAATAAATCTGCAAGGTTATTACACACTTCGTAATAACATCGCGTGCTGACTGATTGACGTGACGTCATAATGTTAAGGGTGCCGTCACATTTTTAGCACATTGGCCACAATGGTCATGTCTACGATTTTCATGAAATAATTGACAGTATAATTCAGCGAGAAATTAAAACGTATAACATTTCATGAAAAATTTTAAAACTCGTGAATGATATTGGTATCTAGCTCGCCTTTGCTTGTAAAATACTAAAGCACTTACTAGTTAAATAAATATGTAATGAAACGGGACGACGAGTATCATTCTGTTTTATACAACGCCTTTTCTCGACGGCACTGAGGAGGACATTCAGAGAGACTGCTGAATTCCAGTAGCTGTGTTTTGTGGGCTTTATTGAAAAACTCTGCAGCTGATTTTGCTGATAGAGGTTGTTCCTGAGATTGTACATAAGCTGAAACGGCCATTTCAACCAGTTTCATTTGACGACAATGGTGTTTGCTTCTAGTTAAACAGTTTGCGATGATGAATAGAAACCTCGTCAACTGTAGTTCATGACGTCACCCAAAGTCAAAAGAAACAAAACCAGGGTCAAGTTTACCAAGAGGTTCGATTAATGTCATACAGTTAGAAGCCACAAAACAATTGACACTGACGTCACTGCAGAGGGGAGAGGGCAGTGACGTCACTGTAGAGTGGAGAGAGCAGTGACGTCACTGTAGAGGGAGAAAGCAGTGACGTCACTGTAGAGGGGAGAGAACAATGATGGTTCCTGAGCTTGTATGCATAGGGGTCATGCTTTAGAAGCAGTAAGGCAGCCGTGCAACTAGTATTGTATTAAACAAGCTGTTCAGTTTCGTAGCCACCTTTAAGTCGTTACTTTCTACGATTTCGAGATAGTTCTCAATTCACGAGAGAAACTTGAATGATATTCCCAAAACTATCAACAATATGCAAAAACATTTGTTTACTTTATATTAAGAATAAATGGAATATTTACGTTCAAATTTCTCGTCCATGTGGGACATGCCAGTTCTACGTTTCACTTCTCTTAACAGCCGTCATTTTATTTATCAATTTCATAATCAAATAAAGAAAAATACATATCATTATATACCAACCTAAGTCCGGATCCTTGCCCGTCCCAGACAGAGGGTTTGGAACAGGATCAGGAACAGCCGCAGCCCCTTTCACAGTTCAATTTCGTATTAAATATCCATCGCTATGCGAAATCAGTTAAACACGTACAACCCTCGATGAAGCCATTACAGGTCGAAAGAAGAGTTTGCAGATAATCACATTATTAGAATTGATATTGATTGCTTCTATCCCTTATTTCTCTCTCTCAAGAGACTGATGTCAATTTGAAGAACCTCAGATTCAAATGTACATTGGAACATTAAGAAAAGTTAAATTGTCAGTTAAACCTCGCTACTAATTCTTTCATACAACTGCAAATGATATCAACAGTATTTGTTTAAAGTAAATTACAGGTTATTTAAAGGTTATTTATATATAGAGAGAGCAAATCCGCAGACCGACTGTGCAAGCACGAAACACGAGCAAAACAATTTGCGCAAAGCATTACTGTATACACCCTTTCCATATAAAACTGAAATTTGCATCTGTTGTTCGCACTTTAAACCTTGAAAGCGGCGTCAAACCCATATCACCTCACCTCACCTCAATTTCGTACATGTAACAGTTTAATATAGACATTTTCGGTGCATTATTTTTAGTTTGATATCGTGTCACGATGAGCAGAACAACGCAACATAAACAACATAAACAACATTGTTAAACACATAACTCGTGAATCATGACTCAAAGTTTTGAAAACAAACCCGGGTTACAGTGACATCATGTATTAACATTACAACTCACATCAAAAGAATTCAGTTAGCATTGCCTTAGACATTTAAATTGCATAAATTTACTTAGAGAGACGGAACCCCATTTGCTTGTTGCATATAACATACCGGAAATGTATCTGCGTTTAGAACTCTGATATAAACCACAACGACAATAAATATTCAAGCATTGTAAATGGAATATCTAACATATTTTGTCGCCTAAATGGACCTCGCTGTAAGTCATAACGATGTTAGGTATTATGTTTCTTGTCTGATCATAATATTTTGGGATTTATAATTTGAATATATTTAAGTTAGCCAAAAACTTATCAATATTTCCAGATTCAAAGTATCAATGCCTAAACTCCAAAAAGTGTTTTTATTATTTGAATCGTGTGTTGTGTTCAGATCGACATATACAATTTGAAGTTGTATCAGCTGTCCGTTCTTGATTTCAAGCCTTTTTAAAATTATGTTTTAAATCAACATTAATATAATTGATATGAACATATGTATATTGTTACGAACAACTGAGTCACACAATTTGAAGTAACCTTGCATTTACCTTGACTCGTGGTGCTCTAAGACTAATTAGTTTTCCCTTATTCAAATGAACTCAGATAATATAAGGTTATACGCCTAAACATACTTATACTTCTACAAATTGCACTTGAGTAATGAATTTTACTTTGGGGCACATTTTAAGTTTTAAGTTTTTTCTTGTTCGTTATAAAATAACAAATTTAATTTAAAATGATTAAAATCTTCAGTCATGTAAACACTGCCACATTACCTATAACTCGTTTCGAGTTCAAAAAAGAGAACTAAGACATTCATTCTACAAGCTTTATATTTGTAATTCGAGAACTGAAAGGGATTAATTTATAATCTTTTAAAAAGTCAAAATATCATACTCTTTCAATTTTCTTGAAATCCAGCAATGAATCTGTGAAATGTAAGACGGAATGTTTGAGTGATTGATATGTACATGCTCCTACCTGTGTTTCCAAATAGGGACCGCCACTCATTTGACATAATTCTGATTTATGATAACAGAAATAGATAGCCCTGGCCAAACCTGTCTTACTCATAACATCAGACCGCCTGGTGGTAGAACGTTATTTAACGTGATATAATTCTATGCACTTATTCAATGGCAGGTACTTTTTGAAATTTTGAAGAGAAAGAAACTTTATATCTTTCCTTCTCTTCCCCATCATATTTAGCGCCTCCTGAGATATTTCTTTACTATAAATCAGGTTGAAAAATTGGTAGCCAAGGCAATGTCTGTATTACAATCAGGTGACTTAGCAAATATAACATTAGTTACGTGTCACAAGTAAAACATTTAAAAAGCAAAAAAAGTTGATTTTGTCTTATATTTTTCGTTCTTATAGCACATTGATGATGGGTAACCTGGCACGTTTTTAAATATCACATGTTTGTGATTACAGTTTAAAAATTCTACACTCCATACCACCGAGTCATTATATCCAATTATTTGTCATTCCAAAAACTATTTAAAATTGATTATTAAACAGTTGAATGAAGTGGTGAAGAGACATGTAACCAAATAACGCAGTTGAAAAAATTCGTGTAACAGAAAATTTCTTATAATTCTTGAACAGCGCAAAACAAAGAAAATATACGATGAGGCAAAAAGAAATCTTTCCGCCACGACGCAAGCAAAAAAAAGATTTTTTAATTTCTCGATGAAATAGCGCAAGCAATGCAGGCCTATGTCATGGTCTAGTTTTTGAATAGCGCTAAATCACACACCTGGAATCACGCTCTAAGCACGCGCTGATTTGTGTCCGTGCAACGATCGTTTTCTTTTAAAGAGCAAAGGCTAATGAGAGCCATGTAAGTGTCCTGTTGAGTTCAATACATAAATCACACACAATCCACAAATGATATTGCATACACATGTCATACATCCAAAAGCAAATCCAAAAGCATAAATATACCATCATAAAGAGCAATGAAACCAATACGAAGCGCCTTGGCAAGTCTTACTTTAGTATCATACGCAAAGAATACATCGTACGCAAAACGTGCGTCCTACCATAAACCGATACCATACGCGACACGTCTACACAGACACTACGAAAAGCCTACAAAATACGTAAAGCAGACACAATATTCAGAGATAACACCATACGTAAAGCGTATAGTATTCGCCAATTATACAGCAAGCGCAAAGCGTAATACACTACGAAATGCATACACCATACGCACAACATCATACTATACGCAAAGCATACAACGTATACCAAATGAAAAGCTGCGTACACAAAGCATACACCTTAAGCAAAGCAAAGAGTACACAAATCCAAGCTGAAGCAGCTTGGAACCGTCTCACCTGATAGGAGCACGTCCCTCCCTTCCATGGGAGCTAACTCCACAGCTACATGTGCTTGTACCACAGATGTTTCTAGTTTCAGTAGTAATTGCATTTGGTTACAACATTAAAGAAATATTATCAACATATACAAACGCCTGAAATATCTTGCTGCGAAAAGAAATTTAAAAACCTTAAATTTTTCTTGTACATTTACGGACGATAGTCGCTCATTATCATATGATGACTCCATACTGTTTGTCACAGGCAAGGTGTTTGTAAAATTTCTTAGCTGACAGCTATTGGAAACTTACATTTCTCATGGGTATTTACATAATAAGCCTTTCTAAACCTTTTGAAACGCCATAATCATCCTTTCGTATGTGTTCCAATTTCTAAATAAAACAAACTGTTCAATTATCTTAAACGATTAAATGATAAATCGAGAAATTCAAACTCGATTGTTCATCATTTTCGACAAGAAGAAAAAGTAGAATGAGCCGATAGCATTGAAAATGGATTTGATGTTTGGTGAGTAAAGTTTTGTTGATGTCAACAAAATCGGTACTCCTGACGTTGAAGGCCCGAACTCACCAGCTCCCTGTGCATGGGCTCCTCCTAGAAGGGCTGAAACCAAAAGAATTTATATGAACACATATGATATATGAACCACACATCTACACAAAGATTTGATAAAAGTGAATGAATACGTTATATGAATCATAAGTGAAGAGTTGAGGGTTTTAAGACTTTTATATAAAAAATATGTGAACACAATTTTCAATATCAGTTATGTTCTTACATGTTTTAGATTTTTATATAGTATATTTGGCCTTGATATGCATGATATTCATGTAAGAGGAATTTTAGAGAAATTTCGAAGTTGGTAAGTTTTTTATTGCATGACTATGGCGATGTCAGATATGTTGATATTTAACAGCATATGTCAGACTTTTATTCACAGATCAAGATCGTTATTGCAAGAAACAAAGATGCCTCTAACATAAACTTGAGCGGATGGATGGAATACGATTGGTTGACTCTATGCAAAACTTGACCCAAAACAAATCTGGTCGAAATGTGTACATCGTTATTCATATAACAGGAAAAAGCAACAAAGTAGTTAAACCGCCACACGTTTTACATCTTTCCATTACAAAATAACAACGGTGAAGTTATGTATTGGAGTAACAATACACTGAAATATCTTATAAAAGAGACAAATGAGAAAGTAACTAGGGTTTTAAAGTCAGTAATTAGAAGTGTTTAAGCTTATCGAGAGTGAAGGTAATCAAAAGTTGTACTAATCAATAGTTCCGATAATTGATACTTAAACTTATCGATAGTAAGGCTTATCTCTTTTTGAGCCTAAAATAGTTAAGAAGCTCGGTATTCAAGCTATGAAATAGTTAAACTAATCTATAGGTAAACTATTTCATAGGAAAGCTAATAATCTAACTCATCGAAAGGAGACATTATCGAAAGATAGGCAATATCGACATACAGCTGCATACCATAAACCTGCGTATCTGAGTACATATAATTTGGGATGTCTTTTCAGGCATCGTAGCATTGTGAAAGAGAAACGGATAATGTTGAATTTTCAATAAAGAATTGAAGATCCATTGTATACCATATCGCAGTCGTATATTCTACCAAACGGTTAACAGTAAGAGTTTTGGCACGTCATTGAAGTGACCGGGGTTCAACATTTTGAAAATGCCATCTTTGTTCCTTTGCACTTAGTCATCGTGATTGTGCTGATTATTTTCTCAGATCTTTCATATGGAATATTTTCTTTGAAATTGGTGGAAATAGGAAATTCGATTATATGACCTTTTCTGTCTATTTTGTCATGCAATAGTACTGTCTTGATATCAGTGTAGTGACGTCATCACAAGAAACGATTCATCCTAGTTTCCCAAATTAAAATGGCGGTCTTGCAGACATTGTTGCATGATTTTTTCATGTTTCATCTTAATTCCATGTTTTGATTGATCAAAATTGTACCGTTTCACGTAAGTGTTACCAAAATCCTTTTTCTTCAGAGGGTAAGCCATTAGTATAGATAACTCATCTATACTATAAGCTTTTATGTATAGGGGAACGCTGCATGCGGTCATTTTGGTGGGAACACCTTTTTATCATCTAAATTAAGGAAACGGAATGGCGTTGCTTGACTGAACTTGATTTGTTCGTTGTGCCATTCACACCAGTTTTTGTTTTCTTTTCATGAGACCCCTCTTCAGAATTCTTATCCTTAGAATAAACAAATCTCTGTTGACGGAATTAAAAAATACAAGAATGCCCTTCTTACCTGGTGTATTTTTGGTTACTGACGACATTTGTCTTACTCTGAAAGGGACCTTTTTTGCCATGAAGAATGTTATAGGAAATGTAGGATGACTTTTTAACAATGGAAAGCAAACTTTTCAACGGGAGAAACGCTTTTAATGTGGGGCCATTTAAAAGCAAAAATATGAAAATATAAAAAAAGGACTTGATAAGTTATGATACCTGTGTTTCAATGCACTGCCACTATAAGAGTTAAAAATCTGCACATTTTTCTTGTCAAGTACAACAGCTTGACGTTGATGCTATAAATTCGGGGAGAGTTTGGGATGGCAGAAATCGTGACATACCAAGCTCTAGTTGACAAGGTGATGTACGTGACTGACGGGTGACATTCATACGGGACAAGTGACGAATTCACAGAGAAGTTTCAATTACAAGGTGCATTTTCGGTTCCTGTAGAATATAACTTTTAATAACCTATTTGTATTTAAGTAATATACAAGCAATTTGATTATTTTCCATGTAATTGCGTTATTGCATTCTATTGTTTATAACCTACAGTATGAATACTGAAAGTGGTCAACTTACCGTTTCTGGTAAAAACAAAAGATGAATTGTAATTCCCTTACGTAAAAATGTTATTTTTGATGATGTTTATTTAAGAAGGATAAGTTATATTTTACATTTTACTTTCTGTGGGTTTGCAGCTGTAGAGCTATTTCCGGTCGATAAATACAGACATGGTTTTTTTTTCATTTTGATGAATAATTGATAAAAATGGAACAAGCGAACTATTTCATACTCGTGTATTTGAAGAAGCTGAATTATCTTTGTTTTTTTAATGAATTATGTGGATGCCATTCAAACATGCAATCTATACAGAAACTGACCAAATTATCCGATTGATCGATGTTTTTTGATAAAGGAATGGTGACAAATAACTGTGCTCTACGACATAATTGAAGAAAACAATATTTCAATTATGTACATTAAAGTCACCAATGCTTGCAAGAGAATATCTCTGCTCAATTTTACAATTGAATGGTTGAACGTGAGATGAATACAGATTTTTTATTTACTTAATTAAACTGTCGTTATATTTGTTGAGTTAAACAGGAATTATTTCAAAATATAAAGATAATGATATTATATGATATGTTAGATAATAGTAACGTAAGCATAAGCTCTTCCTTTCTAACTTTAGTAATTGTTTTACTCACTTTTATAATTGAATTTATATTCAACTTTTCAAAGCATTCATAGTGTCGTAATACATCATAAGTTGCCAAGAATCGTGTTACGTAGCATAGTCGATCAATCAACATACATTTCGCGTGAACATCAACTGACACACGCAGCTAAAAGTAGGTTGTTACAAAACATGTCCTTTCGCCTCTCAAGTAACAGACACAAGATTTCATTGTTTGGACACACAAGATGGCAATAACGATCTAAATCTTCTATATTTTCATTTAACCTCGCTTGCTTCTAAAAAGTACATGTATTAAAACGCAATGTGTATACTTTCACATTTACAATAAGGACTAGCAAGTCCAGGCTATTTTTGTGCCAAAAGTCAACAGTTTTAAAAAGAGCATATGAAATTGTATAGTGTCAATAGATTTAAAAGCCAGGAAGTTTCGAAAGCGAAAAATATACAAACAAAAATATCTTTAAAATGAAAAAAGAAGAAGAATTATTTATCATTAAAAATAAAACCATGGATGACATCTCCTGATGAGTATAATACACAAATGAACATGAAATGAACACCGCCGCCCCCACCCCCACCCCCACCTCCCCCCCTCATTCATAACACCCACAAGAATCCAGGCTGTATGTTTGACTATGATGTGCTGCTTGTCATTTTCAAGCGTATCAAACCTATGTTTCCACCTGTCACTAAATTACGACAATACAGTATTTCATATTTCGTCCAATTTTGATATCTTGAATAAGAAAAACTATCATATTTTAAAAACCATTAAAATGTGTATATTTCTTTAAGATGATAACTTTGAGAAATTCTATCCAAATGCAAAGCTATTCTAACAAGCCAGGAATTCAGGAGGTTTCCGCAGTGCAGTATTTATTGCTCGTTGTGTTGTTGTTGGGCCTGGATTAGAAATCATGTCAGGAAACTGTGTATTTTCCAAGCTCGTCTGACATAACGGAGTAGTCGTGAGGGGAACATCTTCTAGTCGTGACTCGACGGCAATTTAAGGAAATAAGTCGGATGGAAAGTGTTATCGTTTTGTCATATCCTCTTTATAATAAACAAGAATTTCCGTCTGTTGTGTATGGGGGTGCACTAAGACGTATGTTCTACTTATGATTAATGTCTGTATACTATACAAATGTATATAGACAATATTTGAAAAAAAGTTCACAAGTATACAGTATTATATATTCAAAGACAAAAAATTACACATAGCAAACATTATTTCAACATATTGGAAGACTGAAGATATCAATGAAACATGGTGGAGTAATGTAAGACTCCCTGAAGATATCAATGAAACATGTTGGAGTAATGTTGGCTATGTGTCGTTTTTTGTGTTTTAATATATAAATTCGATATATGACTTATGATTACTGTCTGTATGTCTAATATTTTAGAAAGAGAAAATCTTGTTTTTATCGCTCAGACTGAAAACAATTGATTTGAATTCAAATATTAATCAGTATAAAATCAGATATAACGTTTTAGGCAACATACAATTTGATTTCCTGCTGAAATTGGCTACATGTCCTCAAAACAAACTAGTTTAACAACTCCAAGCTCCTACGTTACTTGATTTTTAATTTATCTTTTGCTGAATCTTTTAAAATCCTAAGTTTCCTCTTAAAATATCTATTAAAATAAAATAATTGTTCAATCAAATAAAATGGCTGATCGAACATACTGCTGCTAGGCGACGTCAAGGAGACCACTATTCAATATGTCCGGTTCTAGTAATAACAAAACTGTGTATAATGCTCAGTTACATTGATGTTTAATGGCCTCTAGGTGGGAACCATATTTCTCTAAAATTATGGTAATTTCAAAAACGTCCTTCTTCGTCTTTTGACGTTTTTTTTATGGTGACACACGTCTAATATCATCATGTTAATGTTAACTTTAATAATAATGTACATCTGCATGTCTCATAAAGTTAGCCAGCGGACCTTGGATTTATGAAGGTATATATGCATGTTCTTTTCTATAAGTCAGAGAGAATGCTGACGCGCTTGTCTTGAAGATGTAATTATATACATATTCAATTTCATTTATAAGTTAGGCCATTAAGTTAAGTTCTTTATGTTTCAACATAATTTAAAGTCGAAATTTGTCAAACTATACCCCTTTATTCTAAAATTTTCAAATTGACCCAAATAAGAACTAGTTGAATTCAATTGTTAATTGGTTCTAATTAATGGATTGTTTTCAAAGTATCAAAGGCCTCATTACTCGACCAACTTGTCTGTATCAAAAGTATCAAGTATTTAGCGAAATCAGCTGACCATTTTAGTGTGTGGATACAATTATCGTTTAAGATGGAAATAGATTCGGGTACCTTAACGGAATATATAAGGTTCGTTTTTAGTAAACGTCTGTTAGTTAAAATTGGTAAAATTTAATTTCGTGTTCGTGAGATCTATCAGCTTATATAGTTTTGAGGTTTTGTCGTCAAATACTCTCCACAAATCTCCACAAATCACAAGACGCCACAATCCATAACACATATCATAATTTTATATAAATATAATATATATATATAAAACAATAACTTTAAATCTCAAACTCGAAATAAAATTTAATGATATTTTTTTTGCAGAATGAGTGGTTGACAATCTCTATTTCTGATCTCTTTAAATAATTTACAGTACTTTTCTTTTGATTTGCACTATGATTTCATTTTAATAATCTTTACATTTTGAAGTGCTAAAACTATTCGAAGATATTGCGTTTGTGCTCATCACGCAGAAACAATGCAAACGATGATTTTAGTAGCCATCTTTGAATTAATATTGTGGTAGACAGTAGCAGATTGACGTTGTTGCAGCAATATGTAACACAATAATCCATTGTAATTTTACGACATGACTTTTATACAACATTTCAATATGGGTACTCAACGTTTGTTAATTAAATGATGGCGAAAACATCGTAAATTGTACAAACATTTATACATAATCTTTAGCACAAGAAGATGGTTATTGACTAAACACACTACATATTTCTCTCTTAAATGTCCTATCTATCATATTTATCATTTATTATATAAAGATTATCGTTTTAATGTATTTTTAAGGAACACATAATTATTGTCCAGTGTCTCCAGGTATGTTATCCATATTCGTAAAACCTTATTTTGAAGTTGATATGAAAACAACTAACTATGCCAATATCAAATGAACGAATAGATTCCTTGATGTGTAATCCTACATACTCCAGTATTCTTAATATGATTGTACTTAAACTATTGCAAGCTGGACACAGAAGGTGAAAAATATCCGGGCTCCGTATTCAAATTCCTCTTATATTATCTTCTTTTTCTTCTCGTTCCATTAGGAACAAAATTATTTAATTTACAAGAAGGAGACATGTCTAACTCTCACTTTGCTTGACGGCCAAAACCCTACTGCTCCGGAAAGTATATTATTTCAGGTAAGGATATTCTCTCATTTTTCGGCATCATTTCCATAATAGGAAACTTCACATCACAGTTTCACGAAATGACCTTCAGCTAGCAAGAAGCCAAATTGTTTTTCAACATCTTGCTGGACAGTTATGACAATACAATACTACTTTATAACGTACAAATGTATATAAGTACGTTTATTCTTATATTAATTCAACTTCTCATACAACAAACCTCCATGGAAATCTAGTTACTTTTGGAAGCACGAATACCCATGGACAGTCATGTGCCTCAGAGTTATCAACTAATAATACTACTACAGCAGAAAGAAAGTATGTATATTTAAAAGGACACATTTCCGGTTAGCCTTCTCTGACATCAAATCTAAAAAATAAAAGTAAAACTAGTTTACCTGCGATAAGCAAGAAGCACAAATATCCAGCCATCCTCTTGCTTGACAATGGTCCGATCCGAAAGGAAGATTGTGACGAGGGGCTGTCTGTCTCGCCCCGTCTTATACGGGCACCTGTCAGAAGCTAGAGCAGCGCCTTGTCTCACCCCGGTGATGAATCACACTCACACTGGATACGTAATATACACTTTTCAAAGTGTCCACTCAAACAAATGTCTATTTCTGATGGTCAACAGGTTTTGGATGTATTTGGCAGCACGATTAAGCCTGTTTTGATGGATGTGCATGCCATATTGTCTTATAGTACATATGCAAGGGTTGATGAAATGGGCTCGAGATTGATGATCAACTGTATGAGGGTTCAGCAGTTCGATTCCCACATGCGGTACAAATATTTGAACATTATATAAACGCAACCATTAAGGTTACCTTCATGGCAGTTGATGTACTCTCATATGGTGGGTTAAACGTAAACTGGAAAATCTTAAACATTGCTTTTTTTTATCAGATATCATCTTGTAAATGTCCATGTGTACAGAACCTTTTGAATTCATATAATTCAAACGTTGCCGTCATTGGTCAGACGTTTGTCTGTTAGTGATAAGTGATGAATTGTCTCTTTGCGACTTCAATGAGCCTAAACTGGAAACCTGAGAGGAAAAAACTGAAAATTCACACTAATTTTCAGTTGTCATGTAACTGATGTCATGTACTCATTAATTTAACAGCGTCTTTTGTTGTTTTAGTATTTGGCCAGAATATATTTATTAAAAAATGCTTATCTGGTTGTAACGGTATTTATTTGTTCAATAAACAAATTTGGCATGTCGACTTTATTTTCTATAACAGAATACCGATGAGCCGCTTCTTGTATTGGAATAATGATGTTTAGCGATGAAAATTTAAAGACTATATTTATGGGTATAGAACTTTTGTCTATTCTGGCTACCTAGTCTGTCCTCTCTCGCACGTTTTGATTGGCTGATTTATGTTGTAGTATGCTGTAAGTACCTGATCTAATACATCCCATCCGCGAAAAAAGACCGTAATTTTCAGAAATAGTTAATTAAGATATAATGAATCGTGTACGCCTTAAATACATACGTGAAATTGGTTAAAAAATCACATTAATCAACATGCATTTCCATTGGTCAGTTAAATGGTCAAGCTGGTCAGATTATATTTTTGGATTAATTTGATATCAAAAATGTCTTTTATACCCAAAGGCAATCACTTAAAAACATTTCTCACTTTCCATTGGTAATCTTAAAAAGAAAACGTATTAAACCTTGCACCAGAGAAAAAACAAAGGAAATTTCCTCCCTCTTTTAAAAATCTTCTGTGCCCTAATTAACGACTCTTAATTTCCCATTAGCTTCGTTTCCATGATAAAATATGGTTAACCATTACAATAGAAACCTGATGGCAAATATAACGTACAACTAATCTCATGAGATTGAGTAATCTTGCTTTTTACAACCATCTCTAATAATCATATACATATATATAAGTGAAAATTATTAAATTACGAGTAAAATATCCAGTGCTGGTTAAATTTGATAAGTTAATAACAAATTTTATGATGCTATCGTATCAGCAATTGTATACTCCCTAACCCTGCGATAAAAGAAAAACTCGGAAAAAGGCATTGACGTGTAATAAATATTAATGCATGAGGATTTCCCTGTCAGGTGTATATAGATAACCAGGGAGCCACGTACTCACCGAAGTGATAAATGATCTACGCACATAGACTAAAGAAACTCTTTAGATTGACGTAGCCGACTAACTGACTGGTGGTTCAAGTGATTTTTTAATTCTTGCTAGAAATATTAGAAAAAAAGGTTTATTCTAAACTCATTTTGTATTCACCCAATACTTGTAGTATGTATTATTGACGAAATGAATTCTTCAATTCCGTACAACGATTATCGACCATATGGTGAAACAAAGGCAGTGTAACATATTTCATATACGCATGTGCACCTATCACGTCTGGTCGGCAAGCTTTGTTTTCAGCGAGGGTTCTTGTAAGAACTCATTAATCAAATATCATAAGACACTTTCTAAACCTAATACTTATTCACTTTTAAGGTGCATATACGACAACACAAGTACAGGAACACACCAATAATAAAACCTAAAATTTGGCCATATCTTTATCAAAATAATATGCAAAAATTGAATAATGGAGTGCTTTTGTTTTTGTTGAGTATAGTTCATGATGATATGAAAAGTTTTGCGGCTTGAATTTTGTAAATGTTTTATTGTACAATTCATGCATTCAGTGACAAAAAACTTTTTTTTCGACATCTATAAAATATAGAATGTTTCTTCTATACTTTTAGATTATCAAATTATAATTATTATGGTGAAACATAAGCAGTGTAGTATTTGTCATATACACACATGTGCACATCCAGGAGCACTAGGTTTTATAGAGCACGAAGTGGTTGCCTTGCTGACCTCTCACACGACCGGTCCGGGTTCTACTCCAGGTGGAGTCAACAAAAAATGTGACGTGGGTTTTACATTTGAAAAAGTCTCTGGGCAAGACATATGCAATCCTGTATCCACATGTCAACCCAGCTTTAGAAACGGGTACATATTGAGCAAGGCGAACCTTTAATAATATACATCTGTCTGACTGTAAAGAATATTGATATATCAAATCCTCATGGATAAACGTATTGTGCTTGTACGGTTAGTAACGTTTCGATATAATTCTTATACTACGTATGAACCATTTAAAAGATCTCTCGATTCTAATAACGATTGTATCACATTCTATACATACCTCTCTAAAAACATCGATATAAATTTATTTCAAAAAGCAATGCTCTTGATCAACGAATTTTTACAAATTATATCTTGTGTCTTTCGGCTTTAAAGATTTAAGCTGAATTCTCGTTGTTTAAATTGTAATTTTCGTCCAAATATTTTCGCATCTTTATGGATAAGAGAGTGCATCTTCTATCGCAAGCATTTTTAGTATTCAGAAGACTTAAATTAATATGTAGATCACATGCATTACATAAATATATATAAGTTGTTGACTAATAGTGCAGGACCTAGATTTTCATTGGCTAACGAGTATCTTAGCACTAAGAGAGCTTCAAAAATCTAGGCCCAGGGGTCTAGTGCTCAGACATATCTTGATGCGGAAGATGACAAATTTCAGTGACTGCCAATCAAAAACTTAACCATAGTACTTCATCAAGCAGTTTGACTGTATATTAAATGTTCGTGATCAATGTGTCATAAAAGAAATATGTTAAAAACTAAAATTGATGCAGCCCATAGCAAATTTAAATCAATTCTCACGCATTTTAATAACTCACTTAATCTCGGCTTAAATATGTGACGTGAGAACATTCACTACACGTTCAATCAAATCCTGGAAATGTCAGCCCAACATCCAAGTGTGTCACTAATTGTGTACAAGAGGAGCATGCCGACCTCAGTAGACGACAGAGGTATAATTGTGACATATTTGAAATAAATAAGACCTTGTTGTATGTGTGTTGTCTTTTTAGTATTGTTGGTTTTATGTATACATAAGAGAAAATGTATCTCATAACCATTTTGGTAGCCAATATAACTATATATATATGATATATTTTATGTAATTTAGTTTTGTATTGTATTGTATTATAAATAAACAATCTCCGTCTCTGTCTGTCTGTCTCTCCCTCTCTCTCTGTCTCTGTCTTTGTCTCTCTCTGTCTCTATCTGTGTCTCTCTCTGTCTGTCTCTGTCTCTGTCCCTCTCTCTCTCTATTTCTCTCTGTCTCTCTCTCGCTCTACTAACCATCCTGGTAGGTCATACTGACAATAATCCATGGAGAATGCTTAACCCGGGTTGATTTTCTGTTCTCTAACGATATCGTATTGCCTATCTACTAAAGAGTGAGTCGCTTGAGATTTTACGAGCCTACAACAAATTTCGGTTATTCAACACTTCAATTGAAATTATCCAAGAAAGAAAGGAAAGAGCAGGAATATCGAAAGGAAGAGGGAAAAGACGGAAAGAAAGGCAAATTGAGAAAAAAAGGTTACAGAGCGACTAAAATTTGCTCTGGATTCTATCCGTTGACTTGCAGCTTGGGTTTGGCAACTCCTTCCAGGAGCATGTCTTTACCATGACCAGCAAACATGTCCAAATGTTGACATTACTATCAACGGCGAATAATGAACACCGTACATTGAAAACAACCTAAACATTGATTATATAAAACTGATAGCATAATGCATTGCATATAAACTATTTTTGATGAAAATAATAGTTATGGAAGTGATTCACGTCTTTAGTTTGATTAGTTTCAGCTAGTTAAGAGGCATTGCTAATATCATCCATATAAGGACTTCACTCCAATAACTTAATCCCAATTTTGTTCTGTATCTTCCCTTTGGATACGCTCAGAGATCCATACATGTGAATACTGAAGGATAAGTCATATTGCTAAGATCAAGTAATTACACATGCCTGAAACAAACAACACTTCCGGTGATCCGTCATTGGAAATTTTATTACATATCGTTGCATATATGAGTGTTTTATGCTGCATTCATTCCGCAAAATAGACATATCTGATTGATTTAACTTTGTTCATAATCGAAAATCTGCTGATCGTTGTTAAACGTTTGATCATGAGGCAATTATTACGATTTTGCTATGATGTCACTACGTATATTCTTCTGAAATTACAACAAAAACATCTAAATCTCAATCCATGAAACAGATTCGAATAAGTTAGGATTTGTTCCCTTGATTAATATTTTCTAATAGCATAATGTTTAACTCAGGGCTGGCCTCTCCGGTTATCCAATGTTCTACATAAGCAAATCATTTATCAAGTATATACATACGTCAAGAAAAGACTACGTCGTCTAGTATTCGAGCTGAAACATTGATTGATTCTCGACAGTTATCCACGTAACCACCACAGACACATCTATTGTTCTGATGGTCAGCTGCCGTTGGTCAAGAGTTGCCCGCGGCCAATGTCAATTTGATCGATCCTGCCGATATAAAACAAAGCGTACATCTTGTACTACAACCATTTGTAATTGATGGCTGCTGTCTGGACACATGGACAATGAAGATGACATCGATCACGTCAGATCTATAGGCTGTACATTGCTTGAAGTTCGAACTAAAGGTTGTATGTTTCATTGTAACGATGCTGACATCGTGATGCATATATATATATATATATATATATATATATAAAATGATATTTACTACTTTTAGTTGGAACTTTGCTGGTAAGAAGATTGTTTCGTTGAAGCCGTTTTGTTATTCTTACTTGTGACGTTTCACGAGTCAATTGTTGGGTCGAATAAATGAAGGGTTGAGTTTTGGTTGGTTTTCGAAAAGTTTCAACCGACTAAACGTGTTTGAATAAAGGGCATCTACATGTTCATGAATGTCACGTATCTGAAGAAGAATTACACCAAACTGGGACATGTTTGATTGAGGTTGAATAAAACAACTTCAATTAGATTTCTAATGTGGATGCCGATGTAAACAAAAATGCCTATAACTTTCTACATGTGCTGATGTGCTTTGAACAAGTCAAAATATTACTTTTAAGCTGCGTTTTCGTGTATATAATAGGTGCATTCTCTTGAATACAATATGTGCGTTCTCTTGTGTAAACGATGTGCGTTCTCTTGTATACAATATGTGCGTTCTCTTGTATACAATATGTGCGTTCTCTTGTGTACAAGATGTGCGTTCTCTTGTATAGAATATGTGCGTTCTCTTGTACACAATATGTGCGTTCTCTTGTGTATAAAATGTGCGTCCTCTTGTATACAATATGTGCTTGATGCAAAACATTATTAAAAAGGTACTAAAGTACAACAAATATTAAAGGAAAAGCTGTTTTATTAAACATCCGTTTAGAATATCTAATCACATATAACTTTTGACAATGCTAATTTTTTGAGAGCTTCATTCAATTTAAATCCAATTTTCATCATCTATTAACCATACAAATATTTTGTAAAAGCATTGGATAAATTGAGTCGAAATCAAGTTTTGAAAGCCTTACCTAGAACGTCCCTTCGGTTTTAAATGCAATACATCTAGGATATAGGAGTAATTCTTTGTGTCAATGCGCCAACAGTTTTACATTTAGGACATGAGTTGTCCAACATGTCAACGAGGCATGGACTGCAAACATTAAGAGAAGAAAAAATTAATTCTAAATTGGGACGAATTCTATTTTTAATGATGAATTCTTTCACAGTGATTCGCCGAAGTGCTTTGCAACTTATTATAAATCCAAAGCTTTTGTCATGAATACTTTATCACGTTTCATGTAGTATAGTTAATTAAAGCGCCAAACAGGACGTAAAGGTGTATATTGGGAGTTACGTGCTCATAAAATGAAAACTTGAATGACAAAAGACTACTTTGCCTTCACTTGCTGGTTTCTGATTGGATTAAAGTTTTAGCAGTGTGCCAACCATAACGCAGGTGTGATATCTAGAGTAAACATATCAACAATGTCGCGAATAATTTCGAAAACTATTTTTATTCTCTGAAGATATATATAGGATGCTCACATCTTCGTCTCACATGATACTCCAACGTATCCTACTGGACACGTGCACGTGTATCCGTTCTGAGTGTGCCGGAAACACAGTCCGCCATTTTGACACGGTTTGAACTTGCAGATGTCTCCAGACTTATCTGAAACGAAACATGATTTTTCTCATATGACTAGTCCATTAAGCCCACAAACAAAACCTTTTAAGCTCACGTCTCAAGTATTACATGAAACGACGATTACATCGAGAGTTCTTATCATCTGAATGACCTCTTTACAAGACCTGTCCATAAAGACCAAATAACTAAACAGTGTGATGCATGCACATGTTTCGAAATTATCTGAAACCACAAATCGCATACCGAGTTTCCTCGCAAAACCAATCCATAAAACCGACAGGACAAAAGCTTTTTGATGCACCTGTATATTAATTTTCTGAAACGAAAAACCATTTCGAGAGCTTTCTGTAAAGACCAGTCTGTAAAGCCATATAACAAAATGTTATCTGAAACAACAGTATGAATACCAAAGAAAAAATAAACCGTTGTGGTGCACATGCCTACAAATTATCTGAAACGACAAATCACCGGTCCTTTAAGGCTACAGAGTAAAAACTTCTTGGTGCTTAGGTGCTCAGTACACAACTCTATTTGAGATGAGAACAGGATTTTCTTTTTCTTTGAGCCAGGAGATGTCAAGTGATGAGAGATCATGCCCGTGTCGTCCATATCAAAAGATAATGCTTGCACATATGTGGTTTACGAATAAAACAGTATTTTGAATTATTTTCTTTTTAATTATCTTGAAAAGAGATTGTTTTATTAGAACTTGTTTGATGCAGATTTTGATATTACAAAATAAGAGTTTCTCTGACGTTTGATAAGTTAGACATGGTATGTAATCAATAGTATAATCACAACATCCACACTCACCAACACAAGTAGGAACAGGAGGACAGGGGTCCCTCTTGCAGTACACTGTATTTAATACAAACTACCACAGACTCACCAACACAAGTAGGAACAGGAGGACAGGGATCTCTCTTGCAGTACACTGTATTTAATACAAACTACCACAGACTCACCAACACAAGTAGGCACAGGAGGACAGAGATCCCTCTTGCAGTACACTGTATTTAATACAAACTACCACAGACTCACCAACACAAGTAGGAACAGGAGGACAGGGGTCCCTCTTGCAGTACACTGTCTCCAGAATACACATCTCGTTATGTTGGCATGTCATGGACTGAAATAGAGGTGTCATCGGTAGACTATGTTCACAGACCTCCTTTAGCTTAAAGTGATTGTTACTCAGTGTTATTGCTATTGGTTAAGGGTGTCAGATACATATTTCTGTGCACGAAAACACGTGGTGCTAACAAATGATTCCAATAAGTAAAATGAAATTCAATTTGAATTTTATGAGAATGTTTATTCTCAGAAGGAATCAACTTAATTTCTCGTATGTTTATCAGTCTGATTAAAATCGACTATGTTCCGAGGTATAAAAGTTTTAAAATATTGACTTTTTCGAGATTCGAACTCGTCCATTCTATGGTCCGCTAATGAATAGGTTTTGTTTGCACTAAACTGGTGTCACAGTGTGCGCAGAATGTGACATCTAACATACGTATCTAGACCATTCTACCAAGGGAGCTTAGAAAAGGGACTGAACTGATCCTGCTGGCAAACAAATTTTTATTTAAAACACAAACATGAGCGTATATACAAATACTTTGTATACATGTATACAACGTGAAGGTCAATTATACAGCAGCTTTTCAGTTCCATATTAACACCCTCACCTCATCCTTACACGCACCTTTCTGCAGATTTCACTATGACACTTGATAAAGGTCATTGAGCGCGTCGATGTACTGGGTTCGCTAGATTCATTGCAGGAGTCTTAGATATATTATATAACACAAAAGTTTCGTTTGCAATGATGGTAAAATATTTTCTATATAAACTGATGCTCATTTAAGACATGACTCTTTTATGAATGATTCACTACAGAGACTTTTATTCCATTGAGGAAGGGTTACTCACGGAACAATCGGCGGCTCGTTTCACGTTTTCGGCTGCAAAGAAATATATTAAAACCTAAAAATAGTGTTTCCTTGAGGGTCTGTAGGCTGATGTGATCTCATTCAATTCACATGATTCTTTACCTATTGAATTCAATTTTCGTTTAGAGAAATTAACTTTCAAATCTATGATTGTGGCTTCACATGTATTACTTACAGGAATGCTGTTCGCAGTCTGTCTTTAGCATTTATGATACATACTTTGATTGAAAAGATTTGCATACTTTTCGAATAAAGTTAGTAGACAATCAAGCCTTAATTTGACAACTAACCTTTTATTTCTTCTACAAAACAAGTGTTATAATTGACATAAAATGATTTATCATCAACCGCATTAATGGAACAAATAACCTTTTGATTCTCCTGTCTGAATTTACTGACTGTATTTCTGCAAAAAACGTGTTATATTTGACATAAAATGATTTATCATCAACACTGTAAGCATACTTACGAATTGTGCTGGCAAAGGCGGCGGCGATAATGAAGAGAAAAGCAGCTGAAATAAAACATAAATAATAATTGTTTATCTCCATTTTGCAATGTTTAGATAATGATACGTTTTCGTTATCAAGCGGAAGTGAAAGAATTAGTGGGTAACACTTATAATGGTGGAGACAGTAAGTACAAAATTGGGATAGTAAAAGAAATTGAGGGAAAATGATGACGAATAAAAAAGTAAGATATTTTATCAAATATTTAGACACTTCTACAACCAAATATGTATCTTATATCTATGATTTATCTAAGTTTAAGCTTTGCCGCACGAACTGAGACAGATGTGAAAAAGTAGCAGGAAAAATAGTCATGTTAATGGTGACATTGAATACACAATATCCTTGGTATTTTGGAAATAAGGGAAATAAGGGGATTAGGCATTATAAGGTACACATATACTGCTTTCGACTAGATTAATAAATATTAGCACTCCTCTCCAAAAAATGAATATTGCCTAGTGTATATTTCATGTTCACGTCTGGCAAGAACAACTGAGTAAAACAGATCCTTACGTTACCATAGAAAACAATTGACAGGATTAGTCATACATCTTATCATTATATGTGGTAAAGAAGGTTTGTTGTGAGCACTTGACAATCGTGCTGGAGAATGCTCACAGCAGACAGCATCGATCACATAATTAATAATCCGTGTAGCTTTGGAAAATCTTTTTCTTGAGATCAAGTACTTTACATGTTTTGGAAAATGTTAAGACATATTGGATACATAAAATATTAAGATACAGTACCTTTTAGCAACATGTTTGCAAGCAGGGCTTTGATGTGATATGTCAAATGTGGGTCGACCTATCCCATGTTCTCAGTACTTACTTTTTATCTTTGTGTTTCAGTTGTGTTAACATATTGACCCTAAAACAAACATGAAGGAATGTTAAATTCGATAAAGGTTATACGTTTAATAAAAAGGTTAAGGGGCTTGTAAGCATGATTATTGAAGATAACACTATAAGTATTCTTAAGTTTAAGAGGTTAAAGAATTATACAAAAGTGCTTGAAATTATCTAGAATGCAATCTATAAGTTTATACACTTATTTTTATGTTCTTTATCCATTAGCAATATCACACTATATAAGCAAAGTGTATATTGAAAACATACATTTATGTTGTGGATATTTAAACCGGTGAACATGGATAATCGTCGACTTATACGATTTGATGACTTCGCTTTACAACGAAAACTCTTATCAGGAAAGGTTTAAGTGACACGATTCACCTGAAAAATGAAGACAGCAATTCTGTTATTCTGTACCAGCATTGCCTCACGTGAGTCTTAAAATACATAGAGGATATTATATGAGTGTCCATGACATACTATGTTTACGATACGCGTGCTTAATATTAGTATTTCCCGAGCTAGAGCGAGGGACATTCTGATAATAAGGAACGAGTGTTGTAAACATAGTATGTCATGGACACGAATATGACATTCTGTTTATTACCAAAGTGGAGAAATTAAGGAAACTAATCAAAATCAACATCCAAGCAAAGACATAGGCGCATTAGAACACAACGTCTTAGGCAAACTGTGACGTCAAATCATTGTTTTTTTTACGTGACGTCACAATGTACAAGTGATATTTTGCCCCTGGGCATCGTATGAAAGATATTACCCTCGATATGATTGCCCTCGATGGTAAGTTTCTTATATTGAGGACATGCGTCTGATAGGTCAATACAATGAAATACTGTTCAATTTGTGAGAGTCCTAGTCAAATTGTTGGAAAATAAATCACATCGTTTAACGAAAAGCTGTAATGACAACAGAATCTAATGTAATCGTACTGGATGTATCCCCTTCAAATTTAAAGATGGGAAAAATGATTTGTCGGGCCACCTTTTACTTCATTAATACACTAGGATATTGTTACTCAAATTCATAAAACAGAAAAAAGAAGATGGCCATCATTCTTGTACTCTCTTTGCTACCAACTTCTACAATCTCTAATATATTTTATTATAGCTCTAATTACACGTACCTCATCAAGTTACGAGTTTTCCATTTATTCTGATTATATTGTATAAGAATGTCCTTGGATGATCAATAATAAGTGTAAAGATAGCATATAGAAACAAAGAAGTGAATCCTTAAAAATCATTGAATGTATCATTTATTTGATGCAAATTCATCAGAAATTAAATAGATTCGAATATAACAAACTATTCCAAATAGCCAAACTGCATGTCCGTACTTCTGAAATGCTTTCTTAGTGGTATGCAGTTTACCCCACAACAAAAGAGGGAGTTGTCTCCTTCTGTGTGGTGAGTACGTCAACAGAGCATGCCCGACCGGATACGAGTGCAAGTCTAACGGATGTGGGTCGCAGTGCTATATGACCAATGTAACCCAACCAGCGGGCGAGTACTCATACCTCTCTTGTTTGCTTACATTTGTGCCCGCATTGTATCTGATTAGCTCATATTGTAACCTTCATTAATAACACTTGTCTGTCAGTCTGTTTATTTCGATTCATTGTCACTTCACATGCCTGAGTTTTTATTTGAATTGCAAAACAGAACTATGAATATCCTGAGGCAAAACAATTTGCTTTCATAACATGAACATAACAATTAAAACATTTTTTTAAAAAGTCATAATTTGGGAACACCCTTTTGCGCATGATATAACTTGGGCTTCATTCATTGACTGGCTAATAGGCATTGCAGCATTTACCAAATTGTTTCTATATTTGTCGCTGAAGTTGCGTTGTTGAAGAGTTATTAATTCTAAATATGATGAATGAATGCTTACCAATATTTCCACAATGTCCCGAAGAAAACCACCACTATGCTGAAGGTCATATTACCTGTGTTACTGAATAAATGTGTTTCTTGCGTCTCAGATAAATGACAAATTTAATCCAAGTACATGGCTTAAAGGGCCACAGAATATGTTGTTGGAGTCAAATATGTCAAACTTTATTAAATGTGTTATTTTGTCAAGAAGTAGTGGTTGTGTCTGAAAATCAGTTTATGAGTGCTTATTAGTTCAGTACTGCGACAATAACCAGGTTCAAGTCGTGATTTGTGGTCGAAAAACGCACAATGGCGCGCACCAATGACTCAAACGTAATTTTGGAAATTAATTTACAGCAGACACGAAGACAAATATTGATTGGTAGTGTTTAGTAGGTCACTTATAAAACTTATATTGATTTAGAATTGACGAAGCATTTTGACTTCCTAACATTTATATAGCTGTTTTTCGTTTATCATTGTAAACAAGAAAATATGATTATATGGACATTTTAGAGATAAAGATGCACGTTAAAATGTGTGATTTGAACTTAGCCCAGGACATATGGTATTCTGGCTCCCATTTCAGCCACTTCAAAAATCATAGAACATACTCTGTGTCACTTCAAATTGAAAAAAAAAATTCAAATTGAAAATTAATATGAACACTATACCCTGGTTGTGATATTTGATAATCTTTCCGTTTGTTCATTGATTTCAACCAGAGCGAACATAAACTACAATATATATTCTATCCTATCCAGGATGCGCAGATTTCCACTGCGCACATAACTGTCCCCTTGGCTACAAACATGATGCTTCCGGTTGTCTGACTTGTAAATGTGACTACAGCAGCATGGGTAAATTTACTTCGTACAATTTACTTTTTAATTTTGAAGGAAAAGTTGATCAATGATAAACTTAAGTGAAAAAAGCGATATCAAACATGTTACATGGTGCGTCTTAAGTAATCTTGTTCATGTGATTGTTATAATGAATATAGATACAGAATTAATTTCTGTGCATAGATACTGCTGAATGGTTTGGAAAATAACATACAATAATTTGATATTTCATTTTTCATCTCTATTGTCTTTGCAACATTGTGTTGCTTTCTTAGTACAACGGTTTGTTATTTGCAATACTAAAGTGATAATTTGGCAACTTTGATTCTTCTATCACATGTTCATCAACGACATGTAATGTAGTTACTGAACTTAGATGCTATCATACCACGATCTAATATATGCAAACAATGCTATCTAAACAGTTGATGTTATAAATAATATAAATACATGTATATTACATATTTTGCAGGTGTAGGGAGGAAGTGAGTGGAAACCATCGTTAAAGAATAATTGTTGAATAAAGAAGTCATAAATTCGAATAGAAATGAGTTAGTGTATCATTCAGTACCCAGATAATGGGCGATCACAGTCATCAACAAAACACGTTATTATCAACCAGTGTTGTTCAATGGATATGCATGTACGAAAACCGACGTTAAAATATGGTCGAGCGAGGAGGCACTATTATCATCAAGATGGCTGTACACTGGAATACGTCCACAATGCTAAAGTTATACCCAACAATCTTTCCATGCTTATACACCGTCGTGCCATTTCTCATGATCGTTAGTGTTGTTCAAAATAAGGAATTGAGAAAATAACGGTTATGACTTCATAAGACAGGACGAGCACAATTTTCGCATTTCATTAATTTCTTATCAGCTAAATGGGGTGTTTAATTAGTAGCATAGTATTTAGATTCTAGAAATGAACAGTTAAAAGTCTTTTTTGTTTATCCAACATTTTCACTTACTCAATACCAAGTTTGTTACATAATTTATGACGGAACTGGAGAAAGAATTGTTCATTTAGTTCTATCGTCCAACGAAGTCTCAATCTTAGAGTTGCGGCTGTTGGATCGATACATCCAAATTTGAAATTTTCAATCATTCCGTTTTAAAAATCATTATCAAAATGGCGAAAAGATTTACAACCCAAACACTAGACATTAAATAGAAACTAACAATTTACTGCTTTTATGTTTGTTCTTTAACCTATCCAAAGACATATATAACATATACGTCTCTGGACTATCAACACTATTACAATTGATATTCCGTCTCAGCTTGCACAAAACTACGTACAAGTGTCATACATGTAAGAAAATAACACGCATTTATTTGAAAGGAGTGTGCGTTATCTGATCTTCGGTTTGTACTAAAACTGACTCCAGTAGATAAGACTTTGTCCAAGAAGCATGGCAACAATGGCCGCCATAGTTCTTCTGGTCTGTATGTTGACGGGTATCCTGGCCACCACCGACCCTGACCCGTCCTTCCTTCTCATGCAGCTGACCAACCTGGAGCTCACACTGGCCAGTGTCCAGTCTCAGCTTGACCAAACCACTCACGAGCAAAGGTCAACAGCGGACGAGCTAGTGTCCATCAAGGCCGAGCTGCGTCTAGCCCAGGACTACATCGAGACCCTGGAGAACACGGTTAAAGAGGTGCAGTCACAATACAATGACACCATCTCGGAGAATAAGGGGATATTACGAGAGCTGAATACCCTAAAGACTGAGGCGAGGGTTGGTGAGAGGAGTTTGAATCAAACAAAACAACAGCTGTCTAGTTTGACAGGTGGTTACAATAGCACTGTGACTGAGGTAAATGGTTTGAAGGATGCGATTGGTCGACGCCATGACGATTATGTTTCTTTACATGCGGAGGTAGAAATGTTGAAAACAGACACCCGTTTAACCGGACAGGACCTTGCCGTTGTCCGATACGAAGCTGAACAGAATAAAGCTGATCTGAACAAAATTAATTCAGAAATCACTCAAATAAAAAACAATGACGTCAAAGAGGGTGGTTCAAGCGACAACACATTTCTTCATGCATTCAACGCAAGCTTGAAAGCTACAAACACCGAGGTCTCGGTTCTCTCAAACAATTTAGCGACCACCAAATTTGATGTCAGCTCTACATTGTCTATGGTGAACAGTTTACAGACCAAAATTCGTGACCTAGAAACAGATATGACGTCACAGTTAGGTAATATCCAGGGTCAGCTGTTGACGTCATCCAACCTTCACCTCAGAGGTCAAGTCAACGCAACTTCCGCCTCGGTCAGGAACATCGACACGAGACTATCTGCTGTTGAGACCTCCGTCCTGCACGATGCTGACGTCATACGGTCTGTTGAGTCGCAGGTTGAGGGCTTGCAGCGAAACATTTCCAACAGTCGAGGTGAGGCGATATAGATTTAGATCATAAGATACATTCTCTCAACACGAGCTTATGATAAAGAGAAAAGTTCTAAAAAATCATAATTCTAGTGCGCAGAAGGGCTTATATAATAAACAAGAAGAAGAATGAAACTGGGAATTCTGCTCTTTGAGCAAAGAAGAAATCACGTTATATCAATAAAACAATCTGTTATTCGTTGTTTACCTTTATATATATATATACATCTTTCAAAGATTCGAGTTGTATATTTCCAATAATCAATCGCCCGTGCAGGGTACTTCAGTGTTATATATATATATATATAAATAAATACACGGAAATATTAAAATAGTGTAATACCACTCGAGTATGGCGTCATAAAGGTTGTAGATGTGACGTCACAAGTTTAGCTCCGCCGTCACTATGGCACTTTAGATAGGGCATTTTAAATTCACGTCACTTTCAGCAGTAATTGCTATTTTATGGGGGCGAATACAAAACAAACAAAATGCTAAACTTTCTAACATGTAAAGTAGTTGTTTAAAAAAAAAAACTCGTGCATGATTTGAAATCAACCTAGCTTTCGCATGTTGCAAAAAAAAAATCGTTAACTCGTTTGATAAAAGCATTATTAAATGTAAACTTGTTAAGCTTCATGTCTGCACCACTGTTGCAGGCGGTCAGCGGGACATAGGGTACGAGGTTCGACTCCACATGGACATGATGACAGTGCAGATGGGAGAAAAGCTGGCGTTCGAGAAAACTCTCTATAACCATGGCAACGGATATGATGACGAACACGGCATATTCACGGCCCCAGTGACAGGTTCCTACTTCTTCTGGGCCCAGATCACAATGGCTCAAGCCAACTCCCTGCTGACTCTACACTTCCTGGTGAATGGGCGGGAGATGGCCAAGAGTTTCATTGAGACCCCGGATGATAGGGTGTACGGCATCCTGTCGCTCACAACTGCCACCCACTTAAACAAGGGCGACATCGCTTGGTTTCAGAAAGCGGAAGGGACTGTCAATATATACGGGAAAATGTATTCTGGATACGGAGGTGTGCTTTTGTCAAGTTAAAATATGTTTTACATAAAAAAAAGTTTTAGGAGAGGTTAACATTTATTTTGTGTTTTGATAAATACGATTTACACTTTCCTTAATCAAAATCTTTAACATCTAAAATGTGCATTGTATTTATTTAATGATCAATAAACTTTCGACTTTGAAAAGTATTTGAGTTTTTTTGTATGAAGAAATTACTTACAATCCGACCAAATCATTAAAGGCCTTTTGAAGCGTTCATAAAATCGTTATTCATCACGCGAGGAACAAGAGGGATTCCATTGTGTCTGAAGTAAACCACATCACTTTGGATAGATTAATTATTCTAGTAAAAACACTTATTTCGTATTCAAGTGAATATACTCAATGATATAAGGATAAAAGATTAAAATATATACTATGAGTAATGTGGGAAGGAACAGAGAAGTTTCTACTTGTTATGATTTCAATGAAAAAAATCAATTTGTGATTCCACAAGTAGTTTCGGTGTTATGCTAGATTTTAACTGGCCCATGACTCAAACAGTATATATCCAGCAGCAATCTAAATGAAGGTTTCTTATACAAGTGAAGCGCCTGTAATTTTTTGAATTGATGGTATGCTAGCCGAAATCAGGAAAAGACCCTTACTTTGTAAGTTAATGAACGCGTCGCTCTTTCGGGATTTCTTTATCGTATAGTTAGGACCGTACACAAATTGAAAGAAAGAGCGCCTCAAACCGCTGTTTCAGAACCGTGGTCTGACTATTTATACTAAATCATGTTCCTAGGAATGTTGCCTCTGCCGTTATGTGGACTCGATTTAAACCCCCGAAAGATTTAGTTCTTTTGCTGGTAAAGACAACTTTCAAAGTTTTGTTCTCCCGTAACATGGTTTGTTGTAGATGCATCTTGACAAATTCTAAATGTTGACCCTTTATTCGAAATTCCCTTAAGTGTGTTACTTAGAATAATGCGTTGTCTTCCTTGTAAATTATATCCTTTATGCATAGTAAGAAATAAATATGAAAGGTTTTAGATCATAAATGATGATCCATCTATTTATAATGATGTTGATAGAAAATCAATCGATTACCCTAACTTAAGAAGCAGGGGCGTACGAACAGGGGGGGGCTTGGGGGGGCTTAGCCCCCAACCCCCCCACCCCCCCCCCTTTTTTTCGAAAGGTATTTTTTTTTTCAAAAACAAGGAATTAAACTGACTTCAGTATTATGTCCTAATTGATGATAAGATGGGATAAGCAGCCAGCAAGTTTCCCCTTTTTTTCAATTCAAGCCCCCCCACTTTCAAATTCGCTCCTACGCCCCTGAGAAGTCGAGTACATGTCGATGCCTTCAATTACATACATGATTTTGTACACAGTATATGCCGAGCTATAGTTCCAGGTACCTAGACAATGACCTAGACAGAAAATAATTGATCTCACACTAACATGTCAATCCAAGCGATACATTTTATATCCTTATCGATTATTTACCGAATAAGCGTTAATATTTAATGTAAATAGTTTATATTACACTAATTTGTGAATCGAAGCGATACAGTCCATATCCTTTGTCGATTGTTAACCTAAATAGAATGTATGCTGTATATAGAATAATGTTGTATTTTATCATGAAGATGAAAAAGCGACAGAATATTGAGTTAGCCAATGTCAATGTATTTGATGTTTGGAAGGGCACTCTCTATTTTAGTCGTCGTTGAAATTCTTCTTAGGCATTTTTCCTATAAATAATTTGCATCATTGATACAAGACAATGGTGTGGAAGACATGTAACGTGAAGAAGCGTGAAGTAGCCACGGATTTGTGTGAAATAAAATAGAGGTTGTCATCCAAAATATTGTCTTGTATTCTTCGCTGTCTTACAACGAGAGACGTACAACTCTCTTCACCAGTGCTATCGTTCATCCATTGAGTGACGTCAAACGATTGTGACGTCGTCGAGTTTAGGATGACCACACCAGTGGGACGTGTAATATCGAAAACAGTAGTCTAAAATATTGGAGACGAGGATCATATTTAGGAATATAACAGGAATATAACAAGTGTTATCATTACATCATATCATTATGATCCTTTAAAACAGATTATCATATTGGTGCGAACACTTTTCCCTTCAAATTAAGCAATTAGTCGATAAAATCGTATCGAGACCTTTCCATCCAAGAATATTCTAATTTGAACACACGCACGGTCAGTCAGCTGAGCCATTTGATTGTGACTGTTGTGACGTCATCGTGGGCTCTACTATCAGAGGGGTAGATGTCAGGGCATTTTACAATTTTATGGCTCAAAACGCATCTACAAGAAGAAATTTCTGGATCTCACACACCCAGTTTCCCAGTGAAACACAGTTTTGAAGATAAACAACGACAAAACAATGTCCGGTTTAATAACATTTTCATAAAAAAAGTGTGATTCAAGTAAGAAAAAAAGAATTTGTTAATAAATTGATCTGCACAAATCTCATCATAGACAGAAGCATATTACAAATTCTCCATTTTGTTTGTCCTGCTTATAATCTCTCTTCCACCTTATTTCAATCCGCACTGCCCATTTATGCAGGCTAAACATTCTAATAGGAAGGAGGGAAGAATAACTAGTGTTCACATTGGGATATATGAGTAAGAGTTTTACCTAAAGAGCTAATTGAACCAGAGGGACTCAGACATCCAACGTAATATATTGTTCTTAAAACCATAAAGAGCTGATTTATAAAGAAGGACTCTAAATCCTCTCGAACTTTGGACTCGGCAGCCAAGCAAAATCCGTTTCAATTACACCGTAAGTGATTAAGTTGTTAGGAAGGCGCTGTCTCGATATACCAACATCATTACTTCTCCTACCTCTCTATGACGGGCTGTCACGCATCCGACCTTTAGAGCAAGACATCGATGCTATTATCTGTACAACTACCCATAGGATTCATCACATGACCAACGTCACTGACACGAAACTGATATTTAACTATCAAAATTGTATTGATTTTATCTCTTAAAGTGAATATTTCTCTTCATAGGATGAAAGTCATTTATAGCAGAGATTATACTGATAAATTGGCTATAAATAACGATTTGGAGGTAAATTACGAAGAGAAATTGAACTGACCTTTTAAAGTTTGTGTTTGCGTGTGAAGGGCCGAACCAGGGACTATAAAGCTCAATTAAAGGTTGGGTTGTACTTGATTCCCAGTCACGAGGGTGTGATGTAAGCTACTAAATACGAACTTACACGTGATCGGTTCCTCAATTATCAGCAATTATCTTACTTTCTCGTCACCAACACGTGGGGCATACATGTACCATTTCACGAAAGGATGGCAGAAAACGCCATGCCTTTGAACATATATTCAATGGCATGAAGTTGAACATTAAATGCTAATTTTGGTAATTTTGTCATCAAAGGTTTACAAGACGAAAAATATCTTTAAAATACCTACAACCTTACATGCTGACTGAGTGGATTTGACGTATCTGAAATCAAAGTGATCATAGGTTGGTAAATCTTTGAGAGATACCTTTAGAGTGTACCTTGAAACGGTCTTCACACAAAAATGACCGTCTGATTGATATGTGATTATTCCTTCTCCGTCTCTGCATGATCGGAGTGAGTTAAGAGATGTCTGGACTCGCCGATGTATGGGGACACTTTGAAGAAATGAATCTTTCAAAAAACGTGCTACTGTCCCTTTCAGAATAGCGCGGACGTACAAAGGTATCATCTCAAGATGTGACATGTCATTAAGGTATAGGTAACTAAAGGTTTTAATAAACTGCTTCTGTATTGATTTGTAACTTGTTATGAATATGAACAGCATCATTAACAATATCGATTTAGCTTTTTTAATAAAGCCTAATTAACAATCTGTAATGTTATCAATTGACAGCAATGACCTGCGCCACACTATTGATCTAAAGTTCTATAACTGTTCGTTTATGTGCATTTTCTCAAACCATGAGATGAACAGCTTCTACGATGCCTCTCGTCAATGGTCATGGTGGCAGATGACCTTTGTGAAGGACCCCAAAACACCATTAAAGGACATTGTCTCCATTTCATTCGATTCTATAAACAAATTACAATTATGTTATGATAGGTGCGACCTTTCACGTGAGCTCCCTGCATCCTCTCACTCCAGCACGCTCAATCACGCTACATGTGAACCTCACTCCAGCACGCTCAACCACGCTACATGTGAACCTCTCTCCAGCACGCTCAGTCACGCTACATGTGAACCTCACTCCAGCACGCTCAATCACGCTACATGTGAACCTCTCTCCAGCACGCTCAGTCACGCTACATGTGAACCTCACTCCAGCACGCTCAATCACGCTACATGTGAACCTCTCTCCAGCACGCTCAACCACGCTACATGTGAACCTCTCTCCAGCACACTCCAGCACGCTACATGTGAACTTCACTCCAGCACGCTCCACCACGCTACATGTGAACCTCTCTCCAGCACGCTCCACCACGCTACATGTGAACTTCACTCCAGCACGCTCCACCACGCTACATGTGAACCTCACTCCAGCACGCTCCACCACGCTACATGTGAACCCCTCTCCAGCACGCTCCACCACGCTACATGTGAACCCCTATCGCAGAGGGTCGTCCATGAACACAAGTGCGGTGCTAAGGTAGCCTTAGGTATCCAGGGCGCTTCACCATGCTTCTTGTGAACGCCCGACGCCAGGGGTCGCCCCTAATACAAGCGTCGTTCTGAGGTAACCTTAATGGCATCGTTTACCTTTGTAAAAATGTTACCATGGTGAGCTAAGGTTGACTTAGGGCATCGTGCAAGGCTTCCAAGACAATCAATGAAAATCAGCATCACGATGGCGCTTCGTCGGCTACAGATTGATTTAGCGGTAGACAATGCAGTCAAAAATAGTTTTACTTTTTTCCGCCTGTGGGTCAATAGCTTAATGGTTGACATCAATGTATCCATTGTGCGGACTCATCGAGCCGGAAAATGTCCCTGAGATTGTACCATTCTTTTCCATTCGATATCTCGAGTAGCAAATAAGCAATGATCTTACCGATTCGTACATAATAGTTTTTGAGGTAGTGAATCATCTCGAAATTGATTGTTGAAGAAAATAGCTACAAATAGATAACAAGTAATGATTTGCTGATTAAATCCAATGTTGCCTTTTTTTCAGTTAGAGGTCATACTCATTTGCTTCTTAAATGTCATATAAACAGAGGACATTAAACTCATTCGATCGACTTTGACGTTATATGCTTTCTTTATGATGTTATCCGATTCGCTCTTTGTCAGGATTCATAACCAGATGCATAAATGCATTACGCATGAAGTAATGTGATATTCCGACTTTTCGTAGGATTGAAAATAACATGGAATTCTTTTAATTCCGTAATAATGACACAAATTCACCCATCAAACCTGTGTTCGCTATTTAAACACATACCACATGTAAACTACCAGGCAAAAGAAATGTTTCACTCATTTTTCATGTATATAAGATAAAACCAAACGCAGATATGAGAATTCTGACGATTGGTTTATAAACAGAAATCATTTTCCATTATTCTCTTTAAAAAGCATTCAAATATCGGCATTTAATTTGCCCAAATACACAAGGATAGGCACAGGGGGTCAATATTAAGAATTACACAAATGTGGAGTTAAAAGACAAGTGCAGAGAAACTTTTAGTAGTCACAGGAATCACGGAGTCTGTGATCAGTAGGCATCAATGCAGCTAAGTACACGCCTCCTCATTGAAATCGTCAGGCGTCGGATGACGGCAGCAGGGATCCTGTTCCATATGTTTAAAAAAGCTAGCTCAAGTTCCTGCTGCTTGTTTGGAGGTGACACTAGCTGTCTCAAATGGCGATGTGATCCCAAAATTGACCAATGGAGTTCATATCTGGTGAGTTGGTTGGCCACGGCAAAACAGTGACGTTGGCGATCTCTAACATATCGGGCAATGTGAGGTTTTGCGGTGTGGTGTTGCAATATCAATCTTCTCGGCTGTTGTTGGATGAAATGAACGACGATAGGTCTCTGTACCACATCAATGTGTCGCCGGTCAGTCAGATTCCCTCGCTGAACCACCAGCGGCGTCCCCACATCATGATGCCTCCGTCTCCAAACGGGTGAACCTTTCTAATGCAGTTTGGCGCAAGACCCTCGCCCCTTCGTCGATAAACTCGAACCCTGCCATCGTTCCTGAAAAGACACAACCTGCTCACGTCTGTAAACAGCACCGTCTCCCAGTCAGGTACCGGCGTACAGTACGTGTCCATCGTAATCTTCGTTGACCATGTAAACGGGTCAAAGCCATTCCTCGGAATGGGCGTTAGGCTTGTATACCAGCAAAACAAAGTCGACGAAGGGTGGTTCCTGTACTGATGACATGAGCAAGTGGCCCTAGTGGTTTCATATGTGATGAATGTGTCGAAATTAATGGTTCATACTATACTTTTCAAAGCAATACAACAGAATAACATCAGGGTATCAGTCTGAGCAACGCGGATGCAAATATAGCAGATCATTCAAAGAGATGCTCTGACAATGGCTAGATTTCAATTTTCATGTCTCAAATTGCTAGTTATAAAAGTTTCCATAAATATTATGTATTTTTTTATAAACTCATGGGCAAAAGAAACGCTACCAATTTAGATTTGAAATTACGAAATTCAAAACCAATCGCATGAAAAGAAATCGTCCAAATACAACAATGATAGCCCCATGCCCGACGGGTATAAGACCAGTGCGAATTGGTTGTGAGACACCCACTTTGTACAAAAAATAACACTTGAAGAATGACAAGATTGACTTTACAACAACGTGAGCGAGCAATCAGGATGATTGAAATGGGGGCCACCCACACCAATGTTGCAAGAACGCTTGGCTGTCACAAGACTAATGCAACGTTATCGTCCTTCGGGACAGATCTCAGACAGACCAAAATCAGGCCAACCGAGTGTCACAACCCATCAGGACGACCCATGTCTGCGCACGTTACACCTCAGAAACCGCTTCCTGACAGTGGCGTCATCGGCGTCGAATGCCCTGGGTCACCGGGTAAGCAGATACGTCTAAGGTCCCATGGTTTTAGGTGTACGGACCGTTCCGGGGACAGCTGTTAACAGCTGAACATCGCCAACGAAAACTGAGATGGGCGAGGACGGTTTTACGTTGGCATTTACGTTTTCTCTGACGAGAGTCGGTTCTGTCTTTTCAAAGCAAATGGAAGAGTACGTGTCTATCGCCGTCGGGGAGAGAGAAGCGCTGCATGTTGCGTTCAGGAAGTGGTACTCTACGGAGGAGGAAGTGTCATGGTTTTAGGAGGCATACTTGGTGAGGAGAAGACGCCGCTAGTTATCGTGAATGGAAATCTAACGGCTCAGCGTTGCCTCGATGACACTCTCGATATTGTTGCCTTTCCTTTCTTCGACAACAGGCACAAGGTGTGATCTTTCAACTAGACAATGCCCGATCGCACACAGCTTGAGTTACTCAGAACTTCCTTGCTAAGAATAACATCGATGTTTTTTCGGAGGGTTGATGCGTGTATTGTGGCAAGGGGAGGCCATACATGTTATCAATGTGAACTGTTTTCAACACACTGAACCTGGATGTCCCAGCACCGGGATCAGTCATGACAGTGAACTTGGACTTTTTGACCCCCATGCCAAAATCGGAGACTGTGACGTTGATACCGGAAGCTGATTTGTTGCATTTTCATGAATATGATATCGTCACATGTTCTTATAGAATAAACATTTAGTGTTTTCAGTCTCACTTTGGAATTTAATCTGCAATCTAGATTTAAATACATGGTAGCGTTTCTTTTGCCCGTGAGTTTAGTAATGTACAGCAATGTGTACATCATCGACCTTGTTTTATTCCCTAAGCATTTGTGCATAGCCAGAAACGACTGTTCTCTTCCTTTTTCAGCCTCCTGCCAAAGTAGCCATAATGATATTACACTCTTTTCTGTTCCATAGTCCGGTGAAGCAGAGGCGCATTGATTCGCCACTCGAACCTCCCGTGGCCGTATGACGATTAATGTAAAGAGTCTGTACGCTCCGTCGGACCTTTCAAACATGGGTCGTTAAACTTTGCACCGTTCATAAAGTCTGAATTTAAGCCGTTGGGTTGAATAAATTGAGCGACGGCGGTAGGTTATCGAATCAAAGATTTTATTTCGAGACTTGCCATCGGCATAAGACTATTTGAGCAAGTATTTGGTTCGACAAAAATAGAACGGTGAAGAGTCGTGGTTGTGGACTGGTTTGATGTTTCTGGACTTAAGAATTCCTTTGGTCCTGAAGTATGTAGCATCGCAAGCAAAGCATTGCTTAAAAAGATCTTTTTAAAACACTTAAAACACTTCTTTAGATAAAATTATGATTTTAGGCCTAAGTAGTTCATACTAAAAGATTAGAAAATATTTATATACAGAAATATATCGTTAAAAATTAATTTAAGGTTTTGACAACAATGAAATGATGAGGTATTAAACGTACAGGAACACATGTGCGTGATATGTTTCTTCATCCACAGAAACAACATTCAAATCATCTTGCTTCATCAGCGCAAATGAATCCGCTGATCGAGTTCCTTCCATATACCCTGATATCCTTTTGGCCAAAAGAATCGTATCGCCAGCTATCTTACCAGCCAATGAGACGACTCGCATCCAGCAACAGCGGCACAACCCGGATTGAAAATTCCGTTACGTTCAAAAGAGTAGCTTTAAGCTCCCTGGATAACGACATTTCATTGGCTTAAACAGTAACAGGTGTGCACAGCCACGAACATCAAGCAGCACCAGCCGTACGAGGGATTTGGCTCGAAGTAGATCAGGGTATATGGAGGAAGCTCGATCAGCGTATTCAATTACGCACTCAAATATGCAAGAATTAAATAGCTGGTGTTCGACACTTAAATCATAAAAAACAATAAAAATAATGTAAATAAAAGTAAGATCTACTTATGTCTTAAGTTATGTAACACCATAGTCCTAGATGAGCATTTAATTGTAATAAAACGACAAAGTTGTTTCACTCAAGAGACAACCGTTTAAATCCTTTAACTAAAGCAATTCTCATACTAACCAGAATCTTAAAGAGCCAAGAGAGTTAATGTTAGAGTCATATATGCCAAACTTAATCAATGGTGTCATTTGATCGCGGAGTATCGATTGTTACCACAAAGAAACATTTTTAAACTAATTTATTCCGTACGGTGACAATATGAAGGTAGAACGTCGCAATTATGATCGAAAAATGGACAGTGGCGCCTGTCAAATAGTCAAACGTAATTTTGGCGAGTTATTTTAAACAGCCAGGAGGGCTGTTAGGAGTTGATAGTGTTTGTTAGGTTATGTAACTAGTATCCATGTATATTGGACGTGATATCTACACCTCTGTGCATTTATAAGGCTATTTCTATTCATCTCACCAACTTCTAAATGCCTCTCAAAGAAGTATTTCTAGATTTTCATGGAAAAACAGTATTTGTCATATATATGTCTTTTGGACATGAAAAGTTAAGATGTTTTGATTTTATATCATCACCTATGACATTTAGGTTAGTATCAAAGGTAGATACTATGTTATGAAAGTCACGGAGTGGCTCTTTCAATATTGGAGGCCTCGTGACTCTTTAGGAATACATGACAGATAAAAATAGAATAAAATTGTCAAGAATTTCTCAAAAGTTATTGATGACAATATCTTTATCTATGTGACACGACGTTTCTGGGCTACTTCTTACCACTTCATCAGAATAATGAGCAAAGTTGTGATATTTGTGAAGACACTATCTGCCATGGTTGAAGCATGGGTATATGTCCGCTAACACCAGCGTTACAAACCATCGATCGGCCATCGAACACCAAAGTAAAACTATTCAAGCCATTCCTATCATGGTTACCCCTATGGTATACGATACGTGGCATATCTCCCTGGATTAAGAGCTAGGGCTCGGTGGATAAACTCCGGGGAAAATCGGTGCTTGGCGGCTGGTGTCTTTCTGACTTTGGATTCAAATCCCGCAGGAAACGCTTTAAGAATTTGCCCTATTGTAGGTAGCCCATTTTTATACATGCCTGCATGATTTAATTTGTTGTATTCATAAAGGTAATTTTAGACAAGTACATATTACATCTTGTGACTGATTTCTCCTGCCGATTTAAAAATCACCGAATTCATTAAAAGGAACGGCCAGGTTTGAAATAACACCCACGTGCTCATCTTAAGACATATTCGACAAAAGACTGTTAACAATATAAGTGTCATCAATACGGAATCAAGATTGTGGCTTTAAAAAGATAAAATTCACTAACTGAACACTGGGAACTCTTATCCTTAGTAACCGCAGACTCTAAATCAGACGAAGGATATTCATTCTAACAAAGGTTACAATCAATTGCTAGTGTTTTGAGTAACGACCGCCAGGACCCCGAAACCAAAGCGCCGAAAGGAGTTCATTGAAGGTCATGTCACTAACTAAAAGAGTTAATCAACCTCCGGAACTATTGCAATTCATCGGCATGTGCCCCACAACGGCCCGGTGTCTGTGCAATACGAGATCACGGATCACGGATTAATATTGAATCCAGACGATATTGAATTCAACTAATGGGCCGCAGTTCCAGTCAAGGAACGACTAGAATCGTGCCTTGCCCAACGCTCTTTCACCGATACCTGATGGCCATTTAAATCGCTTTTGCTGCGGAGGCGAAATATTAAACACTTCGTCACGTAGAGTAGCCTAAGGTTGGTTTGAACAAATGCCCAAAATCGGCAAGGGTATACATTTAGCCGATTGGGACCCCTTGCATTCGTGCTGTGCTCCAGTATTGAGTTTTCCCCGTTGACGGTTCATATCGATCCCGATCCCCAATACAGCTTGTTCGCGCCTTCGACATTCGCCTTTCGCCGATATCAGCCGATATGTGTCGTCTGCCTGCTTTCATTCTCTGCTATGTACAAACTTTCCAGTCCGTGCTGCACGTGCGACATACGTCAAGCGTGCGACTCATGCAGCACGTGTTTTAAACGGTGATGACTGAAATTTAACCGCATGAGAAAACCACCGTGATGAAAGCTGCCCGTGACGGAAGTTGATTTGATGGTGTGAACTGCAATGACAATGGTTGCGCTAGCTCCGTGCACCGTTTAGCCCTGTGCGGAGTATTCGGTGGATTCCCTCTTCACTGGATATCAGCGAATGTTCTCTGTCGTATTGGATAATCAACGATTAGGGTTCGCTTCAACAATACCGTCGATACCTTCTGTTATGGATACTCCAACTTGTATGTAAGTAATATGTCTATTTATCTAATTGTCATATTTATCGATATATTCGGTTATCAAATATATATGTTTAAATTTACTGAACATATATCTCAAATTTAAGACTTAACATATATAAGTAAATGTCAAGAAATTTAGACTCGTGTTTCTGCCAACAAGCACACCAAGTGAAATGTACACAATATTTTGATCGATTCAACAGTCATTTTTATAAAATGATTTTATTCTGCACTGACATCATTTACGACAGGTATTGGCATGACTGAAATAGAAAACACGTTATAAGATTTTATAATTCATAAACATTTATGATTTTGATGACGCATCAATAACCATTAGGCGAATCAATGAACGCTAGGTATGGGAACATGTAGGCGATATGAGGAAACCTCACAAACGATAGTTGATGGCATTTCAATAAGGCCCTCAAATATCAAATTGTTAAATCACCGTGAAACCGTCTAGGCAGCGCTTGCCATTTATAGCGAATGTTTTACTTTGATTGTCACAAATGTCAAATACTTCTTCAGTACATATTTATATCGATAAATGATTTAAACCTCTACTGTCCAGGTATATCGTTCTTTATATCATCTCTTGTTATAGTTCTTGTTTAAGAAGTAGAAAAGTGTTATTAGGAAATATAGTAACCTTCTACTGTCCAGGGCCTAGATTTTCGTAGCTCTCTTTGTGCCAAGATAGTCGTAAGCCAATGCTAATTGATGGTACTTACGACTATCTTAGCGATAAGAGAGCTTCGAAAATCTAGGCCCTTGTGTATATATAGTTCTCTATGTCATCTCTTGTTATAACTCCTGTTTAAGAAATAAATACAATATTATCAATATATATAGAAACCAAAGCAATCATGTGTTTAACAATAATGCACAGATTTGTCCTGAACTACAATGGTGAAAGGGTATCCCAAAAGACAAAATTCTCAGAAGACAGAAAGCTTAAAAGAACATTTTTCATGATTGACAAATTATGTGTAACATGTACTCACTTTGAAATGCAAGAGGTCGAAGGTCGAATGGTTTCATATGACGTTTAGGTAATTTCAAAGAAAACAACATTATTTACCGCTGCATCCCAAAAGCTTTTAATTAACCTGCGTAATTTACTGCGAATTTCACGTTATGTTTCGAATGTATATTTGCATGTCACAAATATGTTTTCATTTAGAAATGACGATTTATCTTCCCTTTTAAAATTGCATTTGAATGTTCATACCTTACATTAGCAGTTCTGGCAACTCCTGTTTTCTCTATAATCTCTTATATTCGACCAACAACAGAAGCCACTCACATGTGATTGAGTTTAAACATAAATTTATTTTTGATGATTTATTCTCATGAAATGGATAAAATAATTTTATTAAAAGGTAGTTATAGTTAGAAAAGTTCATCACGCACCGCTAATTACACGACACCACGATAAGCTAAGGAACTTTTATCTACCACCTGGACAGAGAAAGATCCTTTGTACACGACACCACGATAAGCTTAGGAACTGTCATCTACCGCTTGGACAGGGAAAAATCCTTTGTACACGACACCACGATAAGCTTAGGAACTGTCATCTACCGCTTGGACAGGGAAAAATCCTTTGTACACGACACCACGATAAGCTTAGGAACTGTCATCTACCGCTTGGACAGGGAAAAATCCTTTGTACACGACACCACGATAAGCTTAGGAACTGTCATCTACCGCTTGGACAGGGAAAGATCCTTTGTACACGACACCACGATAAGCTTAGGAACTGTCATCTACCGCTTGGACAGAGAAAGATCCTTTGTACACGACACCACGATAAGCTTAGGAACTGTCATCTACCGCTTGGACAGAGAAAGATCCTTTGTACACGACACCACGATAAGCTTAGGAACTGTCATCTACCGCTTGGACAGAGAAAGATCCTTTGTTGGTACAGTTGAAGTTGTACACGTCCAAAAGTAATTCAAGTTGAACAGGTATCACATATATTTTAAGACACTTCGAGGTGCAGCTGTTTTTGCAATGCGATAACTATATTTCTAGAATATTATTTTCAACACCTTGAACCATCAACTGCTATCTTAGGGAAAGTAATGATATCCCTCCTTACAGCCTAAGATGAGGTATGAAATGATTATTCTGTCTGTCCGTCCGTCCGTCACGTTACATTGTCCGGATCATGTCGCCTAAACTATTCCTTATGGTTTCACAAAATCAGACCAAAATCAAAATAACGGCTTTGGCATTTACCCTGGAAAAATTAGTTAGTTAGTCTCTCAGAGCAACCCTTGTTCAGAATATATCTCTCGAACTATACAAACTACCGTCACCAAACTTGATACACATTTCCATATTCCTACTTTTTGTTACGCTTTCAGAAGTTATGGTGCAAAGAAAGGGACAAGTTTCATGGATTCCAACCTATAAGTAGCAGAGGGATTAAAAACCCTTCTTTCCCAGTTATCTCCCGTGTTCCAAACCAATCTCATTGAAATGAAATCTACATGCTCCACTACATTACGCCTGTAGATCTCACCAGTCTCCGTTACGTGAGCCGTCAGGTTTGCCTCTGACATTATTCAAATCAGCCAATCAGCGAATTCGCCCCGTA